>JAZDUH010000157.1:26410000-26720000 GCA_036419115.1 Scarus forsteni | reverse complement strand
TTGTAAAGATGATTAATAAGGCTAAACTTTGTAAAAGACAGTAGTAATGGGTATTATTAAATGGAATAAATTATCAAGCAAAGCAACATTTCAAACTTTTTCTGAGCAGTACATACCTATATCAGGGTTTACCCACTTGAAAGTGAATCGTCCTAATTTCCTCCGTTCTGCGACCACTGACACTCTCTAAGTCCCCAGGACCAAGCTCCGCACCATGGGTGATCGGGCTTTTTCCTCTGCTGCCCCGAGGCTGTAGAATGCCCTCCCTGAGCACCTGGCAACAGATTCTTCTTCTAAAGAAAATCTGAAAACCCATCTTTTTAAAAAAACATTTTTCTAAACTTCTTTTATGGGTTCTCCTTCTTTAGAATCTATTTGATTCTTTTATAAATGTTTTAACTACTTTAGTTATACTCTGTAGCATGTTGAGAATGCAAAAATGTGAAGTGCAATACAAAAATGTGTTATTATTATCATTAATATCTCCTGATGACCGAATAAAGGTCACAGAGCCTTGAAGGTCCAATTTTCTTTTATTAATTTGTTGCTTTTGGGTGGTTTGTTATTTTGCTCTTTGTTTGTATTGAAATGCTTATACCTCCTGTAGGTAATGAATTTTAATATTAATTTTTTACTCACAGTATTATATTACAATATTATATTATATCCACATATCACCCATTTTTTCCTCAAAACATCTTAAGCCACTGTAATGCCAGTCAGAAATATTAGAAAAACTGATTTTGGGCCATTTTGTATAACTCAGACCAAAGAATGAAATTTAAAGGCTTAGACTAGAGCTGAAACGATTCCTCGAACAATCCCGATTATTCGATTACAAAATATCCTCGAGGTAAATTGTGTTCCTCGAAGCCTCGTTTAATATATAATTCTACATATAAAATATATATCTGGACTACTATACAGTGTACGGTGTTTGACACGGACCGTCATTTCTGTGACACAACGCGCCTGCTACTTCCGCTGCTGCGCGGCTTTTAAAATCATGAAGGAAGAGGAAAGAGAGGGACAGAAGGGAGAGAGTCCGCGGAAGAAATGGCAGAGAGTGTCCCAAGTGTGTGGTCACTACAAGAAGGGACGAAAAGAAAACACAGTGCAGTGTGTCTGATGTCAAACGGAGTTAGCTTAGCACGTAGCTTAGCATGATAGCACGTTGTCAATGCTGCAGCATGTCAACAGTAAACATCCGGTCTGTGCGTCAGAGCGACATAACAGGATGACACTCATAATACATCAGCAGAAGCAGCTAATGTGATCAATAAACTGAGATATGGGCTAGTAAATAACCTACTTTGATTATGGCTCTGTGTAAAGGCTGGTTCAGAACGTAAATCAATGTGGAGGCTACTTGCCCAGAATCATGTGTATTTTGTTCACATACTTTTCACATCCAATAACTTTACATTTAATTTGATTGCAGAGAGTAGAACAGGAAACACTGACAGTGAGTAGAGGAAGCAGATGTAGAGAATGCTTTCATATGTTATAGAAATGTACATTAGCTACCAAAGTTATCTTAGTATCTAAGTATGATATTATTTGGTCCTAGAAATAAAGTAAGCAAAATAAGATCATCAATATGGTACAGTAGTAAAGGCAATAATTAAGTAAAAAGGGACAGGCATGAATACAAATAAAATAAAAATAACCAAACTTGAAAAAAAAATACTGAAAAAGCAAGATATGTTCCAGAGTAAAAATAAAAGTATAGATTTTGATTTTGAGATCCGATTTATGCTCAGAATGTTCAAAAAAAGAAAAATAAGTTGTTAATTTAAGTGACCTGGCTTTTCTGTTTTGTGTGTTACTAATAATAATAATGTGTAGTGATTAAATGTAAAAAAAAAAAAATAGCAGTGAGCGCAATGTAACCGTTATCCGATTACTCGACAAAAATTTGATAGAGTAATCGATTACAAAAAGAATCGATAGCTGCAGCTCTAGTTTAGACTAGTTGAGTCAGACTTTGATTAGAATTGAATAGAATTTTTCTTTGTCAAGACAGGCTGGACTCTGTTAGTTTTTGGACTCCTCCAAGGTTGGACAGACCGCAATATTGAAACACAGTGTGTGCTTATTGTCCAAGAATTTAACACATTTGGCAAAGACAGTCTGAACCCTGCACTGCACTTTATACACAGCATACCCAAACATGTTTGTTCATGGATCTGAACAGTTTGTTTGTAGGTTTCTGCTTGTCTTTTGTGGGCATTTTATGTTCACTAAGAATGCATGTCAACGCACTAGTAGAGTTTCATACCTCCAGTTATCAGCCTTCATTTTAAGGGACATAAAAGCTGTAGTTCTTATAGAAGGAAGTTCTTACATTGTTTTTGTTTCCTTTTTTAATTGCAATGTAGAGTGGTCTTGTAAATACACTGGCTTGAAATACAAACTTTATTAAAAAAACGCACATCTCATAATTCAAAGGCTGGGAGATGATCACACTCAAAAGCTACAAGCTGATAATTAAACCAGATGTCCCAAAAATGTTCAAAGAGGATCCTTAATGATGACCAAGAACTAAAGTGATTAATGCTCAGGCTCCAGCAGTCTGCGGCCCATCTGCTTCAAGATTTGACGTGTTGTGTATTCAGAAATAGTCTTTGCATACCTTTGTTGCAACAAGTGGTTGCTTAAGTTACTGTTTCTTTTCTATCACCTCACTCCCACTTCAGCCAATCACCTCTGACCTTTGGCATCAAGAAGACTTTTTGGCCCAGAGTGCTGCTGCTCCCTCAGTATCCCCTCTTCAGCATTCTCTGGAATGGAACCTGGAATCTAGTGAGTGAAACTCCTAGTAAATTGTCAGTTTCTAAATAATAAGACAAACCATCTGGCACCAAAAACCCTGCAATATTGGGAGTCTCTTAAAACATACGCTGCCATGTTGTTTGCTGATTAGCTGTTTGCGACACAAAGCAGATGACTGTGTACCGACTAAAGCGGACAGTGAGTTTGCTTTTGTAATAAAAACAGTGCCTTCTACAGCGTCTTTGGTTAGAACATGCTTGAAGATCATTAAGTTTGTTGGAACTACTGATCAGTAAAATATGTGGCCCATGTATTCTTATCAGTGCGACGGAAACATTGAAGAAAAGATGTAAAATGTGATTTAAATATACTCAGTTTATTCAAAAGGTGGATAGGTTTGGCAGGTAAATTTAGTCGTAACATAACGGAATCTGTTTTTTTACAGGTCTTGAGCTCCAAATTTTTAAACCGTAAAAAATGAATGAGAGCCAGCAGAGTGTGGGATGTGTCATTTTCAACAGTCTTGACAGAGTCCTTATGAAATGACAGAAGACCATAACTGAGGCAACAGCTCGCCCTGCTGGTGTAGAGCCGCATTAAAACAGACATCTCTCAACACAGAACGGGATCTTCAGTCTCAACAAAAACATGTAAACATAATGCTCAATGTATGAACTACGAATAGGTTAAAATGGCGCTTACAATACATAAACACAGGCCTGAATGTTTTAAGACCCTTTATATAGAAACTGGCAAAAGGTTTTTAAAAGCACACTTTTGTTTTGTCCTTTAAAGAAACATTAATTTTTGTGCAAGTCCATCTTGTCACAGGTAGATAAAACACCTGCAGTGCTCAAAGAGCACAAGGTTACAACAAGACATTTCCAACACTGATGGGCAAAAGTTAAGGACAAAAATGGGGTGATGTGGCCTAACTCACACTGTAAACATTATTGAACAGATTGTTGGATGCACATCCGTATTTGGAGCTCCTCAGAAATCAAATCCCCTCTTGCTTGTGCCATGGCCAACATTCGTTGAAAATGTTAGGAAAATCTGTTCAAATGTAGTTATTTTGCTTACAGACAAACAGGCAGACAAATGCTGGCCAAAAATAACCGCTTGAGAGATAATACAGTGTAATCCCAGCCTTAAAGCAAAAAAAATAATAAACATAGTCCCAATTAGGGCTGAACGATTTGAGAAAATAATCTAATTGTGATATTTTCCCCCAATATTGCCATATTGATTTACTCTGCGATTGTTTTAATGTTCCTCATCTTATGTATTCTTAAACAAACATAAGCAGTAGATCATTTTATAGTATAACCAATATGACATTAAATCAATCTAAGGATAAAAGATTTGAGAAAAAGTGGAGAAGTGAAGAACAGAAGCAAGATAGGTATGAAATTGTAAAAACTAGGGGGAAAAAATGGTACGAAAGCAGAAAAAAAGGTAATAGGTGCAAAATAGGTATGAAATTGCCAAAAAAAAAAGGCCAAAAAATTCAAAAGTGACTAAGGAAAATTGATAAAAGCAGCAAAATTGGGATTACATTCCAAAAACCATGCAAAAATTCTAAACATGGTCTGACAGTGGCCAAAAAAAAAAGATGAATGGGAGCAAGATAGGCATAAAGTTGTAAAAACTGGGTAAAAAAAAAAGGTTTAAATGGGCATGAAATTGCAAGAAACTACATCACAATGACAAATGTTCAACACATTTTGGGTTAAAAATATTGCACTGTCTGCGATTTGAAAATTGCAACAAGCCATATTGCTATTTAATCTAATTTGCAATTAATTGTTCAGCTCTAGTCTCAATAATGTTCCTCTTTCATTTCTGAAACAGAGTTTTAAAATTTAATAAAGGAATGGACAGAACTTCTCAAAAGCACATCTCTACCTTGGGTGGCAGGTGATTGGACGATCATTCCGTCAGTCACATTCATTATGGGCCAGTCAGATGATGAAGAAAGACAGACAATGAGCCACTTCATAAACAAACTCTCAACAAAACATCTTCAGAAGAGGAGAAAAATCGAAGTTTTCAGGATATGAATTGTTCAGATTGTTAAGTGCATAAAATACGCCACTGAAATCCAATCAGTCTGCAGCTTTTGGTCTTCCTTCGATGAGAGCACAACACGTGCATTTCAATATTTCTGGAAAATGATCATTTTTACTTTTCTCCATTAGATGGCGCCTTTTAAGCGTATGTAGATATGTGTGAGTACTGATAATTAACAATGCTTTGATATCAACGTGTTTCTAATGTTTGGCATATTGATCCTTAAAAGTTAGTAATTATTATTTCTTGTATTTTTTATGAAGAGTGCATTTTTTTATTTTCAGAGGTACAAATGTGAGTATTTTAAACTCCGCAGAAAATAATGCATAAAAATAATTGCTGTTTTGATTCAATGGCATGTCCAATGGCATTCTTCTTTTTTCAGTTTTGTTTCCTTTCATGTCAAAATCATGCTGACATCATAAATCTTGGCATTTAAAGGGTTAAAATATCATCAATATGTGATTTGGACTGATGATGACAAAAAAAAAAATCAAGCAATAAAAAGTTGAAAGTAATATCCATTTTATGCAATGTATTTTAAGCTACTGAATGAAAAATGCTTTTTTGTGCTGTGTGGTGTGAGTGTTAGTAATATTAGAATGGGCCCAAAGGGTTAATCATGAACTGTAGCTCCAACACTTTCTCTTGTCAAAAATAAAGGAGGGTTTGTATCATTAAAACATTTTGAGGCAGCTAAATAGAGAAAGCAACAAGAGAGCATCTGCACACGACATGCGGAGTCAAATCTATTACAGCAATGTTGGATGTAGCTTTAAATATGTTAAACATGACTTTTAACAGGGTTCCCGCGGATCCCTGAAAAGTCTTAAAAGGCATTGAATTAATTTTTCTAAAAATGAGGCCTTAATTGGCATTAAAATGTCTTAAATCCAATTTTCGA
Organism: Scarus forsteni; assembly: GCA_036419115.1. Taxonomy (NCBI): domain Eukaryota; kingdom Metazoa; phylum Chordata; class Actinopteri; order Labriformes; family Labridae; genus Scarus; species Scarus forsteni. The sequence goes on along the minus strand of JAZDUH010000157.1, from coordinate 26,714,248 downwards.
AAGTCTTAAAAATTTGACCTCATGAGTAAGATGTATGTTAGATTGAACTAAACGGTGATGTGGTTGCACCAGGATGTTTCAGAGCAGACTCGTGTCTCTATTCTACTTACAGTGCCTGGAGAGAGGGGAAAAAATTGTGAAAAATTGGCAAAAAAATCCCAAAGTAGCTTAGGAAAATTGATTATGGCAGCAAAAATTGGGAATTAAATTTGAAATTAAATTTAATAAACCATGTAAAAATTCCAAAAATGGTTCTGACAGTTGCCAAAAAAAAATGAATGGGGGCAAAATAGGTAGAAAGTTGTAAAAATGGGTTTAAGAAAAGGTAAAAATGGTCCAAAAGTGGACCAAAGTGTGTGAACAGAGGTAAAAAAGAGGGATGAAATTCAGAAATTGGGTAAAAAGGTTAATAAATAGGTGCAAAATAGGTATGAATTTGCAAAAAATCAAAAAGTGGCATAGGAAAATTGATTATGGCAGCAAAATTGGGAATTAAATTTGAAATTAAATTTCAAACACCATGTAAAAAATCCAAAAATGTTTTTTACAGTGGCCAAAAAAAGATGAACGGGGGCAGAATAGGCATGAAGTTGTAAAAACAGGGTTAAAAAGAAGGCAAAAAGTGATGTTTTATTTAAAATAAACATTAGGTTAAAATTGCCTCCCATGTAATTCATGTGGTGTTTTTGTTTGTTTGTTTTGCTTGTTTCAATTATGGTTCTTTGTCGACTTGGTCTTAAATTTGATTTCAAACGGCCTTAAAAAGTCTTGAATTTAACTTGGCTTGAGCTGTAGGAACCCTGTTTAAGAATGAGTTCATCTCTGGTTTACTTTTTCATTCATAACAGCGATGACAGAGATAGACAGCCTGTATGTTAGGTCCTCCCTGTCAATATGTGAGGATCTGAACACTCCTCAGCCTCACTCATTTAAAAGTGATTATTGAAATCAATAATTTGTGCATCTCTATGGCCCAGTAATAAATGATCTATGGCCTGTTACTGGTCAGAAAGCCAATAGTTGAGAACCGCTGATTTTTGTTTGAACAAAGCTGTTAACATGTTTAGTTCTGTTTTCAGAATTTGCTTTTAAATATGGGTGTCAGGAACTTTTGTCACTGTCACATCTGTCTATGCCCAACACCTGAATTAGTTTAATCCAGGCTTTAGTTACAAGACGCAGGTGCGGAAAAACAGAAAAGACAAGGAGCAGGGGTTTTTTTCAAAATGAATTTGATTTTTTTTTAATTTACCATGATCCACATTGTGAACACAATGTCCAGTATGAGTTCAGCACAGTCACGTTCCTAGAAAACATAGTGAAATATTGATGGGTTACAGATCAATCTGATGCAAATGGAAATGAAAAAATATACAGGATGGGATTCACATATAAATATATATGTGGTGTGCTCTGGCTGCAGGATTCCAGTGAAGCAGAAATGAGCTCATTACTCACTCATTGATTTTGTAATGCAGAGAGATGTAGCACCAGAATAATGATGAGGTGTCCCCTTTTTTAAGAGGCCATGATGTATTTTACAAAAGCCTCATAATTAATGCATCCATTTGCATCCTCTTGGTTTTGCATGAGCTGCTCCACCTCGTCCTCCCGCATCTTCTCACCTGAGTCAGGAACCAATTAGGAGATATGTTAGCTGAGAGATAGCCTCTTATAAACTGGAGAGTTAAACACACTTGTGACTCACCGAGTGTGGCCAGAACGTGCCTGAGCTCAGCCCCCATGACTGTGCCGTTCCCTTCCTTGTCAAAAACCCTCAGACCCTCCACAAAGTCCTCAAAGGTTCCACGGTCTTTGGCCTTGCAGATGTGTTGATGTATGGGCAGAAACTGGTCAAAGTCGAGCATTTTGGTCTGCATGTCTGAGGGAAAGAACAGAGAGAAGTGTGGGTTCTGGGAAAACAAACCTGGACAAACATAAATGAGGAATGACTCTGAACTCTGTCTGAACCTTTCACTGGTCTTGAATATGCTGCTTTTGTACCCACTGTCATGATTTATCTGATAGTTATGGCAGGGTATTTAGCATATTGATTATGCGGATAAAACCAACCTTCAGCCTTTGGCTTTCCAAGGACATACATGATCTCTGTGTTGGTCGGATTCTGTCCTAAAGCCCGAATCAGATCCCCACACTGAGCGTAGGTGATTTTCATCTCGCTGGTTGGTGTTCTGTCGAACAGCTGGAAAGCATCTTTAAAATCTAGGCAGGAATAAACATTTGTTTTAGTTAATTCATATCCATATTGTGGCTTAAAGATAAGATCCATTATATCAATAAAATCCTGGTTAAACAGAAATCCAACCTGATGTACTATATCAACATTGTTTACAGTAAATCTGCTAACATTAACAAGATCAAAATAATTTGTTTGAAATTATCAGTCTAATGTGGAAATTGTATAGTGGCTCGAAAGTGCAAAGCATGACCACACAAGAATAACACAACAACAAATCAGGAGCACTACAGTCAGGAAACACAAAATATATAACAAGTTAAATATTACAGATGGAGAAACAGCACGTTATTCACAAATGTAAAATGACCTAACAACAAAATACACAAATTAGAAATCACAAAAAGTATGACAAGAAAATAAACATTTGGAAAAGCCACAACAATAAGTGAAAAGATTTTTAAATATTTCAGCAAATGAAACCACGAAACTGAAAATAATCATACATAATGACAGGGAGGAGGTCAGAACAAAATCAACACATCACATCCTATATAAAAACATAATAAATCAACAAACACAACAACAAATAACAGAAGCAAAACATTTAAACTCCAGGACAGAACAAAAATTCAAATCAGAAAATACAACTTTTAAAACAGGTACACTGATGATACAAAAACATTGAAGAAAACACAACAATGAATAGAAAACACAACTATTTCCATTCAATTGCAAAGCAAGATAAAACATTAATAAAGCAATGAGCACAACCATAAATAAAACACACAACAACATGTGAAAACACAACAAACTAAAAAACATAAAAACTAATGAGCCAAAAAGTATCAATGAAACCACAATAACAAATCAAGCACACAATGACAAATCAAAAATACAACATTTGAGAATAATATATGGAAAAAATAAAACACTTAACAAATAAGAAATTAAACAAATATGAGTTAAAACACAATAATACATGGGAAGTGCAGACAAAAAAACAACAGTCATTTAGTTCAAATTTTTTTTTTTTTATTTCTTTTTCGCATTTTCTGATTGATGTGTTTTTGGTTTCGTTCTCCTTCCTTTATTAAATTTTTTTTATTTTTTCAATGCCTGAAAATGTTTTTTATTCTGTTACAACAGCAACATGGAGAAAAATATTACCAAGCAATGTTTTTCAATATTTTGTTCACAGTTTTCGTAATTGCAGAGAAACTTTTTGCCTTAGTTCTACAAATATTGCTGCAACATATGTAAAAGTGTGCTGAGGATTCTTCATCAGATCCACCCAGTCTCTACATACTGTGAATATATTTGTGCATTTAAGATAGCACTAACTCTTTCTTTCTTAGATGAAGATTTAAAAATATATATACACATATTCAGTACTGTGGCATTCAGTAGCTTTCAGTATTAGAGTATTTAAGTAATTTATATTAAAGTAAAGGCAGCAAAGTATAAAAATCCAATAAGCTTAAACCCTGATTTGCTTCACTCTTTTAAAGATTGACACATGCCCTCATCTCTTTTGAAAGGGATCAACCAAGATGGATGTGTTTACACTGTTATGATACTATATCCCTAAACCATTGTCTCATCAGCTGTTGCAGAGCATTTCTCACACACTAATGGACAGCATGGTCACACAAGCCATCCACCCTCCCACGCTAAAAATAACTGACAGTCCATGCAGCACGCACGACAACGGCAACAGCCTTACCCTCAATCTGCTCGGGGGTGAATTCAAGCTGCAAAGAGACAAAGCAAATAAGATCATTATTTAGGTATTAGTGCTGTGAGCAAGGTCGCTTTAATAGATAGAGAGCCAATCTTTGTCTTTACCTTCATTACACTGTACATTTGTTGGATATCATGTTACAGTTGTCTTCTATTCCAGTCACAGCGTTTTGTTTATAGTGACCTTGGGTGTAGTGCGCTCTTATTTCAGCAGGCTTTTTGTCTGCTACTGTCTGATTCATTAGGGATTATTTATAGAGGAAATATCGAGGGATGAATTTTAGGAGCAATAAACACCAGTGTGGATGTCAAATACTATCTCAAAGGCGTTATAAATTCATAAACACATGGTGGGGGTTTAAAAACCCAAACAGCTTTTCAGTTTGGGGAGGGATTCAATTTTAGATTCAAAGTTGGGAATTAAAAACAAAGGCATACCGCTAAGCATTATTGTCTTTTAGCATTGTAGATGCATTTTAACATAACAGTGCATTTTGTGTGGGCAACAGATGCCACAGATTACACTCTGCCCTGCTGACTTTTCAACCACATGTGGAGTAAAACGGTGGTCCTAGTCTGCACCAGGTACTTCAACAACTGACAGTTAAATGCACAACTAAATTGTTTAATTAGTAATAGATATGACTGAAACAGGGCTCAGTGTGACCTCTATCTGACGTCACTGCTTTCCTCTCTTTTTAACCCTTTAACTACCACTCAACTGTTTGGCAGAGGTCATCAATAAAGTCAGGGACATTTAATGTTTTAAAACATTGAACAATTAAAATCATCAATGTGTTTCTGTCAACATTTCAGGGAACAAAGAAAACTACAAACAAGCCAAACACCAGACATTTTCTTGGTGTGGGATTTAAAGGGAAAACATAGCAATCAAAAAAACTTAAAATAGATGATACTGTGTTTGATACACAAAAATGATTCGGGTGAATAACAGATTTTCTATTAATAAATCATCAGTAAGTGGTTTAGTATTTAAAATAATCATTATGTTAATTGTAATAAAACTTCTAGCTTTTTGAACCTTTTAATTCCAAAGAGAATATCAGTTATTTTGTTTTGTTTACAGTGTTTTCTGTATCCTTTTTTTTTCTTCCCCCTTGTCTGCATTATCTTTACAGCTGAGCACTGTGTCCGATGGCAGCGTTGGAAAGACCAATGCATTTTTTTCTAGCAGTTAGAGATATGTGAATATGACTCACTGCTAGAGTGACCATCACCAGCCCTCCCTGTAGGCTACTCCATCAAATCAAACTTTATTTAACCCCTGATGAGAGCTGAAGGAGAGGGCTGTGCCACACCACAGTGTGACAGAAGGGGAAATAGTGACAGACAGGACAAGACAACAGGGAGGAGGACAAACAGGTATTGTAGTTAGTTTAAGATAGTAGTCCAAGTGCTGTGCTGATCTAAGTCCATTCAGGAAGTGAAGGCTGTAAGAAACCAGGGACACCAGAGATGTGGGGTCTTAATAAAAGGGGGTTTCTGTATCCTAAAAAAAACAATACCCTATTTTTTCAACATATTAGATATTCCTGAATTTCTTTACCTCTGCCAAACAGTTGAACCTCCTTTTAAGGGTTAAGAGGACTCCATCCAATGAAAAGTCATTTCTATAAGAATTACTTATTGAACTCTAAAGGTAGAAAAGCTCTGAAAAGTGGCTTCTCTGAGTCACACTGCAAGCTTTTCCTGAAAAGCTTTTCTTGAAGAACTCAAATCCCCAGGAAGTCCCCCTCCAAATTATTTGAAGTCCACCCACTGAACAGAAATGTTGATTAACCATTTCATAAGTGATTCTTAGAAAATGCTGTTTTTTTATGAAGATGGAAAGTGGATACACGGAGAGGTTACAGTCTCTTCTCAATTTGGAAATGTCTTGTTTTGCCATCGTGTTACAGGATTAAAACAAGGAAACAGACAGCAGCCGAAAAGGCTCATAGGCAGCACTGAGTGTGAATGAGACATAGAAACAGAAAGGCAGACTTGTGCAGCAGGTCTCTCTTCCATTTATAGCAGTCTTGGGAAAAATGTCTCCTATTTTCACAGCAACACCAGATGTGTCATGTCTGTCAGGTGGCTCAGTAATTATAGTAGCTCAAGTGACACATGTCCTGTTGGAGCTGTAGAAGTTGAGGATCACTGTCTTTGAAAACTGCTGGAAATTTTAATACTGTACCGGCTAAAATAAAAAAACATTATAGTTGATTGTTTTGAGATTTCATTCCCCAGTTTCCTGAAGTTCTGAAGATGGAACAGCATCTTAAAGACTATATAACATATTTTTTTGTAGACATTAGTTATTATTGTTCTTGATGCAAGCAAAGAGAAACTCACAAACTTTTAAAGCTTAATGACGTAAGGATAAGGATGCTTGTCTAAAGTCCCACCTAATAGTCCTAGCAGACACATATAAACCTCAATGAAATGCAAAGTAAGCTATATTCAAGCAAATGATATAAAACCCAATAATGATTTGAACTATTCATGTATTTGAATGTAAACTAAAAGTTTGGAAACATTTCACTTGGAGTTGTGCTTTATATTATTGGAAAGCCTGATGAGTTACCTTTTTAACGCGGTACAGTTTTTAAGGATGAGGAATGAGGAACATAGGTAAACCTCGTGGGTATGCTCCTGGACCCATTTTAATCGTTTCAAAATTACATTTTAAAAATACAGAGTAGAATATCTTTGCCAAACCAAATCACTTCTAATTAGAATTAAAAGTGGAGCTGCACTGGGATGATCATTACTGTTTAGAATTAGAGGTGAAATAGTTTAACATTGCTGTCATATTTTTGTGATTTTACTGTTTGAAGCTTAAAACAGTCTTTAATTACTCTTTGAAGCTCCCGTCAGGAGTTTTAGCTGAATATAAAACACTCTCAAATTAATAATGATGCATCTTAATGGACTTCAGATGCAAGTGAGACTGAAGACATGAAGGATTTCTCATTTCTCTGTTATTATCTTTAATGGCCAAGACCACTGCAGCAGGATTGATCCCAGACAAGGTGATTAACAGCACATTGCAAATCAGTCTTTTACTGCCCGAAGGAAAAGATTTTTGTGAGCAATACATTGAGTTTTTTAAGCACCAGCACTCGCAATGAAAGAGATTAAATACACCATTTTGTCTTAAGGGGGAGCAAAAACTCACAGACTTATATCCCCCCACAGACTTATATCCCCCCACAGGAGCTTTTTCAGCTTATTCAGTGACTAAAATAAATCAGTGCTGGGGTGTCTTTGTCAAATTTTACAGTTATTGCCCCGAGTTTATTTAAACTTTGCCCTAATATCTCCCTCGGTGTCTGTCTGAATATCTACAAAGCCGGGCCCCTCTTTGGCGCTCTGAGGGAGTATTATCCAAACACTTATCTGAGCATGTCTAAAGATGGATGGCAGTGGCTGCAATTATCTCTATTTTCTCCCTCCCAGCTTTTTTCCACACTCTTTTTTTTTCTTTTTCACCCACTGAGGAATGGTGCGGGTGGTCTGCTATTCACAGCCATAATGAAAATCATATTTTGTGGCTTTAACCACACTCCATTGTAACATGGAAGGAAAACATTTTCCCTGATGAGAGAGGGGCCGAGTCAGCAGAGGGTCGTTTCCATGACAAATGCTGGTATCAGCTAGTTTGACTGTAAACTTCCCTCAGACATGAAGTTTCTGCGACTTTGGGCCGTAAATGATTTTTCAGGACGTATCAATTATACTTCTCTCAAACAATCCCAGCACTGGCTTAATGGATGTACCTGATTTTGATTTGAATGTTTATTTAAACACAAAAAAATGATACAACACCTATCATTTATCAACACCTAAAAGATGATTAATTAGAAATGTTTAGTCAAAATTATCATTAATATTATTTATATTGTCATCGGTATTACTTGTGAAAAACAAACATATTGATATCTGTTTAAAGCCATGACACTACAATTAGTCCTATTCATTCAGAATTGGGTACTTTGTTGGTTTTTAATCTTATGAAGAAAATAGCATGCACATCCAAAATACATAAATTCTGGGTGCCAGATACAAAGTCAGTGGCAAAAAGAAAAGAGTCCTGTACACCAGAAGCTGCTTTAAGTCAGTGTAATGAAGATCATCACCACAGATGTGATTATTCTGGTCCTGATTCGATTATGCTGGTTATCCAAAAATGCATTTGGATACCAGAAAACTTTTTAAAGTATTTGTAATGTTCCACCCTAGGACTATTTTACATGTTTTCCACTACAACTTTTCTAATAATGGCAGATACATTGGCGACAGCTTGTGCTCTTGGACTACTTGAAGTTTTATTTTTTTGTTTGTTTTTAATTAATAAGATACTGTCCTCAAACTAGCATTGGAAGGGTTAAATGTACGACAGCAGATAAATGTATGTATTTTTCAATTTCATGACCAGGACTGAAGTCAGAAGGATTTAATGGAGTGAAGTGAAAAGACTCAAATGATAATTTAAAGTCACATCTGTGGTAGATCCACTTTTAAGACCTCGTATTGTTTATTGTTTTTGTACAGAACAACTATCAAACATAAATCATGTACTGCCATTAGACTAGACAGTATTTAAAAAGCCCCAAATCCAGTAAGCTTCTTTTTCCAAGCAGAATTTAAAGAGCTACAAAACAATATTTAACAATGATTCACATTGCTTTGGTTGCAGTGCCAAGATTACATCACTTGGGGTCTCTGATGCTCTTTAAACAGCAGCTTTCCAATTCACCACAAACATTTACAAGGCATTTCATTAACAGTTATAACATTTGACAAAAAAAGAAAAACAATGAAAGTGTCAAATAAATATAAATCTAACTTTAACAGTTATTTTAACACTTACTTGCAAATGGCTATCAGTGGTATTGTATAAAAACCCTCTTTATTTAGTTATGACTTGTCACACTTTTTAACGTTTCTGCATGGATATGAGAAATTTATTTGTATTTATTTTTATTTTTACCGTCACGGTCGAAGGGTCAAAGTCCGGGGTCTTAGGGCGCTCAGGCTCTGGAGGTTTAGGGGCTACAGGTGCAGCAGGTTTGGGCTCTTCCTTCTTCTTTGGTGCCATTTCAATAAACTACAAGAGGTCTAATACAGAGAGGGATCCAGCACAGTACGGGTGAAGGTGGCACGTTAGGGGTCAGTCCCTTTATTCACTGTCCGCAGGTGTCATCTCCACCCACTTTGTTTCCATGCCCCCGATTACTCTGCCAACAATAGGGAGACGACTATAAAAGGGTATGCTTTGTGCTGCTATTTAAGACAATGGCTGTCGTGTGACTGGGCATTATCTTGATATGGACGATGCAAAACGATATTGGCTGATTCCCAGTGTGGTGTGTTAATCAGGCTATTTTTTGATCAAAGCAAGTGGGACCCTGAGCTGGATCCCTAATCCTGCTGCACTGACCTTTATCGGTGAAGTGCATTGGTTGGAGGGCAAGTGGGAAATAATTGGCTTGCTTGTGTGGGTGAATTTGTTTAATTGCAATGTCAGTGTTGTATGATAGATTTATCCTCATAATTATCCCTGATTATAATTCAAAACTCAGTTTGCTTTTTAAGAACTGGGCCAAGCCTTTGTAATAACCACAGTCTGATCAGAGGGATTTGCAGGGTATTAACCTTAAATCCACTCCAGACTAAGGGTCAGAGGATGTTTTCTTCTGTCTGCTCTCCACACTTTTTTGGTGTAGATTGATTTGAACAAGCCGCACTGGAAGTTGATGACAAGATGAGATGATAGTAGTGAAGGAGTAATTGAAGGTTACATTAAGTGACACTTTGAGAAGTTGCCATTTACACTTGAGTGAGGATGGAGGTTGTTTATTTTTTTTGGTAAAGAAATGAAAAGTTCAGATCAAAAAGCCATCAGGCTACACAGAGGTAATGAAATAGAGATCAGTTTGCTGGAGTGTAAATTATCAGATAATTTCAGTTGATGCGCAAATTATTAACACCAGAGCAATCCCCAAAGGGCAAAGTTTAATCAGTGCTGTTGAAGATTTCCCAATTATTGCTTACAAATATTGAGTCATGGGTCTTTTTCTGAAAGTAAAAGTGTCAATTGTTGGTGCTTTTATATATTTTGATTCTGTTTTTCTACAATTTTCTCTGCTAGTTTGTGATTGATGTTTTTTCTAGGTGTCAGAGCAATTAAAAAATGTTCAGCTCGGTTTCCACAACGTAAGCAGGCATTGGCAAATGTTGACTCATGTGGTTAATGTGGCCCAAGCTCTCTAAAAGCAGCCTGCCTGTTGGTTAAATATGAAAAAACATATATACATGGAAAAAGAAAAAATGTGCTTCAAAACCCCAAAGATAACATGTCTGATAAATTGGGGCCGTAAATGGCATTAACTGTTTCTGCAAAACAAATTTAATGCACTACAAAAAGTAATTATAAATAAAAACAGAAATGCATCATGCTGAAGTGTCCAGTGGTCTGATATTGTGGGAATGCTGAAATGAAGTATAACTTTAATCTGAGGATTGACATATTTGTGCAGTTTCTTCTTTGTATTTTTTGTTTAGTAGCATCATTATAGGAGCAGAATTAAATGATCCAACTATCCTGAGTTTTGTCCAAAATGTGCAGTCCACCATATAAATAACAAAACGGTAGCTGGCTGGTGGGCACTGCTTTTGAAGGGGGTGATAGCTGTGTGTTGGGAATTTGTGTTGAAGCCAGATAAAAAGAGGAACATGAAGAAGACACTCGCTCGTTGAAGACATAAACATTGAATTCGTAATACGAGAGTAAAACACATGGGATGCTGAGTGGTGAGCAAGCAGGTACATCCCATACATATGCATCGACTGGCCCTGGTTTGATTCCCGCCTGAGGCCTGTTTGCCCTCCTCTGTTCTCTCGTCCCCCTTTCACAAGCCTTTCCACTGTCTCTCTCCATTATCAAATAAGAGCCAGTAAATCACTAAACAAAACAGCATCAAGATTGGAAAATCATCATATGAATATCAGCAAAACCAAAAATAAAAGCCTTCATCAGATATCAGGGTCTTCACCAGAGTTTAGTTTAGTTTAATGGTCTGAGTTGTAACAGAATTATTTAATCCTGCTGGACCTTGGGTTTGGTAATCTGTCTCTCCTGCCTGAGGGCAGAGGATCAAACTCATCAGAGAAGATGAGGGCATCGTAGGACAACTCAGCTGTTAGCTACTGCTCTGTAACCAAAATGAGAGACAGATCGAGAGGAATAAATAACAAAAATGATCCGTCTAAAAGAGAGGGGCAAACTAAGTTCCCACTTGAGCTTTGGAAGTCACAGATACATAGTGCTGGGCAATATATTTGATTTTTATAAAGTCAAGCTCTGATTTTGGTTCTGCTTATCAGTCACTGTTCTAATTCAATCCCCATTTCATTTTTTGATTTTTGGGAGAGTACTAACAAAATCAGTATTATAGTAAAATCCTCCTACCATTATTGCTAAACAATTTTGTTATCAACACATCTGTAATTTACACAACTGTCAAGTTTTGGATTTGAAAATAAGGGGAATTTTCTTTGCTAGTTTGAGATTGTTTTTTTCTAGGTGTCAAAGCAATTAAAAGATGCTCAGCTCTTACAACTAGGTTTCCACAGCATAAACAGGCATTGGCAAATGTTGAACCATGTGGCACATGTGGCCAAAGCTCGCTAAAAGCAGCCTGCCTGTCAGTTAAATATGAAAAAATATATATACATGAATACTTGCTTATCAATTATTGTTCTTATTCAATCCTCATTTCTTTTTTTAATTTTTGGGATAGTACTGGCAAAATCAGTATTATAATAGTAAAATCTTCCTACCATTATTGCTAAAAAAATGTATCACCACATCTGTAATTTACACACCTGTCAAGTTTTGGATTTGAAAATAAGGGGAATTTTCTGGCACCAGAGCTGTCCTGCCACCCCAACCAAGCCCCAGCATCCCTTACATTTTAGAGAGAGGCAGAGGAGTGGTTATTTATTATTATTATATGATAATACGGGAGATTCACGGGAGAATACTAACATCCGATGACGTCAGGAAAGAGGGGTAAAAAACAGTAGTTTCCTGGCCAAAACAGGAGACTTGACAGCTATGGTGAATTATCCTGTTAGATGTTTCTTATTGAACATGATGACATGAAAATATTAAAGTAGTTTAATCTCAAGGACAGTACTGTTTACATCCAGGCATCCAGGTGTGAATGAGGTTTTAAAAAAATGTTTTGACCCTTTAATGTGTTTGTCCTCTGAATATATAAGTTGTTTTTTTTCTCTGTCACTCGCCAGTTTTGGTGTTATGAAGTACAGTTGGATGCATAATTAGGGGCATTCTAACCTGACACTCCAGGTGGATCGTTCAATACATTTTTCTTTCCCACCTGTTTAGGAGCTTATAGAAAGTGTTTGGGAATGGACAGGCTGGCGCTACTGTCACGGTGTAAAAGACAGAGACACTTTTAAAAAGATACAGCAAAACATGCCAGAATTGGAACAAAAAATATCCTTACTACAGAGATGTTTGTATTGCTGTTCTTTGTTTTTTATTTAGTAAAGAAATGTCCAGATCTGATTAAAATGTTACCAAAACTGTTAGCATCTATGCTAATCTCCATAAGAGCAGTCGCCTCTGGTTGTAATCTCGCTCATAGCTCCCATCTCTTCCTACTTAGAGAGACTGTGAGGAGTTTCTAAGTAATTACAAAATAGTCTCACTTTTATATATATGCCTGATCGAAATACACACTTTAAGATGAGTTTTATAGAATCAAAATAGGTTATCTATAAATGCTATTCCTTAGCCTTCTGGTCGGGTCGGACAGGACAGGGCTGGACTGGACTGGATACTCAACTTCGGAAACAAGACAATTAAACTAGAGCAAATTTATGTTATTTTATTATTTATATTACACGTCTTAGAGCACTGGGCTGTAAGTAGCGATATATAGCCGGCTACAACTACGATAATTTTTCCAAAAATTGCTTGTTGTCACACATCAAAAACTATCGCTACGTAACTAGAAAGAGATACATTACCCCGTCGCTTTGCATCCTGTAAGTTGTTGAAAAAAGAAGTTGTAAAACAATGCAGAGTTCTGAGGAAGGTCCGGGCTACAACACAACAAACACACGCTTTGGCTTCGGTAACGCCTTTTGGTGCGTTCCAGTTGAAGTCAGAAGTAGGAATTTCCAAGTTCCGAGTAGGAAACTGCAGCTGGAACGTCCCCCAAAGTCTGAATTTCCTACTGGGAACTCAGAAACCTCGCCACCCCCGAGTTGACAATCGAAGATGGATGCCCCCAGTGTGAACAGTTATTAAGCTCCTGTAATTATCAATTTATTTGCACTTCTGACTGGGATGTGTCGTTCTAGATCAGCTGTATACATAGTATTGTTAGACTTATATTTACAAACATGCTGCCATAGTGATAATCACATTCTTCATACAACAACACAGGGCGTGCTAACAACAGCTAACAATAGCCTGGTAGATTGGCATGTTTTTTTCTGGCTTCAACTCGGACGCCGATAAGTCGGAGATGATGTCACTCCCATTTCCGAGGTTACAGGAACGCAGCATTACGACAGTCGCCGCGCGTGCTCATGGGTAGCAGAGTCCTTTTTTCGCCGGTAATAGATTCTCTTCATAGCACCTTTAAAGGACACTGACTGGGCCATGCTGCTTTGGCCTACTCACATTCTTCAGAAATTAGAGCTTGGTAAGATGGATCTGCCTGATTAGGGACATAAAATCAGGCTGATCCATCTGCTGTGCAAGGTTAGGACATGGCTAGTACAACTGCAAGCTCAGGCAGTGATGCTGTTTGTCAAGAGGTTCTAGACCAGCCTTAAACTTTACAACTTTATCTTCTGTTGGGTTTAGTGAACCGTAGGATGAGATAGTGGGTTTTACTTCCACACTCAACTGGACTCAGAAATCTCCATCAGCAAAGGCGAATGTCATTCATGCTTCTTCCAATATACTCCAAAGTCTATTATTGCAAGTTGTTCATAAATCCAGTCGGGAGGTTACCAAGCAAGGTGATAAAGCCAAAGGTAAGAACAGACTCCACCATAATGTTGTAGAAAATCCATGGGAGGAGCCCCTTAATCGTTACGTGTCCTTTGCCAGGCTTAATACCTTTGAAATATATAGTTTGACCTATAGACAGTCCTGTGAGGCCAATATTTTGGTATTACTCAGTATATCCAGTTGGAAGCACAGCCACAGTTTTATGGTATTTTCCCTCCTTCTCATATTTGGCTGGGGTACTCTATAAGTTGAAAATTACTTTTAACATTGGCTGCAGCATCTGTAATTTATTCAGGTTAAACTCGTAAGAGCAAAAAAAATCTATCCATGAAGAATAACAACTGAGAGGAGAACAGGACAGCCACTTCACAAACACTTCTAAAACAGTCAAACAAATTATTTAATGTTTAAAATGTATCTCCTTCTATTTCAGCTGTTTCAAGATTTTGTGTCTTAAGTCCAATTGATATTTTTTCTTTTCCAGAGATCATGCCTCTCTGATGAAATGGACTTTGTGCTGACAGATGTGACTCACCAGCTGCTCTGAGCTCATATTTAAGCCTGGGCTCTTTCCCACATCATGTGACACAAGTGTCAACCAGTCATGACGACAATGGCAAATGGTGAGTTTTGACAAATTAGAAAGAGCACTAAAAGCATTGCTTGCGTTATAATGAGTGGGGTCTTAGAGAACCAAACCAGGACAATTTCTCTGATGTTGGTCTATTAACCCGTAAAGCAGGGATTTTATGGAAGAAATGAATGAGTTTGGAGGTTTCCTGCTCATAGTGAAATGCAAAGAGCTCAATGCCAAAAAACAATTGTGTTAATAAACAGGAAGTTCCTTTTGCTTTGCAATGACTGGCTGAAAAACCAACATAATTGAACAGCGTGTTTCAGGAAGTTAAGATACGCCTTTGAACTAACACCTAATGATTGAGTGTTTTGTGAGTTTTGAAATAGCCAGACAGTGGAAGCATATTTGTGAGTCAAGAGGGAGGGCAGAGGTGGTTTTTGTAGAAGTGTGATTGATGGACATTTTATTTCTTTGATGGTGTGAGTACATGTTTCACAGCAAAATTTGAGGTCACAGTGATTTTGTATTTCCAAATCGTGGTTCAGACCAAAGAATCACAAAGAGAAAAGTTGAAACTTGCGATTGTTAGCAGCTGGTCACTCTGTTCTGAAAGTGTGTGAATTCACACTTTAGAGCAACTTTAAAGTTCAGCCCAGTTCAGACCAGAGATCTGTTATGTAACAAGACAGTTGCTATTCACAGCTGAGCGAACTCGAATTGAGCTGGCAAATAAACAAAATGCGTGTAAAGAGATACACCACATGGCAAGCACTAGATGTCTATTGAGGGTTACGGCTCACCTGTCTCCAAGAAGTGCAACACTCTCATCAGTCATTTTCTCATTTAAGAAATACAGTCCTGTCTGTGGTGTTTGTCCTCAGAGACAATACAAACGTCCACCGCAAACTGCTCCTGGAGTAACTGAAGGACACTGCAAATATGTGTGATATTTCCAGCCTTAAAGTAGGACACATACTGTAAGCTACATAGGTTGTATTAAGCCTTTCAGGGTATCCTTTGTAAACACATGGTGAAGCCCTTAAGACTCGCTCCTCTCATTTTTTATGTTCTTGCTGTTTTGACAGAAATGGCATTGCAGATGTATCCATCAAATCACAATAAGTGTCCTCACTTGGTCCAGACGTGAAGCAGAAACAAGACAGGCCTGTCGTGAGAGGCAAAAACTGAGCATAGGGTTGTTTTCATGTAGATGACACATTGGCTTGTAAAGTACAAATGTAAAATGAATGAGTCAGAGTGGACATCCGACCAAAAAGACTTAAAGTGCTCCTGTAGCATTCACATGTAAGAGATGAAATTGAGTTAAAAACCTTGACACTTACTTCTGATATCTTATCATTTCATCCTTGTGTCAGAGTGGATATTTGTCTGGTTTGAGGAAAATACCTCAAAGCATACTTGTAATATTTCATTTACCAGTGAGGCCCAGATGAGAGATGTTTGTTATTCTTGAGAGGGAGTGGACATTTGTGCAGTACTTAACAAAAATCTCTTAATTTGTTTATGCAAATTTGGAGCAAAGAGTCATAGTAGACCTTTGTGCAAGATGTGATTGAAATCAGTTAAAATGTTTTGAGTTATCCATTTGCATTAATTGCCTTGATCAGCTTCACGTTCTGGATTGAATGTGATTTATTCAAAAGGGGCAGTCCATTTACCTTGCACGAGATGGACCATTCAGTATATCATACTAGTCCATCTGGAAAATAGCCAATAGAAAATGTCTGGGGAGGGCAGAACCTTTTAGAAGCATATCCGGTGGGTGGTTGGATCATTGTTCTGTCAATCATATTTATTATGGGACAGTTAGATAGTGTCGTGGGTGCCACTGCAGTATGGACCATATGCCATTATGTAAAGCAAACTCTTGTTTGAATATGTCAGAGGTGAAGCGAGAATATCCTCACTATAGAGAAGTTATTAGTGTTAATATTTGTTATCTATTTGAATCAGACAGGTCCATCTGCTATGTAAAGCTAACAGTATTGTCAAACAAACGTAAATATGCCACAATAAGCAAAAGGGCTTTTTTACAGACAATATTACACCACCAGTAAATTAGTAACAGTGATAATAACACACCACCAAAGAATGGACAACAAAATAGATGGTTTACTTCAAGAATGAGAATTCACTGTACAAATAGAAAATTCAACATGACAAATACATTTGAAAATCCTACAGCATCCAACATGATCACATATCAGTCACCACAGATTTGGTTCCTCTTGAGCCATCATTTGGGTTTGAAATGGTTTGAAGGTCACTCATTTTTTATTGCAGTTTGAATGTTGTACCAAGTTTCACTTCATTTGACTGATAACACCTGTTTACTTTATGTTGTACATCAATATGCTATTGCACAATCACTTTGAGGATGGGCTCTGGATACTTTTATGCTACTATTTGATTTTAACATGGTGAGCTCACCCAGTGGAGCTGGGTCCATGGCTTGGTCAACATTTGGTCTACTTTATTTTCCCTCTCAGTTTCAGACAGCAAAAATTTTACGAATAGATCACAATAGAAATAAGCCTTTAATTTAACAAAATGTCAGTGTCTTGCTTTTATTACAATGTTACATTAATATTTTAAAGCTAAAAGATGAATATTATAGCTTAAAGAATTACCTAAAAATGTGGTTGAAGACAATTAAATGTGCTTTTCCACTGCAATTGACTTCATATGTTTTTGTGTCATTTCAATATATTCTCTCAACCTAATTTTGCTACTAAGTAATACTGTTTGTCAACATGTTATTTACAAATATAACCTGGTAGTAGGTTACTAATGGTTATTTGACGTACTTTTTCTCCTGTAGTTTTATTAATGCTTTTTAAAAGACTTCACAGTCACTCATATCTACAGATTCCATGTAAAACAGTAAACAATTTAAATCAGCTATGAAATAATGTAATTGAAATATTGTCTGTTTTGTGTGTTTTGTCTGTGGTTTCCTAGTGACAAATCAGACTAAAATACTTCATTGCTGTTTTGTTTCCTTGAAAAAAATCTTGAAGTAATGTCTCCTTTGAAATTGACTCTATGGCCTCACTGAGTTCAGGGGAGGGCCTCATTTTGCCCCAGGGCCAGCAGTTGCCCACCCATGGCCAGGATGGATATAAGAGCAACTCAGAAACAAGATGATTTCAACATTGGCTGCTGCTTGCATGGAAGCATAAAAATGACTTTGATACAGCTCATTTATGATTGACCCAGACTCTAATGCATATCATAGTGGGCTGATACAGCTCATTTATGCGTGAATAGACTTTGAAAATAAATCTGATATTGAGAGAATATCATCCCTTCAACACAATCAGGAAAAAACTGCAGAAAAACAATTTAAACTGCTCTTTTGTAGCTCTCACTCTTGACCTGCTGTGTGCAGATTTAGAATGGGTATTGGTGCATAGAATGATTACTGGATTAGTGCATGCTCTAGAAATAATAAGTCATAGCTGTGGTTTGTTCCTCATTACTTTAAAAAAAGCACATGGCTAAGTTTTGCTAGACCTAACCGACACACAGAGACACGGATGGAAACTGTGTATGTCAGTGTGAGTATAAACCAATCCAGCCCTGAATTGCTCACTGCCACCTGGTGATTGCTATTGAGTGAGCAGGAACAATTCACAACATGACCAACTGGCCAAAGTCAGGCACCCAAGACATTCAAGACCTGCGCAGTTTGCTATTTCAGAGTGAGTTTGTTGTCCAGTCGGCATGTACACTGGAGTGGCTCCAGTCTGTGAACAATGCCAATTGTTACTCAGAACCATGAGACGACCTTCAGTGCAGCCTTTGCTGTATACTACTTTTAACAGAAGCATGAATGGAACCACAGCTGCTACTCAATTACTCCACCTGTCACTAGAAGAATATTGCTGTTTTCTGTGTATGGGACCAAACCAAAGGAACGCACTCTGCAATAACTAGGAGCGAGAACAAGAAACAAGAACACAAGAAATCCCACATTCTGCTGACCCCTCTTGTGTTCTGTCCACGGCTCACAGCAGAATGTGGGATTTCTTGTTCTACGCCTCCTAGTTATTGCAGAGTGCGCATTCCTTTGTTTGGTCAGCCGCGGCTCCCGTAGGCACCCGTAAGTGTATCATAGAAATGCGAAGTAGTACTGTTTAGGCTATAAACATGTGCTAAATGATGTTGTTTCGTGTAAATGGTGGATGTTACCCGCTTAGGACACTTGGATTACAGCGCACGAGCAGTATGGAGGAATATTGCCGACTTTTTGTGGACTTTTAAGGACACTGTTTGTTCGGGCTCGGACCGAAGTCATGATATCAATGTCAGTGGACAGCGAGGATCCCCACAGATCTCCGGCTGCATCCTAGATGTTCCAAAACTACTCCACAGTGTTGTTCAGCATGAGGGTGAGTAGAAAATGGGGCCAAATCGTTGTTTGGATGTAGTATTCCTTTAAGAAAAGGGAGTTAAAATGGTCAATTTAATCTTTGAAATTCAGAAAATGTCTTTGTTAGAAGTGGAAATCATATTTTATTCAGTTCTTCTTTCCTATGTTTCCTAATGAAAGCCTTATGTAACCAGGGGTGATGTAAATAAATGGCACACTTTTGGGGATATAGTTTAAGGGGATTTTTGATGCGCTTTCTATTCACAGTAACAGCTATGTGCATTTGTTGTGTACATTCTTAAAAAATGCTCAGCAGAAATCAAAACAGACTTGACATCAAGTACCTATGGCCTGATGCTGATTTTAATTAAACAGAATCTAAATGGGTCAATCTGAATGTGTTAATCAGAGGAGAGCTTTTTGCATTTCATTGTTCAATTGAAGAGATAAAACTGACACAGTTGTTTCAGGATCGACGGTTCGTTTATTTTATTTTAATTTAACCTTTATTTAGCCAGGTTAATCCCAAAAGCTGTAGTACCCAGAGTGTCCACCTGGCACTGGCTGCAGAAACATGACACATTAATAATTGTATGTGGGGCAAAGACAGTTTTCATGGTCTTAATATACTTCTTTGCAGCTTGGTCCAAAGCGTGGCATCAGTCTAAAACTGTAACTCATCCATGTGCTCACTGAGGGAGGTGATTTTTTCTTTTTTGTGCACAGCGCCCATTTTTCTTGCATGGGGGATTTATTGAGGATTTCTGGTTTTGGACTGCATCACTGCTATTGGTCACTGCTAAGGTCAGATGGCCTTAAGTCCAGCCTTAACCCCACCCTTCTGTCTGAGTAGGTGGAGCTGAAGTCCGGGTGAGATGGCATCTGCAGTTTGGCAGTGCCCATTTAATGCCATCAGTATCATTCCAAAGGCTTCTGTGACATGGCTTCATTCAGTTCTTTTACAGTCCATGGAGTAAACTGATCAGATTTTGTGGTAATAGGTTAAGGTCTTGGAGTCTTGTGGTCAGTCTTTTGTTAGCTCAATATCTCATAAACACTTAAAAGGATTTCCATCAAACTTGGCAAATATGTATCTGTTATAACTCAAGAATGAACTGAAAAGATTTTGGAAAGTTACCATTTTAAAGTTACCTTGTCCTGATGTGTTCAACCATCTACATCATGCATTGGGTGTCTATTAATGCAAGCAGGATTCGATTTTTGATTAATTCAAAAATGAAGAATTTCATCTCTATAGAGGATCAAATTCAGCTCTTTTCTCCTCCTCTTTGGCAATGCTCAGATCTGAGGGGGCAACAAGGCTATGAGAAGCTATGATAATGAGCTCTGTTTAGATTGGCTGCTCAAACAATGTGTGTAATGGGAGGGGGGAGGAGGGGATATAGGCAGCAGAGCAGACTTTCATGACAGTCATACCTGTTGCATAACAAACCTCAGAGTGCCTCAGGTTATTATTGTTATTAGTGTTCATACCTGCTTTATTTTATCCATTGTTTTAATTGTTTTGCCTTGTTTTGCCACTGTATGTACAGCACTTTTTTCAGCTGTGGCTGTTTTTAAAGTGCTTTATAAATAACGTTGACTTGAGTTGAGCAGACAAAGTAAAAAAAAATGTTTTAAGGGACGCTTTCTTTAGAGAGGTATAGAGCATTTCTCTGTGAACTCAGAGTTTTAGAAATTGGTGTCATGTTCTTCTGCTCCCCAGGCTGCCCCTTCAACAACATTCAAAGGAAAGAAAACTAATAATGCAGAACATGGGAACCTGTGATTAAAATTTTTCCAGCATTTCTGTTTGTGTTGTATTTAAGCAATTTTACTGTTTCAGCTTAATGATGGAAGCTTTTTATTTACAGACGAGGACAGAATTGGTGGTACCCTTCAGTTAAAGAAAAAAAACCCCACATGGTCCCTTAAATAGCTTTAAACTGACAAAAGTGATAATAAATAAAAATTTACTGAATTACCTAATCAATCATTGCTTTTGTATTTTTGGTTCAACAGAATTATTGGGGAAAAAATGAAACTGGCCTGGCAAAACTGACAAAAATAATGGTACTCTTAACTCAGCGTTCTGTTGCCTAACCCTTTGAGGCAATCACTGCAATCAGGCAATTTCTGTAACTCTCAGTGAGACTTTTGCCCCTGTTGACAAATATTTTGGCCCACTCCATGTGAGCAAACTACTCCATCTGTCATAGGTTTGAGGGGTGTCTTCTGCATGTTTCAGCTCCTCTAACAAATGTGCAATACGATTTAGATTTGTGCTGGTAGACGGCCAATTCAGAATATTCCAATGCTTTGTTCTGAACAACTCTTGAGAGTTTTTAGCTGTGTGTTTTGGCTCATCATTGAAGGACTTAGAACTGCAACTGAGATCAAGCTATCTGACACTGGGTGGCACATTTCAGTCCAGAATGCCTCGATTGTCTTGAGATTTATTGTGCCCAGAAAGCAGCCCCAGAACATAACTGAGTCTCCTCCATGTTTCACAGTAGGCACAGTGTTCCTGTCTTTGTGTCTGTGAACATAGAGCTGATGTGACATACCAAAAAGCTCCAATTTTGTCTCATCTGTTCAAAGGACACTCAGAAGCTTTGTACCCTGTCAGTTTTCATTTTGGCAAATTCCAGTCTCGTTTTTTTATGATTTGCTTTTAACAGTGGTGCCCTCCTCGGTCGTCTTCCATTAAGTCCACTTTGGCTCAAACTGTGATAGATGGTGTAATCTGTTTCTGATGTATCTTGACCTTGGAGTTCACCGCTAATCTCTTTGGAAGTTGTTCTGGGCTCTTTGGTCACCATTCATATTATCCGTCTCTTCAATTTGTCATCAATTTTCCTCTTGCGACCACATCCAGGGAGGTTGGCTACAGTCCTGTGGACCTTAAACTTCTTAATAATATGTGCAGCTGTTGTCACAACGCAACATCAAGCTGCTTGGAGATGGTTTCATAGCCTTTACCTTTAACTTGCTTGTAAGCCTGTCACAATGATAAATAAATCAATTAACCGCACAATAAATAAAAACATCCTTGGTACGTTTGCCGACCTCGATATGTTGACATGTGCATGCAAGTTTGGTTTCCTCCTCTCTTTCTTCCAAACAGGCTGGGTGAGAAGATGGGTCACTCTGTGCAACCTGTGTATATTGGTTCTATATCGGATTTAGCGGATTTACAGCGCAGTGAGCATCTATCAGTGATGCAATCTTTGTGGGGGAGGCGGGGCCGCTCGGGCATACACACACAGAGAGCTGAAGTGATCATCCCGAGGAATAACAAGGAAACAAACACAAATATGAATGAAGGCACGAAACCTACAGTTTCTAAGCTGAATGCCACAGGCCCAGTGTGGGAATATTTTGGTTTTAAACAGAATGAGCAAAGGTGTGAGCCCATGAACACAGACGAGCTGATATGTCATATAAAAGTAGTGGCGACGGAGAAGAGGAGGTGCAGCGGAGCCTTCGTCCCAACAGTCAGCGCATACTGAGGCGTTTGGTCGGCAAAATAAATACGAATAAAGCAGTGCAAAATGCTGCACACTCACAGATGGTGGCGTTTGCTACAATGCAAAAGAAATGCAGCCCTTCACTGCAGTTGAAAAGCTAACAACGTTACATATGTTTGACAGATGGTACAAATTGACTGGGAGAACATACATGTCAAACCGTATAAACTGTAAAAACTGTTGTTTTTTACTGTTATGAGTGTTTTTATTGGATTTTTTTTATTCACAGAGACTATTTTTTATTGTTTTTGATTAGTATAATTATTTTTATTTACATGTGATTTTTTCCCAAAAGAGAGTTCATTTCATTTTCATTGTTTTTTTCTCTTTTTTTGTTTGTTAAATTTATTATATTGTTTTTTTCATTTATTTTATGTAAAAGCTCTTTACCTTCCAATTACAGTTAAATACTCTTAAGAAATTAAAATGTATTGCTTTTGATAGGGTGTACTCACTTTTTTATGGCATATATTATGATTACATTAATGAAAAATGATGTTTCAAAACAATATTGACAATAATATTGTTTATCGGCAATAATTTTCGGACAATTATCATCCAGCTATTTGTAATTGTGGCTTACATGCTCCCCTATAATTTTCTTTCTAATCTTCTGAGACAACTCTCTGAGTATTTTTTTTTTGTGAGGTTTGACTGTGTGCGTGAATGGTTGTTTGTCTCTCTATGTGGCCCTGCGATCGACTGGCGACCGGTTCAGGGTGTACCCCACCTCTCGCCCGATGATAGCTGGGATAGGCTCCAGCCCCCCCGCAACCCCGAAAGGGATAGCCGGGTATAGAAAATGACTGAATAGTTGAACCGCAATTCAAAAGCAGTGTCAGATTTTCATTAGTTTATTTTCAGTAAATTTTTATTTATTACTATTTTAGTCAGTTTCAACTTATTTCAGTGACCATGCCAGTTTTCCTTACTTTAATGGAGGGGTACCAACAATTTGTCCAGGTCTGTACATCACTGCTTTTTGAATCCATTACAAGAACAGAGTAATCTGGTGCAATAGCTTGGCCTACCTTCTCTTGTGGACAGACCTCTGATGATTGATGGAAAAATGTCTGTAATTGTAACTTCAGTATGATTTTATAACCGCATTAACAGCCATGAACTCTCTGCATTAGCTCTGTGTGCAGCTGTGGTGACACTGTTCCACTGTGATCATTTACCAGCAGCAGTCAGGGTTATAAAGTGTCAGAGCCAATGCTAATACTAATAAGGTGGTTAATATCCAGCAGCTGGATTCCTGGTAGATGCTGTGACGTGTTCACTATCAAATCCACAGGTCAGTCAGTGAAATCCACTAGCATGTAATTATACGCTTGCCTGTCCAGCTGGGACCTCTTGTGCCATCCAGCTCAGTGTGCAGAATTAGTGACAGTGCCAGTCTGCGTGGGCTTTACTCCAACATAAACTGTGTTGCCGTGCTGCTTGGCAGAAATCCTCATTTAGCAAAGATAATATAAACAGGGGGTTTTGGGGACACACAGCAGGATTTCCGCAAAAACATTTTAGCACTAATAAACAACATTTCTGCTTTTCCTGCTTATGTGGATGCATGGGCTTTGCAAACAGAAAAATAATAATTAATTGAAGTTTTAACTATAGCTCTCATGCCTTTTTGTGCTCTCTAAAACCGATATAGTAAAAGCTTCAATCAAGACAAAGAAATAGAAAAATTTTGAAAGAGAGAAGTGAAGTGACTGCAACAGAAAACAAGGAGTAAAAAAAGATTAAAAAAAGAGTAAAAAATGTTAAGTTCAATGAAACCGTAGCATCAGTATGCATCCTCAGTCTCCACAAGTTTTACATTTATGCATCAAAGATTCCAATCTGAAGGGTAATGTAGATGTGCTATGATTTATTAAAGTGCAGAATGTCAGTTGCCAGACTTAGATTATAGATTGTCCACATCTGTGCTTTCTAACACCAGGAGTAGAGCCAGCAGCTAAACCGCAGTGCCCTCCTTTGGTCATAGAGGGAATAAGCATGCCCTGATACTTACACAAGAGAGTAAACTGTCTTTTTAAAAGAACATTTAAAATCAATTCTTTGATTTAATATATGTTGACCTCATCAAGATAACATAGTGATTTTCAATATGCATGTGATATTAAAACAAACATGCTAGATTTCTACATCTTGAGTGAAAAAAAGAAATCTGATTATACTGCAGTTGGGGTGCAAACGGCTACATTTCTATTCTTTCCTCATCTTTTTATATTAATAGTCAACATGAGAGCCTTTTCAGAGTATTAACTCATGATGTTTTTGTGTTTTTAGGTCTGTATTATTGTGCATGTTTTTCCACTGCACTCCCTGTGCCTTGTAAAAGAATGATGTCACACTCTTGCAAAAGGCAGTCAGAACAAATGGTGAGGTAGAAATCAAGGAGACAATAGAGTGGTGCATGGATGACATTTATTTTTGTAGGCATCAAGACTATGTGGACTGAAGGCCAATGGGAGTTTTCCATATGCTCTCAGGTCATTGCTGTTTGTTACCACCAACAAAGAGGTGTTGTTGTTGCTCTAGGAAGAGGTATTCAGATTTTCAGGGTCAGAACAATCAAGATGTGGATCTAGGAAGTTATTAAAAGGTTTCTTCACATTGTGAGACATTTTTGCAAATCACTTAATAAGCTCTTAGCTGATATTGACAACATTTTCAGGGAATATGGGTCATGGCAAAATTGGGACCTGATTCAATATTGGTGGTGATCCGATTCAGGATGTAGACCCAGGAATTTTCCAAGGATTTCTTGGCGAGAAAGGTCAGTGTTCCACGTTTTGGCAATAACTCGCTCAACAATGTTAGAAAAGCCAGGGAGTGTTTTTGGTTAAGGTCTGTTGTGAACAAAATTTATGAAAATTGTACATTTGGTTTGTCATGATAATCTTCACTAACGAAACCTACCTTTCAAGATTTTAGCTTAAACATAACCAACATGTATAAAAGTCCATAATCAAACTGTCTTAGAGCTAAAACCTGGCACTTTGACCTGGAAGCAGCTGCCAAACTTCTTGCGTAAAGTTTAACGTTCTACTGTGTTTTCGAGAATATCCATCTAATTCAATGACCTGCTCAATCTTGTGTCCATGGCTTTTTAAGTATGTGTTACTTTTTAGGAAAAAAAATGAGAAATTTGTGCATTTGGGTCCTGGACATTTTTACGGCCCTTTTAGCAGTTTGTTACTGTCTCCCTAAAACCACAATAATGCTTGAAAATTTTAAAGTGGGACAATATCCAATGTATTACATTTTTCTACATGAAATGTTACAATCTCAAATGCATGTGTTAAGCGCTGACCCTTTTCTCAGGGGTTTGGGAACCAGGAGCAGTACAATGCCAGCTCACTTCTGCATTTGGGACTGATTCCTCCCTGACTCTGTAATGCCTGGCAGATGATAGATAGAGTCTAAATCTTAAATATATTTTTGTGAGTTTCCACCCTAAAGACTTAAGAAAAGCAGTCAGTGATGATGGACCATTTGAATGTTTGAACGCTGAGCTTGCGGAGTAGCGTAAATGAATCATTCTGACATTTCCACCGTGACCTTGTGTGAGGATATTCTGACTCTAAGTGGATGATAAATCGCGCTCATTTCATTATCTCACTTCTCTGGGTTTTTATCTGCCAGCATCTACCGTGTTTCCTCCTCCTGTGGAGCTCTTTTATCTCATTTGAATGTAATGATGTTCATCCTCTGAGAGGGACTAACAATGAGCACACTCTGTCCACGCATCGCAACGCCCTTGCTGCGAGCTGATAGTGCTTACCGCTGCGCCGCTGTGACGCCACTCACTCATTTATCCTGAAGTCACACACTGGGTCGGGGTCCCGGAGCAGTGCAGACGCAGCATTAAACTTAAAAACAAGTCTCTCATATCCCAGCTGTTCTCCACTGGCCTGCTGCTGTAGTTTGTTGTTGATCAGAGAAGAGACCATTCTGCTGAGTCCACATCAAACTTGTTTGTCACACTCATCTCTGCCACAGTCACATGCTGCTCTTTGGGTCTGTTAGTTAAATTATATCACATTAATCTTCAGCACAAGACATTTTTTATTGCAGGGTTCATCAAGATCTTTAAGTGATCTTAATTTTCTTTCAAATTTAGAGCCATCGGTGGTTTAAAAAGTCATTAATCTACTAGTAAAATTTTATGCCTTTTAAGTAGTTAATCAAAACTGTTCTGTGTGGTGAAATGTACCCTGTTTTGTTTATTTGTTTTATTCACATATTTTTTTTAATGTTTCTTAAACTGGATATTCATGCTGTTAAAGTCAAAACTTATGGCAGCACATTTCTGACAAATTCACTATCTGCCAGCAGAGAACAGGAGAGGGAGAAGGTGTTCGAAAGCAGGCGAAAACTCAATAAAGGTGGAAAAATGGCTTGGAAACTACAACCACCAGGCCTTTGTAAGACCTGCATGTAGAGAATATCTCTTCTCTGACTCTTATAAAATCTTTAAAGTTTAAATTTGATTCTAAAGTGTCGAGCAAACATTAGGCCTGGGCCATCCATTAGTTAAACTGTTCAATTCCTTTTTTGTAGCAGAATGTTTAATTGAAAGAAAAAAGAACTTCACTTTCTCTGCCACTTATTTCACCCCATAGATACAGTAACTTCCAACAGAGACACGTCAACAACTAATTGAAAGCTGTGGAGTTTTAGCAACTGTAAGAGAAAAAATAAGCACTAAAATCTAAAAGTTTGTGTGGGAAAGTCAGGGTATTTTATTTCATGGGTCAATGGAAACTTATTAAGAACAGCTGGTCTGGATAAAACTAGTCAAACAAAGTGGACTTCAGGAGTCCAGTTGTGCATTTGTACAATATGGCCTGTGGTGTGAGTGTGCCTAAAGGTTGTCAATTAACTGGTTTCATTATATGAGCACATTAAACTGCTTGCATGAGCATTTACTTGCCAAGAAACTAGAAAATAGAAGGCTTGCCCATTTTATTGCCATTTTATTTTATTGGGATCTTGCAAACCCAAACTGAAAAAAAGGAGAGCTAAAATAAACCTTGATTTTGCAAGGTTACATAAGAATATGTAACATACATGCTGTTGGAAACAAAAGCCCGCAGAATAATTTGTTTAAATATTTTAGATCAGTTCTGACAATCACTGATGTCTTTTGTAGAGAGATTTGTTGAGGCTCTTCTGACACTTCTTCACTCCTAAATCACTGTAAAACACAAGACTTTTCCCTGTTTCCTGTATGTAATGTTTGGCATTTAAGGCTGAGAAAATACAAATGTTTATCCTTTTTGACCATAGTATCATTAACCGGAATGTCACTCATCTAATGTATCTGAACTGTAGGTGATATTTGCCACAAGATCTCCTAATGCATTATAGTATCCCCTGAAACAAGAACATCACTCTTGATAAAGACAATAATACTGAATAATGTACATTCAAAGTGATGTAAATGCTGCACTAGATTGTTTGCATACAAGTTTCCTCGCTTAAACTTATGACATTCCCAACATCATTATTGTCCAAAGACCCAAACATTATCAAGTCAAACGTTATCTTCTGAGATTTGAAATGATCTGCTGAGTAGACCTTAAGATGATGCTGTTTTGCAAGCATTTGGAATGTGGTTTTGTTAAGCTGTGTGTAAAGTGCTTTTTTTCTGATGGACTTTCCCACTGGACTCTGGTGTCCTCATGCCCTCCCACTGCTCTGTTTATGTGTCTGCTTGGGTGAATTTTTTAACCACCACCAGTCATGTTACAAAACATTCTGGTTTCACAGGAATTTGTTGATGCTGCTGGGCATTGTTGACAATCAAACATTATGACACATTCAGTACTTGGACAATATACACAGCTGCTGCATGCTTCTTAAGTGGAGTTTGATTATAGTTCTGAATTAAGCAGCATTTTTACTTGACTTCTGCTGTAAATCTCGAGTAAAACACTTGAACTTCCAGCCTCAAGGGGATTTGTTTGTACTTTGTGTAAGAGTGATATCCATTATGACAATAAAACAAAAGGGACAATTAAATAAAGTGAAGTGAAATCAAAGAAATTGATGCAACATACTCAGGATATTAGATGGAAGGAGGCAGTTTTAAACATAAACATAACATCCAACCAAGAATGATGAAATTGTATAGATACTAAAAGTGCTTAAAAGTTCCTGTTATATGATAAATACACATAATCACAATAAATTACTTCTTTGAGAGACCAGAGTTAAAAAATGTTAGAGCTTATATTTTGCCTGACTCTGGTTTATTAATTCATTAATGATGACTGCAAGAGCATAATCACAATTGTAATTGTTAAAAGAAAACATCTTCTTTCTACAAACTCAACAACCCTGATCCAGCTGTATCTCAATCTGTCTGGGACTACGTTTACACAGACACTCTCTGACTTAAAACGCAAAGATTCTTCCTTTGTGTATTCAAAGTCGATCCGCGTTCAGACGGAGACGCTAGAGACGAATGAAACCGCTGTAGTATGCATGCCAGTGTAGGTCTGCAGAGAGGCGGCGCTGCTACAACACACGAACAAAGAAGAAAAACTTTTCACAAACAACAATGGCGAGTGGATGCGCAAATATGCAGAAGTTTCTTTACTGAACAACAAATCTGTTAAGACAAAAAATATGACTGGATAGTTTTGTCTGGATAACAACCCGAGCACGGTAAGCGGTACACACGTTACTCGGTAGACGGCTGAAGCTGTTGTTGTTCCTGATATGCTCGTGCAGCCTTCATGTGACAGTACTGCGCATGCGGTGACGTCATCGTTTCACCCTGAAGCGCTCTGATATGGGTTTACACGGCGCTGCATGGAGAACGTATTGAAAACCTGCCACTCTGGAGCCTGGTTTCAAAAGTTTGCGGATTTAAGCTCTCAAGAAACCATTCCCATGTAAACAGGCCATAACGCAATGAAAACTTGTCGGATTTGACCGTTTTAGGCCTCGTATACACGACTCCTGAGAGACTCTGTCAGAGCTCCTGCACCTTTATGGCTCCCTCCTCACTTGGGACCAGTCTGCTCCGGTTGGTCATCTAATCTACCACTATCAGCAGCCTGAATCATGGAAACAGGACAAGATGGATCCATGCTTTCACATTGTTTGTTTGCTTCAAATTCTGAGTTTAATATCTGAGTATCAATGGCAAAAATCAAGACTTATCAAACTGGGCAAAATTTCTCCAATTATTACCAAATGTTGGAATACCTGTGTGAATTTTAGCCTCAGTTTCCAGTTCTTGGCTGTCAGGTGTAGCATCAGATGTGGTCTTCTGCTGCTGTGATTTGAAGTCCTGTGTGTCCAGAAGTGGTCTTCTGCATTGCGGTTGTAATGCGTGGTTATGTGAGGTGCTGTTGCCTTTTTAGCTTCTCAAATCACTCTGGCATCAACAAAACATTTTGACTCGGACAACTGGCGCTCACTGGACATTTTCTCTTTTTCAGACTGTTCTCTTTAATCTCTGGAGGCGGCTGTGTGTTAAATTTCCAATAGATCAGCAGTGAAACACTCAGATCACCCTGTCTAGCACGTTGCCATGTCCTTAGTCTCTTAAATCATCTTTCAGTGGTAGGAGTTAACATACTAATTCCAACACCTGAGTTTGTAGTCACTGAATCAGAGAGAGAGTGGGGGGAAAGAGACTGACAGCTATGACATCACAGCAGACACGGTAGTAAAAAACATCCTCATGATATCTTTGTGTAAAAATCCCCCTCTTCAAAAAGGAGGTCACAATTTTGCTGAATTTATCAGCTCCCCCGATTCTCTTGTCTTTAGTATTGTTTATCCCCAACATGCCTTTGTTTTCAAGGGTTTAACTCTCCATCCCTGCAAAGCAGCAGCTTTTTTTTTTTAAGTAAGAGAGTTCATCAAAACATCAGGTGGATAAGCTGCATAAAATGTTTAAAACAACATCACAGGTGAGCCTACAGCTGAAGATGCAGCAGTGTCCTGCTCTCTTTCTGCTGCAGGTCACACTGAGGTCACACATGACACATGTTAAAGTTGACAAGATGTAAAAAGCAAAAAAACTAATAATTTAATTAAAAAAAAACGTTGTTTACAGATAGCGCTAAAACTTGCATAAGTAACATTAATATATGAGAGTTTAATGAAAGACAAAGAACAAGTTGTTTACTTAGTTCTCTAGTCCAGAGATACACTGGTGAGGGGCAAAAGACCTACATGCCACTCTGGAGCTGCGGGTTCAAACCCCTGGTGTAGGTAATGCCATTTTTGATAAATAATTGCGTGAGGTGATCACATATTTCTTGTGTTTTGACCACTTTTCAGCTGATGTACATTCTTCTGTCAACATGACTCACTCTCATCAGTCCACAAAATCGGAGTGACTTGAGGTTACCGTTGCAGGGTTCCCTTGCTTGTTATTGCAGCAGCGTAATGAAGCCTTAACCATGCGTTGCCCCCTGGTGGTTGGCTGACTAATGATTGAGAAAGTGCTTGATTGCATGTGCAACAGAGTTAAAACGTAAATATTGTAGACGATCAGGTTAATTTAATCATATCAGCAAAAATCGTGATCACAATTAAAATTTGATTAATTGTGCAGCTCTGATATCACCAGAGGACTTAAAGTAACCTAATGCTGTCTGTAACTGCCTGTTGAGTTAATGGTAAACCACAAACATGGGGCCTATTCTACGAAGCAGGATTGCTGCCTAGCGAGGTAACTTTGAGGATAGGTTACTATAGGGTAGGCGCTATACTTATGCATTGAGACTGTCAGCAATTTTCTACCAGCACTCCTTCCGTGCTTTTGCAGTGGCGACGGTGTTGCTTTTGACATTCATTCCATGTTTTAATTCTTCATACTTTGTCATGATCGCCTACTGCTCCTCCTGTGTGAAGTATGCGGTCCTTCGCTCTCCGGCCTGCTCTGACGCTCCAGACTGATCCATATTCGCGATTGGTCAGATACGGCGGGCTCCGCCTTATATGCGTGCACACGCTCATTGCAAAGCTGGATCCACTTATGAGGTTGAGAACCAGCGTCGTCAAACCGTTTAGCGAGACCGCCGGCTACCGCGCTCAGTTCAGCGAGGTAGCTCCAAAGCTGTCTCGCTAGGCTGAACTTGCTTCGTAGAATAGGCCCATGGTGGTAATTCTGAGAGAAGTTACAATATAAACAATCATAATCAATGTCATAATAGATATTTTGTTGGAATTCTTGTGGCCAGACCTCACCATCAGCAAAGTCTGCAGTATGTTATTTCCCACATTGAACCATTTACAGCAAGTATATCTGATATCTGATATAATAAAGTAGCTGATGAGTGAATGAGCTTGGTTTTGATCATTTTGAGGGATTTATAACTTGAGAATTGTTGGTTAAACATGATTTTAATTTGTGTTTACCTGGATTGTTTTATCAGCCAAGGATCATCCTGAAGTCACCAACCTTTGACAGAAGTACATATTTGCGAATCAGAGGATGCTTACCATCAATCATTACGAGGACCTTCATCTATCTGTCTTTCAAATATGCTCGCCTC
This sequence comes from Scarus forsteni, assembly GCA_036419115.1. NCBI lineage: Eukaryota > Metazoa > Chordata > Actinopteri > Labriformes > Labridae > Scarus > Scarus forsteni. The sequence goes on along the minus strand of JAZDUH010000157.1, from coordinate 26,682,206 downwards.
AACCTTGACTTCTGAGGAACAGAGAAGATTGACTTCACTGTTCTTTTGAGCAGAAGATGCACAGTTAGCAAAATGTCTTGTCTAAAACCCCTGTGCAGAGAAAACCATCAGCACTGGCTTTTTGATTCAAAATCACAGGACAACAAATCAGAGGTGAGTCTGTGTCAAAGTAATGTCTCATTTGTGTGTGGAGGTCGGTAAAAGTCACCATGACTTATCTTGTAAGCCATATGTGTGCACAGACATCACAACAGAAGAATGATCTTGCAATCATAAATGCTTCAACATCACCCGTGGGTGTTTGTACCCCATGTTTCGGATGTCAGGGTCAGGAACGACTGCTTCTTTTTTTCCCACGTGTTCCTTTTTCCTATTTCTGGCCTAAACCTTTGGGAGATCTGAGTGGGTGAGCTGTCAAGACAGCATGAGAAGCCGCATGGAAGCAGAGTTGACCCCGATCACAGTGGAACTGCTTCCTCAGAGGGACTGTTTTAGGACAAAGAGAGATCACTTCTTTATTGTATGTGACATTTTGTCTTTTAGTCACAGTCCAAGAATTGAGTTGATTAAAAAAGGAGAGGATTAATTCCTTTCATAAGCTGGTGTATTATCAGAAGAAATGTTCATTTTACTACCCTTCTCCCATGCATGTAAAGTACTCACATAAAAGCACTTGAAGGTTGTTATAAAGGTGAGATGAAGATGAAACCATGAATAAAGTTCACATGGGAGAGATCAAGCTGAATGGAAATCTCCTCATTGAGCTTTGCATGTTTTATGAGAAGCAAAGTACCAAAAAGTCTTCACACATGAAATCCATCATGTGTCCAAAAACATACATGTGCTTTGAATTTATGGGCTGGTTTTTACACGACTTTCAGGGGAGTGCGTCACACAGATATAGGATTTCATTTTCTGAAAGTTTGAAGGATTTCATGCTACGTTTCTGCCTCGGACTTTTCAGTGAATGCATGAAGCAGCCATGAATTAAACATGTGGAGGCCTGCTTATTTATCCGATTGTGAACATATATAGAAAATAGAATACAGCTTTCCTATATGCTATAGAGTATAGAAAAATGTACCAGAGAATGCCAGGTGACTGATATGGATGATAGTATCCAGTGATTCAGGAGGATATCTGACATCTCTGGTATACAGGGGGAAAAATCAACAAGTGCTAAGATAAGCTAAAGAAAGAGGTGAAATTATCTCCTGCTAATGCAGTATTGGAGATTTCATGCAGACTCTGACCTTTGAGCCAAGTTCTCCTCCTAATGCAGTCAATCATATATTTGTGGAATAACCATGCATTGGTTAATTGATAGGCAGCTTTATTTTAAACCTGTTGATAACAAAAAACGCTAAAAATAAAATAGCACAACAGGAAAAAATACATCCTAATGCGACATGTTTCCAGAAATGTATGTTGTCAGTATATATCCACTCCAAGCAATGATTTTCATACACTATTTCTATATTAACACCCTCTGTCTGCGCCTGTACTTCATTGTCTGTTGGGTGGATGGACTGACAGATCAATAGATGGGTGGATGCAACAAATTCAAAATCATTTAGACTCTTGCTATCCTATGAAGAACCCTGCCTATTAAAGATGCTGACCAAATTGGATACATTTTAATACTTTTACCTATGCCAAGTAGTAGGGATGTCCCGATCCGATATTGATATCGGATATCGGTCAAAAAAACAAATGTCGGATTATATAGGCCTGCATCCTAAATCTCCGATATCAGCACTCCGATACAAGCAGTCCATTCTAATATATTTATTTTTTATTTTATTCAGTTGTAGAATATGCTTATGTTTAAGTTCAACACAGTGGTTTTTTGCAATTGGTGAAATATGTTTTTGTTTGATTTATTGAGGTCACTTTTCAGGGTCTTCTAATATTTTTTATTCATGTTGTTTTAATTGTAGTATATTCTTATGTTTGAGGTTAAAATTTATTTAACCTATTGGTTAATAACAAATGGGTCAGTTTTTCTCATACCTACTATTGCTGACTACTGTTCTCTGTTTGAGTAATCTGACCTCATCCAGCCTTTTCTTACAGTCCATACTACAAAATAGGTAATAAAAGTCTGTATGATTCCTGCAGATATCGTATCGGATTGATATCGGTATCGGCCAATACTCAAGGCTGCAATATCGGTATCGTATCGGAGGTGAAATAGTTGTATCGGGACACCCCTACCAAGTAGTTTGTTTTTTAGAAGCAATTGTTAGCTATAGTAAAGGAGTCTTATTATCAAAAAACACATTTTCCTTTCCAATACACACAAACAACTATCATTCCCCAGTGTGGCAACCCTGAAAATATGTGAGTGAAAAAGGCCCTGCAATTCGCATGAGACTTGGTTTGTCGATCTCATTACTTCGATGGCATTTGATTTATTTTCAAAAAGTCCTGTAAAATATTTTAATTCATAAGTCTAAAAGAAAATATGACCCGTAGTATGAATGACATATGATCCTTTATATTTGCTGTGATTTTGAAGACTTTACTTCTCAGTATGGGGAAGTTATTCAATTTTCTTTCACACTAATCCTCCGATATAGCCGCTGAGCCATCAGCTTCAGCGTATTGACGGCTCGTTTGGAGGAAAACAAGCTTAAAGCTTAGTCTTCATTAAAGTGTTCAAAAAGAGGGGTCTGGTTTGGAATTATGTTCTTTTGTTGATGAGTTATTGAGCCACAAAGTCTGAATCTGTGAATACCTTTCTAAGTATACCCAAGTAGATGTTTCCTAGTTTGATCCAAAAGATGACTTAATTCTCGTAATTTTTTGACTTCATTCTCGTAAATTTTAGAGATTATTCTTGCAACTTTACGACTTTATTCTTGTAACCTTACTTTTTTCTTAGTTTTTAACGTGGCCCTAATCCTCTGTCGTAATGCCCTCCCTTGGCAACAAGTCATTTATTTAACGTGAAGTTTACTTTTTATACACTATATTTAATGTACTTCGGAATAGTATCGTGAAGAATACTTGGCTTGTACTGAAAAGTATAAAAAAGTATACTCTTATGCTTAAATGCTAGAACTGTTTGTACTTCTGTGTACTTTTGTGTACTTTTTACTTCTTTTTGCCGCAAAGTACTAATACTTAGTACATCTTGATCCAGGAACAGAATGAGGTCAAGCCATTGTGCTAAAATGTGATTTTACCAGAGTAAAAATGTTTTTCACTCCACACATTTGCTTTGAGGTATTACCCCTTTTGTAAATTTACATGTTTAAGATCATATAGTCCTGGAGGCTAAAAGTCTACAGTAAATAGTATGCGTGCTCAGTTATATAATCTCTATGTACCTTAAAAATATACACATACACAGAGAAAATTTAGATTTTATTGATCAAGTTCAAGTCCCTTTCATAAGTGTTTGGCAATGGTGTTATGTACACTGTGTTGTTTCAACAAGAGCACATTTTGTTTTAATTATATCAGGCCAGACAGCATTAATAGTTTGATTTTTTAACCTCCTATATGAAAGGACTTTGTGCATTGATCTGTGAATCTTTACATACAGGCCTGTCTGATTTAGTATGTACCTCAACTGAAGCAGAGGGTTGAGACAATCGGACATAATAACAGTAACCAAGGACAGTGGCACAGAGAAATAGTTGCAGGCTTTGAGGCACATTTAACCTTTCAAAAGGCTTTTTTCTTAAAGGAAGCACAGAAATAACAGAGACCTTGACAGAAAAGTACAAGGCTGAGATTGTTCGTACATACAATGAAATGGCTTCTCAGATAATCTTCTGAGTTTCAGATTGTTGATCTCCCCCTGAGAAGCAGTGGGATGCCATCCTCTGCATGACAGACCTGTAAATGCATGCTCACATTTCTTATCACATTCATGTTTATTTATGACAGCTTTAATATTGCTCTTTACCTCTCACAGCGGGGATAATGTAATCATGGTGTGAAGAATTATTAAGCTGATTAAGGTTGAAGTTCTTGTTACTGTAACACTGTAACCTAAAAGGATAACGGTAGGTGAAAAATATAAAATCAGGATAAAGGGACAGAAATATTATTCGCACTAACTTAAAAATACACAAAGGTTCATTACTATAAGTTAGAAGTATGTTTGTTATTTATGAACAGTTAAGCAAAACAACACAGATTAAGCCAGAACACCAGTCAGAACATTCTGTTTTAAACCTGCAGCAAGTTACAAAAGACTAAGAGATAAACATTCACACTGTGAGGCAGGTTTAGGCTACGTTAACATGGAAACTCCTGACTTAATGACGCAAAGATTTTTACCTTTGCTTTTTAGAATTCTGCGTTCAGACGACGCTTGGAGACGAGTTAATCCGTTGTAGTGTGCATGCCGGCTCCTCCCCCAGATTTTACTCCGGCAGAGGAGCTGGCCGAGAGAGCTCATTGGTCAGTGGATGGGGTTTTATAGTCTGCGAGTTCAATCTGGAACCTAACCTGCCCCGGGGCAGCTTAGCCGTTCAGCATACGTTGCCATGGAGACTCCCCTCGCTAAGAAGTGAACCCGTCTTGTAGAACAGGAAACCGGAACTTACCCTCAAAGTTACCTTGCTAGGCAGTAATCCTGCTTCGTAGAATAGGCCCCTGGAATCCACCTGCATGTTTTGCCACCAGCCCCAAAGGTGAAGTTTTGGTGTACTTTGTGATAACAGGTGGAAAATTTTCAAGGACGGAGAGTTAGCATTCATGGACTCATTGGATCAAGAAGTACACATTTGTCAGCCACATAAAAAAGATCCCTGAAAATAGGACAGCACTTGAGATGCTGTTGTGTTGGACTTCGGCTTCAATTGCATACGCCAACAGCTGCAACAAATTAAATGAACTTTCCTGTAGAGTTGGACATTGTCCCACCATCCACCATCTTGGATTTTGCAGCAAATTTTAACTACGTCTTGCTGTCTGGTACTGCTGTCCTGCTAGTCAGATAGGGAACACTCCAAGCAGAGAGATCAACATGAAAGTAAGCACACTAGGAACCTCTAAACGGGCAAACTGCCATTAAACTGTAGACATTTTAAAGCGCGCATTTGTGTAGTTAGTTCAAGATTTATGTCCTATAAGTAAATCTCAGAAGATCATTTTAATTATAAGAATGTAGTACACACAGGCTGAATGCTGTCTTCTCTATTTAATTTATATTTCTGACTGCCAGTAGCTTTTGTTTTCCATCTAAGACAAAATGGTCCTGAAAGAGAGAGACAAATCTTAAGTAGGTATCCTGAAGGACATTTTTTAAACCAGGACTGAGCTTTCATAACCTGCCTCTACGTGAGTTATAACAGGAATCAGAATATTAAGTATGCCTCCAATTAACAAGCTTATGTTGGACATTGTTTCATCCATGTCTTTCATCTTTCTCATAAAAGACTCTCAAGTATAATGCCTTTGTTTGACCTTCAGTGCAAATTAATGAAACTCAAGTTATTTGTTATGACTAACATTGAAGAAGAAAGAGAATGACCTTTATTGTCATTATACAGAATGTACAACGAGATTGGATGGTAACTTGGGAAATTAATCAATATCATGCACTCCTCCAGAGCTGATATGTATTCTTGACAAAGTTTCATATCAAGTAGCTCGCATTGAAGGCGGCAAGTGGAGTGTCGTGGAGTAGTGGAGTAGAAAATGGAGTATACAGATGAGCAGGATGAGCAAAGAGATTAGACAACCTGCTCTTGTCCTCAGAGACCACAAAATCATTAAATGAGGTTTAGAATGGGTTGACAAAGCATATAACCAATTGATTAAGCCTTTGTTTATTTGTTTATTTGTCAAAATCTCCATTAGCTGTACTCTAGAGGACAGCTGAGTTCTGTATAAAATAGATATCATACTTAAAGGCACAGGAAATGTACATTCGAAAACACGATAACACACTAATCCACACAAACCCTCTTTCTTTAGAGCGGAAATGAAAAATATATTTAAACAAAGTCGGGCTTATGTTTTTATACTTAACAAAACATATGAAACTCAATGATGTCAAACACAAGACTTGTTATACAGAAGCCATGGATATTGACAGTGAGCCACAGACAGATATTGACCTGACATTTCAAGTCTCCGACTCTTACATGTGAATTTGCTTTTTAAAGGTTGACATGTTATACAAGACCACAACAGTGGTAAAGGAATTCCATATTTATGGCTCTGTTGCAGATTACTGGCCACACACACAGCCAGTGCAGAGAGCCCCCCTCCCTTTTTAAAAAAACTTGTCACACAAGACTGTTTACAACCATATCAGTCAGCAGGTTGATTGTTCTAACCATGGATGCTATACTTTTTGCAATTCCCCTAAACTTTTAATAAATTTTATCTTTTGTTGCGTCGTGGCATTTCCACATAATCTACCTCAAGATTAAAGCAGTTTTTATTCAGACCGGGAGAAAACTGGCTCTTGGCTGAAGAAAGTATAAAGCACAAGTTTCAGTTACAGCATAACAAAGAATGGTTGATTTAGGAAAATCTCAGATTGTAACCTTTGACACTGACTGGTTAAAAGAAAATAGAAAACAACTTAAGTGAAAAGTCTGAATTAATAAAAAATACAATTTTAACTTTTGTTTAACTAAAGTATTTGATCATTACCTGTCTACAAACCCCTTCAGTATGAGAAATAACCCTGCTCCACTTTTCAGGAAGTGTGTACTTAAACTGTCTAGTTATAATAATAATATATAATATAACTCTAACTGCTGCATTAGGGCATAAACAACTTCTCCGGATGTGAAACTCTCCCCCAGTCGGGTATTTGTTCAGTCCGCGGCTAGATCCAATGGAAGGAAGATGTTTTTACATAACTGTGCAGCCACAGTAAACAATAAAGCACAACCAAAAAAGCTAAGAGGTGTTAATGCACATATAGAAACACTCCAATGGGTGTTTTGGATAATATGATACCTTTTAAAGCTATTTGAAGAACATAAACTTGACTGTTTGGATGCCTTCCAATGATACCAATGTGTTAACAGTACTAACAAATCAGATAACTAACCTACCAAATCATTAAACACACTCAGATGCTTCGTTTTTTTAGAATGCACTCAATGTCAACCAAAAACGAAGTACTGCCTCAGACAGTTGTCAAATGTTGTTCTTAATATGAAGAAACTAACAAAAGAAGCTCTGCTAAAAGCCACAAAAAGAGTAATATTATAAATATTCTAAAATGTATTAGTGAAGAAACCACTGGGGCCATTTTAAAAGTACAAGTTTAGCACCAGTATTGATCGCATCCAAAAATATACAATTCTTACCATTGTCACTCTGATTTCTTACATTATTTTATCACACATGAGGTTCTGTGTAGGTTTCAATAGATCATTCTTGATAGATACAAAACATTTACTAACATATGCATCCTCTGCATTATATTATGCCATAAACAATTTACTAAATGTATATACACTCTTTTTGGATGCCTTAAAAGGGAAGGTGCATCATCATTATTTAATTTCATGTCAAGTTCAAGGGCCACATTATGTATCAATGTGCATCCTGTTGGCTGCACATGTAATCAGAGTCATCAAAGTAATTAAAATTTAATTCAGTGCCATATCGCGATGGTGCCAGTCACAGTATGAGATTCCACAAGAGAATGAATGACATGTTGGTGAACTTGCTTTTGTGTGGAATCTCTGCTCTCCCCATGCTGCAGGAGCATATGGCAGTGAATGATGGTGACACAGAAACATCTTTCTCTTGTTGTATTATAGATAATGTTGTCTTTGTCAAACAGAAATCCATCACTGGGTAGGTATTGTACGCGCATAGCTTTTATAGCCTGTTTTTTACTGTTTCTAAGAAACAAAAGATGGAGGTTAAGAGTAAATTATATAATTATCTACTGCCCTGCAAGGTCATGAAGTGGAACATTTTACTCACAATACAACAGTTAAACGGTTGTTGATTACTGAGAACATACATATAAAAGTAGAATTGGCCCTTGAAGCTTTTAAGACTTCATACATTTATTGGTAAGGGGCCTTTTATAGCACAACTGTTTGGCTTAACGGCTGAATTACATCTTGTGGCAAGGGTTTAAAAAAAGACAGACTTGACAACAGAAAAAAACATGTTCTGAAACTGTAATACATTATGCTTAAGAGGGTTCATAGACAGATTTCATTCAGTAGATACATGATTAGTGAGGCTTTTAAAATCTTTTGTTAAATATCATGAATAACATCATTGAATAAAGTTACAGTAGTGTTAGCCACTAGTTAGGCCTTTCATTTTTGTAAAAATATTTCATATGTTTAGAACTTAAAGTTTGAATTAATGTTGATACTTCACTACTTGATCAGTCTTAGTAAATCAATCTTTATTTGTATCGCCCTGAATCATAGCAAATGTTATCTTAAGACATTTTAAAAATAAATAGGTCAATGCTGTATTCTTTTTCTCTTTCAAATATTTGGAAGTTGATTTTCTAGTCAACCCCAACAGGAATCCATCATGAGTACAGTTCAACAATAGATAGCAGTTAAAGGAGGAAAAAACATTATGTGACATCTTGTTTTCAAGCCCCTTCTATATAAACTGTAGTTGGAAAGGTAGTTATTATCGTGGTATTTGAAATTAAATTTAAGAGTAAGAAACCTTAGAATCATTTTTTTTTTTCAGATATAAACCTGCAGGTCATTCCAAATGAACTAAACCAGAAAGCCCATGGTGACCAACAAGAGTAAAATAAACATTGGATGGTACCCTTTCCATATTCAATTAGTTTGTTGAGAATGGGATAAAGAATACTGGGACCTTGTACCAGTTAATTTGGGTCCTTCTTGCTGGCAATTTTTTTTATTTTGGATGACATCAGCCATTTAAAAGGATTTGGGTCCTTTTTCAAATCTTGCTGCAAATAAAAGATTTTTTTTTAAATTTTGGATGAAAACCATTTATATATAGAAAACTTGACTCTCTGCATGTTGCCAAGTCATGGCATGCTTCTAAGAAGCTGTAAGAATGTGTGAAACTGTATTAGCCTGAAGGCAGCTCTTCCAACCAAAAGTTTGACTGATCCACTAATGCCATCCCAATGACTCTTGCAATGTGTAGTTGCAAAAAATGCCACTCTGAGCCAATTTCATAATCTTTCTGGTTGCCCAGAAGTTTTCTGATGAATGGAAATTCAAGCTCGACTCAAGCTTACAGTATGTCACACAAACTAAAGAGCTCAAACTTACTTGCTGATTTTAAATAAACTATGAATGGGAGAGGTGTAGCCCGAGCATTGTTCCAGTGAAACCCTTGCACCTCATCCTAAATGATGAAACTACAATTCTCATCAAAGTCCAAAATAGCAATGGCCTTATCCTCCTAAAAATTGTATTTAAGTTAGTTAGGTAAACAATACCTGTGTCACCATAGGCTATTTACTGGACTAAGTTAATATCATTTACTACTCACTTGTGTTCTTCAGGTATGTCTCCGTTTAAAGAACCCAAATGCATGTAAGTATAGTTTTAAGACAAAAATATCCTTTCCTCTTAGTTAACAGTCATGAATCATCTCATTTCGAAACATTACAGTGATGGTTCTGCTCAGTTGTCCCTTATGGTACTTGTGTTTTATCCATCTCAGTATTGAATCTAGATTTGTTTGGTTGTGTTTTTATGTTTTTACCTGCCTGCAAAGCAAATTTTCTTAGGAGAAATTAAAGTAAAGTTGAAGTTGAAGTAGTTCTAAAGGAGATATATTGAAGTTCGGATAATGCACCTACATTATTTATGGGATTGATTTACACCTGTATGTGAAACCAGCCATGTCCTCGAAATTGATGATCATAAATCCACAATATAACACAGATAGCACTGTCACTTATTTTTGACTGCGACTTTAAGCTTAAGGGGTAGAATGTTCTTAATGTGTGCCTCAAGTAAAGAAAGATTATGAAAAGCATGTAGAGGGGGGTCAAATTTATTCATACTTTTGACATCCATGCAGTTTCAACATGCGAACAGTTGCCACTTACTAATTTGTATGCAAGGACAACAGAACAACAGAGAGGGTCCATTATACCTACCAGAGGCAGACAGTCCTTGGTCAATAAATCAATTCTCCCTTGAGCATGTATGCTGGGACAATGTCTTTTTGTCTGATAAATGACCTGAGTAACCAATAAGATGCCTTATTGGATACATCAGAGAAGTACCTTGGTCTCTTGTTTTAGTATGAATGTAGACAACTGTGCCATCTGGGAATTGAGACAACAAGGAGCAAGTCATTTATATACAAACAAAATAATATCAGCCCAAGGACTGTTCCCTGGGGAACACCGAAATAACACTCTCTACGGCAGAGCTTTGCCTTGTGTTATGTATTAAAGGGGTTGCAAGGACTTAGAATGATACAGTTTTTCAAAACAAAATATTATTTTTTTTATCCATTCAAGAACTAACAGTTTCATGCCATTGTAGAACAGATTGTCACTAAACAAGGTTTTGAACAGAGAGCTTGTTTTAGGTGTCAGAAAACATCGCATTTGTTTTGTTCTGGTCTCTGAGACTGCAGCTGGGGAAAATGGGTTTCCACATGCTCTTTGACTGTGATTGCTGTTGACAGAACTTTTTGAAACTGCATATTATAGTAGAGACAGAATTTAGAGCCTGCGCTTACATCAAATGAACATTGAAAGCTGGTTATATGCTGAAGTACAGCCTACCAAAGTGAGATTACCAGTGTTATCCTAAAAATGTATGAGTCAAAGGAGTGGCCCTGGCTTTTGAGAAACAAACAACTGGTATTAACTTAACCAGTAAATTATACAAGTGCACACTGATGCATTTGTACTTGTATATATGTTAACCACATTTCTTCTAACACATGTTTTGAAACAATGTAAATTTGAGTTTTCTACGGGAACAATTACAAAGTTTTATAACCAAGTACCTTGTGATAACCCAACCTTTGGATGGCTATGAAAGTATGAGGACCAACTAGGGTACACCAATTTAACTGCTTGTTAACACAAATAGCTTATAAGCCAGTCACATAGCAGAGACTTAGTGTATTAAGATGTGGAAAAGATGACCTATGAAGATAAAACTGTTACAGCCAAGATAGGCAGGAGACCATTTTTAATGAACATGTCAAAAACTTGGAGCAGAGCAGCAGGTGATCAATCAGGGCAGAAATCACAGCCTCACCAAAATTGGACAATAGGGGATTGGAAAAATGTTGCCTGGTCTGTTGAGTCTATTTCTGCTGCACCATACTGATCTGGCAGAATTCAAATTTGGCGTAAACAACACAAAGATTGGGTCCTTCCTGCCTTTTATCAGCGGTTCAGGTGGGTTGTGGTATAATGATGTACTCAGGGGAATTTTTGTGGCACAATTTGGGACCTTTTAAGCCTAATTTAAACACCGCAGCCTACCTGAGTATTATTGGTGACCGAGGACTGCTTTTAGCAGGGTGATGCACCAATATCACAAATCTCAAATCATCCCAAGCTGTGTTCATGAATATGACAAAGCTTACTGTACTTCAGTGGCCTCCGCAGTCACCAGATCACACTCAGATAGTGCACCTTTGAGATGGTGTGATACAGAAGATGGGCATCATAGATGTACAGCCGACAAATCTGCAGCTACCACATCATGTTTTCACTGCAATATGGACCAAACTCTCAGAGGAATGTTTCCAGCACCTTGTTGAATCGATGTCATGAAGAATTAAGGGAGTTCTGAAGGCAAAAGGGGTTCAATCTGTTAATAGTGAAGTGTACCTAAAAATGGCTGTGAGTGTAAAAGTCCATAAAAATGTAGTTTGAAAGACCTAAGAGTGGAGAAATAGATGTATAGGAGAGGTTAAGAGACAGTCATATGGCCCTTCTTGCTAATGAGGAATGTGTAAAGGTATGCACTCTTGGCTTGTTCATTAAACATGCTAAATTACCTTGTTTATTCTAAAAACAAAGCTTTATAGACATTATTTTCCAACACTGGATCAAATAAGAAAAGATAATAAAGTCTGAAGTCAAATGGGTTCTCTTTTGCAGTCATTATCATTATCGTTATTATTACTATTATCATTACCCATGCTGTTGTGGGGCCTGGTGGACCTTAAACAATAAGGAGGTAAATGTCAAAGTGAGGCCAAAGTCAACAAAACGCTCATAAATCAAATAAAACAGACCAGGTTCAGATGTGTCAGGGAATATAAGTTAGGTTGAAAAAGAGAAAGAGGAGAATGAGAGTTTCATAGATTTTCAGGTTTGTATTTCTAACTAGAGACAAGTTAAACCAATTTTAGATGTATCTGTGCCACCCTGAGTGAAACTTCAGCATCTCTGGAATATCAAACCCGAGGTACATGTCCCACTAGATATTCAAACTAGACAGAAAGTTTGACTTAAGTTTGTTAAAAAATTAGATGTAATTACCAATATAATATAAAATGCAACTATTATCATATACCATCAGGGATGTACTTTTTAATTAACTATGGTAGAATACTCATCATCAGTAATCATGTAAATGTAAAGGTGCACTGTTATATGAAAAACAAACATTTTAAAAAGTCATTGATATAAAAGCATGTTGGCATTAGACTATAAATTACTATTAAATGTATTGCTATGCTGATATTGTATGTTCAATCTTAAATCAGACTTCCTTGTATTATTACCATTATTACTTAAACAGCCTTGCTCTATTGGGATAAATAATGTCACTATACTTTCTCTTTTTTCATTACTGTTTTTATGAATGATTAATTATTATAAAATGTGGCCAATTGAGCTTAAAATGTTAAAAAGACAGGAAAAAGATGTGTATTTATTTTAAACTAAAACCCAATTATTAACTTTAGGAACTCCCAATCAACAACTGATGATCAACATTGTGATTAGGTTGGGTATTTTGTAATTAATTTAGCAAATATATATATGTATATGTATATATGTATGTGTATATACATATATCTATATATCTATATCTATATATCTATCTATCTATATATATCTATATCTATATATACATATATATATATAGATATACATATTTATATATATATATAAATATATATATATATATATATATATATATATACACTCAACAAAAATATAAACGCAACACTTTTGTTTTTGCTCCCATTTTTCATGAGATGGACTCAAAGATCTAAAATTCATTCCAGATGCACAATATAACCATTTCTTTCAAATGTTGTTCACAAATCTGTCTAAATGTGTGATAGTGAGCACTTCTGCTTTGCTGAGATAATTCATCCCACCTCACAGGTGTGCCACATCAAGATGCTGATCTGACACCATGATTAGTGCACAGGTGTGCCTTAGACTGTCCACAATAAAAGGCCACTCTGAAATGTGCAGTTTTGTCTCACAGCAAAATGCCACAGATGTCGCAAGCATTGAGAGAGCGTGCAATTGGCATGCTGACAGCAGGAATGTCAACCAGATCTGTTGCTTGTGCATTGAATGTTCATTTCTCCACCATAAGCCGTCTCCAAAGGCGTTTCAGAGAATATGGCAGTACATCCAACCGGCCTCACAACAACATTCCACAGGCCACAATTGACAATCTGATAAACTCTATGCAAAAATGTGTTGCACTGCATGAGGCCAATGGTGGTCACACCAGATACTGACTCGTTCTGAGTCCCCAGACCCCAATAAAGCAAAAAAAAAAATGCACATTTCAGGGTGGCCTTTTATTGTGGACAGTCTAAGGCACACCTGTGCACTAATCATGGTGTCCGATGAGCATCTTGATGTGGCACACCTGTGAGGTGGGATGAATTATCTCAGCAAAGCAGAAGTGCTCACTATCACACATTTAGACAGATTTGTGAACAACACTTGAAAGAAATGGTTATATTGTGTATCTGGAATGAATTTTAGATCTTTGAGTCCATCTCATGAAAAATGGGAGCAAAAACAAAAGTGTTGCGTTTATATTTTTGTTGAGTATATATATAACAGTATGAGCCTACTTTTATGCATTCAGCTCAGGTCTCTTTCTTATTTTGAGTGATTCAGCTGTAGTTTGTACATTGGGCACACTTGTTTTTGTAAAATTGCAAATTAGTAAATTAATGCCAGTGGGTGTGTTCATCTAGAGATTGGGGGGTGTTAAGTGCAAAGCAGGTGTTTTCCCATCCAGGGGGTGCACAAAATGCACCTTAACCCCCTAAATCAGATCAGATCAAAAATCAAAAATCTCTGGTGCAGTGTTCTCTTTATACTGAAAATACACATCAGGAAGATGAGCTCACAGAGAGAGCACAACTAAGTGTGAACAAGAAGCTCAGGAAATATTTTGGGTAGGTTACCCTGGTATCTTCTGAAAAACTTCAGGGTCGCATGTGTGAAAATAGCCTCATACATAAGATACATGGCTATGTAACAGTACACTCTAAAAATTTTAAAGAGTGTTTGTAGATCAATTTGATTTTTTTTTTCAATGGCACTGGGCTATAGGACAGCATGCCCCTAAAGAAACAAGCAAAAACACACATCTAGTTGGCTCTCATGTCACCATACTCATATCTGGTGCAGGTTTTTTTATATTTTTGATGTTGAGGGAAGGCATCAGTGAAATTTAACTGTATTTTTAGCAACAACATGTTTCATACAGTGGCATATGTTTGAGATTTGTGTTTTTAGTGACAAAATGATAGAATAGAATTTAAATTAGCCAATCAGAGTTTAGATCAAAATCCACTGTGTAAGTGACAAACACTAGTTAGCAGGCACATATTGACTGAAATGGGATGGTGGCTAACATTCTGACTACCTATCCTGCTGTGCATTTCGTGTTTTTAGGCTACATTCCTCATGCCATCATTGGGGTCAGTACTTTCGTACATAGAATCTCTTGCATTACGCTTGTAACTTTTGCACAGTATTGGGATAAGTTTTACTTGGACTGTAATTAATTATTTGTAGGGGTGGATTTTGGATTTTGCCAGTATCCAATCTGCCATGTCTTCTAAACTCATCACTGATACCCACATTGATACTGATATTTTGTGTCAAATGCACAAAGTCTCTTCTTTAAAGAGTGCCTGTTTTTCCCATGGTTACTGTCCATTTGTGTTAGAAACAGATGTAAAGCAAAACAACAGTTCATTCTTTATTTCAGCCAATACTGACATTGCTTCCTAGACAAATGTCTGCTGATACTCAGAGCCGCCGCAATGGGAAAGGCATACTAGGCAACTGCCCAGGGCCCCGAGCTGGAAGGGACCTCAGGAGAGAGCTGACATTGGTCCTTCTGTCGATGACAAAACGACTGAACTGCTTGAGTGTGTTAAGAGACTCCCCGAGACGCGACCAATATCGATCCTTCACATCAATGACACAATCTGAAACCTCCAAACACACTGCCGCGGCACTTTTGGAACCCCCCTCATGGGGCCCGACTGCCCAGGCCAGCTCTTTCCTTCAAAATGAAGCGAGGGTACCCGTCTGGACACGCACGACAGCAGCAGCAGCAACAGCAACAACAAAAACAACAACAACAACAACTTACCTCTACAAATGAAGGTAGGAACTGTTTTTTTTTTGGTTAATCAAATAAAGTTTACAGGGATTTTCTCTCCTTTTAAAACTGTCATGATATTATATGATTTAATGCAATAACACAATTAAATGTAAAAAAAAAAATACAGTATGTCTTTTCTTGTTTTTACATTGTGGGTATTAGGGTGTCATAAAAAAGCTCTGCATAAACTAAATGATTTTTTTTTTTCTAGCAGCCTCAGGTGAGCAGGAAATGCCTTCATGCAGCAGCAGCATGGCAGCCCTACCACCACCACAGCTGGATTGGATCACATCCCCACATCCTTATACCACGTCCTCTTCACCAACCCCTAATGTCACATCAATAGAATGTACTCTGACCCTTCAAATAACTTCAGATGACTCTGTGCTGTGGCCAAAATTCATCAATGACAACACTCGTTGTTTTTGTCATTCATTCATTTGTGTTTGTTAGTTATATTGTATTTAAAGTTTTCTTGATAACTGTGAACTTCTGTTATTTAGAATAAAAGATTTCTTTATTGAACAATATTCTTGGTGTTTTTGGGCCGGGCGGGAGGGCCCCCGAGGTCACTCTTGCCTAGGACCCCCAAGGTGACTGGAAACGGCCCTGCTGATACTGATATTTGTCTGATAATACTATGCATCCCTAATTATTCCTACAAAAAATTCAAAATGAAATTAATAAGATTTTTGTGAATTACTGTTGAATATAAGGTTGTGGAAGGATTCAATTTAAAGGTAAGAACCAATAAAATACCAGTCAATCTATATGGACTTAAGATCATCACAGACTGATGAGCAATGGGTGAATACACACTATCAGCATCTTAGGCTGTTTACTCAGGATTTCCCTCTGCTTATAAGTTGTAGTAGTTTAATTATCGTGTCAGTTGATGACTTTTAACCAACTTTAGCAGCAGATTGAAATAGGACAAATGCTCGAGATTGTCTCCTTATTCCAGGTTAAGAAACAAGCACATGGCTCTCTGATCCTGCACTATGGTGAGTCATACTCTGTGCGTGCTCTGTTGTTATTATCAGATCCTCCTTCCCCGCTCCTCTGTGGTACAGAAAAGGTTGGGGACCACTGCTCCACAGGACATATATAATTTAAAAAATCTGTAATAAGGGCTTTTTAAGGCTAGCCTGTTGTCAAGCTTTTTTTAAAGATTAAATGGTGAGAACTTTCTCAAAAGCAAAATAAGTAGTTGCATCCTTTACAAAGTAAGAGTGATTTCATTGCATTTTGAAGGAGTAGTGAGTTAGTAAGATACAGTTTTGATTTTTTTTTTTTTGCCACATGGGCTGTAGAGTACTCACAAAGGATCTATGGTGGTCTCTAGGTCTTGGATGCTTTAAGACTTTATTTCAACTCATGTAGGGCAAATTGATAACTGTTGAAATCACATCTTGTTCTCACTGTGGCAATTCCTGTGTGAGTAAAAATAGCAACAACCAACCCTGGTCTCCCCTGCTGCTGATCCTTTAATACCCTCTCTAAGACCTTACTGTCAAATGTTTCATGTCCACACTGAAAAGTATTAATGAGAAAGTCTTAAATGAAATCACAGCAAAGCAGCAGGCTAGGACTGTTTTAAAAAATCTCCAGCATTATGTCTCGGTAATCCAATCCTACTAGATGCTACTTTTTGAGAGACTGCAGGGGGAAAAAGCGGTTTGGCAGGGACTCTGCGATCTGTTGAATGTAGAGTTTGTTTGAGGGGTGAGAAAATATGTCATTTCGGAGTCGTGGTTTATTCCCACGTAAGAGAGTGCGCACCAATCAGAGGCTGTGACGCTCCACCCTACCTGCCTCCTCTCCCCCCCTCTTTTCCATCCACATACTCACTAGTGAACACGACCTGCTGCCTGCCACATCTGGAGCCGCTTCACTACGCGACAAACTTCGACTTTTTACTGCTTCTCTCTGGCGTGCGGGAAGTGGGAAGTGTGCGACCGTCAGGGCGAAGTTTTGGCTTTCTTTCAGTAGTGAGTAGGGGTTGTTTGAGTTGAAGGTAGCGGTTTTGGGCACCGTCTCGGAGTTTCATCCATTCAGTTTTGCTGTACAGCTACCACGCTTGTTTGTAAAGGAGTGATTTTTATCGTGAATAACACATGACACGTTTCCAAGCTGTGTTTTTATGCTAATTCTGAAGAAGCTAGTGGCGGAGGAGTCTGGCAGTGGGGTTTATTTGCGTTAACGTCGTGTAAAAATGCATTAAAAGTGTGTAATTTGGCGGTTTTTGCGCGGTGCACGTTCTGTAGGCTAGACGCTGCGTTCACGGTGACATGTCACATTGAATCAAGCGGTGAAATTCAACAGCGGCTTGGTGATGGAGTGACACATTTAGAGGCTTAATTTCTAGTCCAACACTGAGCTAACATTTTGGAAAAGGAGCCTGGAATAAAGCGTAGGGCGCACCGCTCCATACTGAAGTGTTTAAGTTAGTCTGAGGGGAAATTTAAAAGACCTAAAAATACAGCGTTGGTTTCTTCCCCCTACAAAGAATCATTTGAACTTCCCACCGCAGAGAGAGAGAGCGACATAAATAGTTTTGACATGTGGATGTAATTTCAGAAGAAGTGAGGAAAAACCAAGAGAGAGAGAGGGAAAGAGGGACAGATGCAGAAGAATAAGGAGAGCAGAGTCGGGGTTAAACAGTAAGATTATAGGAAATTAAGTGGAGGGGGCAGAGCGTGGCGATTACCGAGTTATGATTTCACAGGCAGCCGCAAGCATCGCGAGGACGGATGGAGTGAGAGCAACCGCGAGCCGCTCCACTTTGAAGAGAGTAAAGTAGCTTCAGACATCTCATCCGAGCATCACCAGAGTCTGACTGAGAGGACAGGAGAGGAGGGATCCGGGATGGGATCCGCTCTGATGCTACACAGCCTGGACTTTCTGCTCATCTCCATACTCAGCACTTTGTGTCTGGTGAGTCGGATTTTCTTCACGCACGGCTTTGTGTAATTTTATGAGCAAGATATTTACTTTTGGTTGAGGTTCAGAGGTTCAGTGATGTCTCTGTTCAGAAATCTCTGCAGCATGTGGAGAAGCAGGTTTTCTTTTGCTTTCAACTGTAATATCTGCATCATGATAGTTGAATTTTGAAGATGTCTTTCAGATGTGTTCCGTGGGTTCCTTGGCTCTTTTTTTTTTAACTCTGCATGGAAGTTGTGTTTTTGGCATTTGTTAGCGAGTTATGTTGATAAATGTTGAACAGGATAACTGAAAAACACTTATGAACAGATTTTGAGGACATATTCATGTCATGGCACAAAGGAAAACTGATTACATTTTCTGATTTTTTCTCTTTTCTTTTTTTTCTTTTAATGTTGGAAATGTCTTGGTGGAGGTTTGTGCTCTCAGAGCATGTCTTGAAAGATACAGTGGTTTGTTTGTTTGTTTGTTTGTTTGTTAGAAGAATTTGGTAACAATGTAAGATCGGGCAGTTTTCCACATTTTCCCTAATAACTCGGCAAGTTCTTCACAAATCTTGATTACATTGTGCTCAGCAAAGGTAAAAATACCTCAGTGGAAGTGGGGTTTTGGGTCAGCCTCACTCAACATGCTTTACTGGAAAAGGCGTCTTTGTGCATGATAGGGTGCTACATGTGTTACGTGACTGCACCCACTCAGGGCACCCTGACGTGCTCCAAATATTTACTACAACAGCCTCTGGTGTAGACAGCATCACTGCAGAAAATAAGGCTGTTAAGGATGCATCTGAAAATTGATTACAGCTTTTAGCTGTTATTATTTTGTCAATATGGGAGAGGAAGCATCATGTGAAAAAACTGATCTCATAAACATGGGCTCATAAGGCTGGCTGCAGATTTGTTGGATGAAATGTGACCCATTGTATAATTAAGTCACTCTTAATAAAAAATGTTTCTTGAAATTGTTTTGATTTTTGGCCAATCCAGAGGGCATTGCAGGTGTGAAGCCCCTTCAGTCGTAGTCAACCTGTGCATCAGTCCATTTAACCTCATTTATATTACTAGATTTACAAAGTAGAAGCCATATATATATATTATTATTGCAAAGAAAATTAGGTTTCCCCTGTGCTGGTGTTTCCAATTTAGTTTTATGTTGCTGATTTGTTTTGAAGACATTCATTGTATGTGACAATCAACATTTTGCCAGTATGCTCACTTCATCAGACTTGTGAATGGCAGCATTATGTGTCTTTGATACATCTTCTTTATCTAGTGGCCAGTGATTTATGTTCATGTACCATCCCTCGAATGTATTTTTAAAAATTTAATAGTAATGACAAGAATCTGGTGATAAGATATGGTCATAATTGGGCGATGATACATTATATCAGGATGTATCCCAATACCTAGGCAGGGCATTATACCAGGTATTTTTTTTTTTTGATGTGTGTGTGAGGTTTGTTCTTGTGTCAGAATTTAATGTTAAACATGTTTTACATGGCGTATTTTAACTGTAATGGTAAAATCAAACTTCATCTTCCATTTTAAAGTTGCAAACAGCACTGAAACAACTGGAGTAACATAATGCACAAAGTCACACTTAGCCCATTTATGTGGTAATTATGCTCTAAAGATGTGCACAACATTCCATTTCTGATACACAGGCGGCAGGCCAGCAACCTGGCATACCAAATTGACTTTTTAATATATTTGACTACTCCATCTGGGAAGGAGCACACTGAAAGTGTTTGGGAAGGGCCGGACTGTATGCTGGGCAACTATTCTGTCAATCAAATTTATCATGAGCCAATCAGGTAATGTGTTCACAGTCGTAGATTGGAGCATGGCAAGATGAATCTGACTGATTACACACATTAAATCAGACAAATCCAGTTGCTGCCGGTTGGTACCCTGAGACAGTACTGTCAAAGTGCTTATAATGACATTTCTATTGACATTTAAATAAAAGATAAAGTATTGCCTCCCCCGGTTCAGGCATGAAACTTTTCTTCTGACAACACACCCCAGAGTTTCAGTAGTAAAGCTGACATGTGTTAAGTATAAACTGTTGGTCGTGCTTCATTCTCGAGCCTGCAGACTTCTGTCACCATCAGAAATACAGAAGTGATCGTTCTTACTGCTCAGACAGTATTTATAGGCTAATCCGATTTGGAAAAAATGTAAAGCTGAATTGACTGAAGATATTGTAAGAGTTATGAATATCAAGGGGGACTTAAATTAATCATTTACATTTGTTAGGTAGGCCTAAAAGACGTTTACAGAATGCACTGTGTCTAGGTCCACATATACATTTGATCTCTAATTTTTCATGCAAAAATAAATGAATGTTTTGTCCCTTAAATTATGTACTTAAATATTTAGCTAAACATCTAATGCAGGGGCATGCTGAACATTTGTGCTAAATTGCAAAAATGTTTGATATGACCATCAATTGTAATGGGAAATTTTCTAAACTAGGGGACGAAAATTATATATCAATGTATTAATATCAGCACACTTATCATACTGTAAGATTATGGACAGAGGTGAGAACTTGTGACCTGGGGGCACATGCAGCTCTTGACTTTATTCAGTGCAGTCTGCAAATAGTTTTTCTTTAAATCATAAAACTGTAAACATGAGCCCAATAAAAAATAACTGAGCATGTGAAACAAATACAACACTGTGCACCAGGCCTGTGCTCAAAATATAGATACAGCAAAATATTGTCATGCACTTCTTTGGGATACGAGTATCGATATGGATTCTACAGAATCGATACGGCCTCAGTGTTTGGACAGTTGTTGTAAATTCACTTTGGGTAATGTTAACAATGGCACAGTTCAAAGTAGAAGCAAAGCTCCATCATGAAACACATGTTCTAAATTTTAACTTAGTTCTACGATCTTTGGGGACCTGAATTAAAGATCTTAAGTTGAAGAATTATTCAAAATTTTGCTTGTTGTTTTTCTTCTTGCAATAAAAACAAAGGTTGTTGTAGGGCTCGACGATTATGGTAAAAATAAGAATCCCGATTATTTTAAGTGATATTTAAATCACAATTAATATACACAATTATTCATCTAGCGAAAAACTTAAGTATTGATTTAAACACAACTTTAAAGAACTAGCGAGCGGCACATACAGTATTATTGATCCACATAAGTCGCACACACTCGGAACTCCGCACTCTGTGGCATATTCATCTTTTTTCTTCGATTATAATGTTTTTATGATTGTCAGATGGCAAAATTGAAATCACGATCAAAATCCGATTAATTCTCCAGCCCTAGGTTGTTGGAAAGTATATTAATAGCACAGTCAATGTTCACAGTTTATGTGTATCAGCATACGTTTCATATTGTGGGGTTGCTGAAAATATCCAGCCCTACTGTGCACAGCTTGGGAAATAAAACAGACATTTTGTTATGATCTTAATTTACAGCTGTATACTTTGATTTTTTCAAGTATTCATAATAGTTGGTGGAAGTGAACTTTCTTTTGCTGACTTCATTTCATTAAATTTCTTTTACGTTCCACTAGAATTAAAGAAACTATATACTGTACTTATATTTAAAAAGGAAAAATGTTTTGTTTGAAAACTGATGAGCACTTTGTTTGATTTTGGATGAAGAAATCTTAAATTTGTTTAAAAAAAATGATACATTTTCTTGTTTCTGCAAATGAGTTAAAAGGAAAATAATGTTGGTATAACTGATTCTGATGAAAGCTGTTTGCTTTAGAAGTTGGTTGCATTTTCGTCAGGCGTATGTGATCATTTGTAACAATGTGGCCCTCAGACAGTTGGAGAAGGTTTTGGATGGCCCTCTTGGTACCCCAAATTTCCCATCCCTGATCATGTGTAAATGACACTGAAACACAATCACTGACAGTGTTCTTCTCAGTAAGTGATATGTCAGTCCTTTTTTTCTGTCAGTGCTGTTTCGATTTTGCTTGAGCAATGGTTTGTCCAGTTTAAGGTTTCAGTGATATTTATATTAAAAAAAGAAACAAACAACAAGAAACAATAACTGCTTAGCATAGTGACAATCTTCATAGGGAAAGTAGTAGCAGATAATGAATCACTGTACAAGCTGCTGGAAAAATAACAACTTAAAAAAAAAAAAACACGCCTATGCACACACTAAGCTCAAGTCAGGGTGCTAAAGTTACCCAGGTTCATTTTCCCTAAACCAAATGCAATGCATAATCATCTGTAAAAAGTCAAGATGTTTTTATTGTTAAAGCCCTCATATACCTGCTGGAGCAGCATGCTACAATTTATACACGCCAATTATATGAACATCCAAAATATCAGCTGTAAATATTAGCAGAAAAAAAGTAATATCTGCTGATATTGACATTTGACCTTTATCTTCTGACACTTTATTCATGCTGTAAACATTCTGCCTCCCTTTGTTTGGAGAACAAGTAATTAGGCACAGAGCACTATGACCTCCAATTTCACCTTTACCTATTGATTCCTGCACATGTCTATAAATGGCTTACAGGGATTATGTAAGTCTATGGTCCCCTATTAGCGGGCCAGGACCTGACAGCAGGTCATTGAGCTGGTTTTAGTGGTCTGCAGATGTGTGTTTGGAGAAAAGACGTGGGAGCAATAGCAGTCATACATCAATATTTTATTTACTCCCTTTGCCGTGATTGTGAGCTGATGTTTGCTGTTTATCTGGATCTTGATGTGTTTATTCTACTGTATTGCTGGTTCTTGCTTTGACCATTTGTTCATTTCTTTATTTTTTTAAGAGAACAGTCAGTATTTAGTATCAAAGTGTGAAGAATAAAAACCAGTGTTTGTATTCATATCTTCCAATTGCTTCTGTTTATACATGTATTTCCTTTGTAGTTTCTATATTTTGCTAATTTGTATGTGTTGTTTGGCTAGGCCCTAACTGAAATATTTCTAATTACATACATTTGAGTGGAAACTTTAATGTTTGTGATTTCACATTGAGGGGCGTGTGATGGATGCTGAGGTGTAGACCAGTCAAGAACTTCTGATGGGGTCACTTTAGCGGGAAAGCTTCTGCAAGTTTCTGGTGTTTCCACCCTCGCTTGAAGTCACAAAGATGTAGATACTTGTTGCTGCTGACTGCATCTGATTTGAGCATCAACACCATTGATTTGAAAGGAACAGAGTGGAGAGAACTGAAAGGGGTATGTTAAGTACGAAGACAAATAATATTGATTCCTTAGGCTGTGTGTTATTGATTCATAACTGGAATTAGTTTTCAACCTGTATGCTTAGTTTAGACAGTTTTTGAAGACAGAAAGTGTCCAAACTATAGCTCTATGTTCAGATGTTTACTTAAGCCACGATTAATCAGAATTTTAACTTTTTCGTTTTGCCAGCATTCGTCTGTCTGTCTTTTCACATCACAGCTGTATGCATCTATCATCTAGAACAGGGATTAACCAAATTTGTTCAAGGGCAAGCTTTTTTCATGGCATATGCTATGGGAGCCAGAAAACAGTGATAAGAATTACAAAACAATTAAAATGAAATATTTTGCTCCATTACAATATTATTTGTTATCAGCCCCAGCCCTGAAGCACAGACATGGGGTCTCAAATAGTCTGAGGTATTTAGAGACTAAATCTATTATTAAAACAACGTATTTTTAGCCTGCGCGTGTCCTCATTTTGGTAACACAGAAGACCTTAAGGGCATAAAAGGAAGAAAGACAGAGAAGAAAAGAAAATTACAGGTTGAACTTGTTCTTAAGTCTGAGGAAAAAGCCCAAATTCTGATGTTAAGATTTAGAATTATAAGGAAAAAAAGTGGAGAAATTAGAGTGGAGAATTAGGCGAGTGGAGAATTAAGTCGTACTTTGAGAGTTCAAAATGTAATTGAAGAACTCTGACTTTTTCTTAAGATTCTGATTTCTTTCAGTCATAAAAAAAGTTTGATTCTTGAAAGATAATCCTAATAATCAGGGGGCCAGATGGATAGATTTGAGGGGCCTAATGTGGCCCCCTGGGCTGCCATTTGGAGATCACTGAGCTAGAACCTTTGCACATGCATGGACCACATGTTCCGCATTCACTGTGAGACGTTCTCTTCACGTAGCCTTATGATGTTAATATAAAATGGACTTTTATCGTGGGTGTTCAAGGAAACACGAACTAAATAGCAGCATGATGTCCTGAGTCATGGCTAATAATGTACGTCCTGCAATGAGTATTACACGTGTTTGAACAACAGGTAGTTCAGGCCCAACAGTTTTAAAATATTTGCCTTTTTGATATCTGATAATATGAAATATTGTGCTTCCTTAGAATGAACTATGTTTGTTATGACTTTATTTTTTTTGCATCGACAAATCACAGACAGGAAGGCTCTGTCAAACCTATTACGCTCCTGCTTCTTAGGACAGATCAGTAAACAACACTGTCAGTGTACAGCCGAGCCACTAACCTTGTTCTGTTGCAGGCATGGGCAATTGTGTTTACTCCACGTTGTTGTAAAGCTTTGAAAAGCTCTCACCTGAATGGTTTGGAGCGTCTCTCACAGTGTAAATAGGAGCCAATATTTCATTCATAAATGCAGCAGAGGAACCTGAGCATTTCCACTACACACATCGGCTTATTGATTTTCTTTTGACAGGCATTGTGTGTGTGTGTGTGTGTGTGTGTGTTTGTGTGTACTGAATACAGCTATGGCAACAGTCTAGAGCAGCATCACAAATCTGTGACACACACACACACATCCCCACAGTGTGCAAGCAGAGCAGCGTACCAACTTGGTTGTGTGTGTTTTGGCTGAGGCTGTTGTGCATTCAACAGGCAGTTCGCCCAGGCTCTGAGGTACACTGCATTTTCCCACTGATGTGGTCCGTCGCTGCACCGCACTGGACCTCTCAGCTCATTGGTTTAGATGGCAGAGGAAAACAATTATAAAATAGCCTCGTATTTATAGCTGATTCAACATTCAGCCGTTAAAAGGCTCTGTCTGTGAAGGATGTTTACTCACTTTTTTAACTGTTTGCTTAGTCTTCCTCTCCACAAAAAAGGGATTTTTTTTTTCCAAACTGAGACAGAAACGGGAAGACAGTATCAGCAAAAGCCAAAATTAACTTTGGAAACTGTGTGTGTGTGTCTAAAGAAAGCAAACAAAACGTAAAAAATCAGGACACTCAGTTTAAAATTAAAGGATTATGCCTTTCTGCAGGCCCAGCCAATTAAAGTTGTTGCCCTGGTGTTACACAGTGATCCGAGTTCCTTTACCACTAACCAACCGAAAGACAAAAAAGATCTGTCTGCATCCTATCTTACACCTCAGCAGGTATGCAGCAGTGACATCTCACAGACAAAGGACAACCTGACAGAACCTTTGTCCGCCCTGACAGGCTGCCTCACTTACTCAGTTATTACATTTATTAAGCGGAAGCAGCGCTCGCAGGGAGCTCAGCGAGTGTTTAATTTCTACCTCATGACTGTGTTTTCCTCCCTGATGACTTGCATGTGTCCAATCCACAATGGAGGGACTACATCGTGCATCTGTAACTACTATGGCAAAGTGTAATGCCGGATTTGGACAAATTACAAGCATGAGGATTGTGAAGAGGGATTAGACAGACAAAACATGAAAAAATAATCACATGGCTGCGACTTTGGCGGAGAACAAGGGGCTCTAGTTTTAAAATTCCCAGAAGTGAGTAATGATATCAGTGAGATGCTGGGCTTAGAACTTCTCTTTATTTCGGAGATGATCTGTATCAAGTATTGATTTGTCCTAGTGAAGAGCCACTCAGTGTTCACAGAGGCCACTGTTAGAATGAAATCAGGATTCAATCCATGATCTGGGCAACACGGACCAAAAACTTGAGGTGGTCAGAGAACACAAACCTCCTCAAAGGCATTTCTGACATAGTTGGACAAGTTATTTTGGAAATTGTGGAAAACTGCCCTGTTGCACAGTATTAAAAAATTATACTCCTGGACACTACCAAAAACTACCATAATTGCTCTTATGTAACACGCATTTTTTGCTCTTAAATTAGGTCCAATTTTCACATGTTATTGTACACAAGCACAAGCAAAATATGTAAAATATATTGTCTCACCAACATTGCGATTACAACACATCTGATACAAAAAGCCTAAATATTCACTTTCTTTGCAAACATTACCACCAAACTTTTGCTATTATTATAAAACTGACTGTTGAACTCTTCTAATCAAATATTTGGGTTTTAATTAGTTTACCTTTGTGTTATGATCATGTAATTCTCTGTGCTACGGTAGCACTCACATGTAGACACACTGGGCACTGATCTCGAAAGTGAGGAGACCAAAATAGCTGCGCTCTGATTGGTCGAAAACATCACCATGTTGATAGCTGCACTCTGCTTGGTCAGCACACTAATGCTGCGTTCACATCGCAAGTGACCCAGCAACCAAAATCGCTTCGCCCACTGACATATCGTTGCACTCCATAAATACCTAATTTTGGTCACCGTTGCCGTCGGCCGTTGCTTGGTGACATAACATCCGCTTGAGTTTTACCGCGATCATATGATATATCATATAATAGGATGTATAAGCAGACATTATTCCAGCTGTATCCTTTTCAATTGCTTATCAAACACAAAACACTTCAGCTGATGCCCTGCAGCAGCATTATCTGTGAGTTTCCTCGCAGTCCATCTAGGCGGAACTAATGTCCTTACTGACTTATGTTTCCCACACTAACATAAATTGTTCCTCTGTAGTCCATATGGAAAAACTGTCTGTCACGGGCACCGTCACACACGCACACATCACTGATTGGCTGTTGCCGCACAGCCACACATGACATCGTCTAAAAAGATCAACTTTTTTTTACTTTGACATCACGTGACAAGCTATGTGGTAGTGTGAAAAGCGGTTGTTGCATCGCAGGAGGGTTAGCCCTGCCCCATAGCGGCTGTACATTGACTTTGCATGGCGAGTGATCGCTGAGGTAGTACAAGTAGCGTGCGGTGTGAAGGCAGCATTAGACAGAGCGTGCTGGGATGTTTGAAATATGATGCAGCATGAAGTCATTGATTCAAGTATCGTAAGACCGCCAGAAGGTGTCGTCTGGGAGAGAATAATCGTACAACAGTAAAGTACTATCAAAAATATCTGCAAAAAAATAAGTTACCCAGCAGCATTCAAAAGAAAGGTGACAGAAGCGGCTGAGGCAGTGGGCAACAGAGAAGCTGGTACGAAAGTTGACTTGGGTGAAGCTAATATTCATGGTTGGAGGAAGACTGAAGTAGAGATAATGAAGCACAGACTAACATCAAAAGCTTTTGGGCATTTGTCTGAGTGAGTAAGGTTTGGCAACATTTGGGTGTGCGTTATATTTGAGCACAACGTTTTTCCAGGAAAAAGTCATAAAACATGGGGTGCGTGTTATAACTTGAGTGCGCATTTTATTTTAGAAATTACGGTAATCAGTTGTTGTTTGTGCCATGACCTGAAAATTTCTGCAAAATCAATTAAGAACTTTTCAAGTTATCTTACTAACAGACAGGCAAACAGACAAACAGCCTGGTAAATGTGGGCAAAACATGATCTTCTTGGAGGAGGTATAATATTTAAATAGTTTTTGGCTGATAGCATCACACATGTAAATCACAATGTTTTTTCTGCAAAGAAATACTGAAAGTTTGTCACAATACCCGACATACCGATACACAGAAGTAATTATGCGGGAATAAACTGTTTAATAACAGGACAACAAAGTAGAAGTCCCTTGTATCTAACATTATGAATGAATACTAATAATCTTAAAAAGATACCATTCTTCTTTCATACAATTTAAAAAAAGAAAGTAAGCTCTGTCACGTTTTCAACATCTGAAAAAGTAAGTTGCCAGAGCTGTTTGTTTATATTAATATTGATATTGCAAATACAGTTAGTGCTGTAGGGTCTTTTTTGAAAGATCCTGGGCTTAATTCTTTGTAATTTTTCCAAATGTTGCAAATCCAGAAGTTTGCATTGTGCTAGTCTTTAGCATCAACCTTGTAGACTAAAGAAATGAAGCATGTGGAAGTTCCATAAACTGCAGTTGCTTGAGTGTGTGCTTAAAGCTGGCTGCTGGAAAACCAGAAGTTACATGATAGTGTGTTGGTAAATTATGTTTTTTTACACCCTAAATAAACATATTTACAGCCTGGCTCAACAAAGAGCTTTGGCCATTGTATTTAAAACTTAAAAAGACAAGTGATTCTCGATTGTTCTAAAATTCTGAGCTGCTGAGGTATTATATCACACAAAGAGAAAACATACCAAAAAGTCTCAAGACCTTGAGAAATTAACAGAATTACTGGGAAAAAAACACTTTGTTACCCCACAGTAATGAGAGAAATAAGTTAATGTCTCAAGAAAATAAAAAGTTTTCTACTTAACATGGGAAACCATAGTAAAAGAAATTTAAGAAGTTGAGTTCTGATGCACCACTTTGAAATCATGGCTGAGAAAAGGGAACCTAATGTGCTAAATGCTAATTTATTTTGTGGTTTGGGACTCTGCACCACTATCCTTCATTTGATTTTTCAGTAAAATGTTAAGCATTTTTATGTAATGGATTTGATTAAATGGAAATGCCCACTCAGTCTAACCCTTTCAAACATATTGTCTTGTTGTTACAAAGCATATTGGAGTTGTTAAACAGACTTTCACTGTCCATTAGGCCTACAATCTTTTTCTCAAATCAAAATCAAAACAAACAGTATTAATGGAAGCAGTAATAGTCAACTCTGTAACCCATTAGAAAATCATGTCTCAAAACATTCAAGCTCTTCTGTAATCCAACATTTCACTTTAAATCATGTCAATGGAAAAAATAAATAACACCATAAAATGCACTCAAACAACAGTTTATATTCCCCTCCATATATTTCTCTTTATAATTTAAGAAGCCTTCAAAGTTATTGCTCTAAAGAGCACAGACTACATGAACCCTGAAACAATCTTTCAGAGTAGCTTCATCCATTTCAAATTAGTCTGAATCAAACTTCCTAACACAGATTATGTGAGTGTGGGATAATCTCATCTCAATCTGTCTCCAGTAATTAGGGGCAACAGTAAGTCAAATGTGCTGCTGGTGCATTTGAGCTTTTATGAAGATGTAAAACTCACTCTGCATGCCCTTTGAACTGGATCCCAGTGGGAATTATGACCATTTTCTTTCTGTTAAGACTAAGAGGTATGAAATAAAGATTCCCTTTGAAATTAATTTGACAAATTAGGCTGTTTCTGTTCAGTTATGGCAAGGAAAGAGTCTTTAGATCCATGCAGAGAGTAATGTAGGAAACTCTGTGAAATATGATTATGTTGGAGGCCCTGCTGTGTTATACTGAAAGCTTATGAATGGAGCTTTTGACAGGTTATGAAGAAGACTGAAACTGATATTGATACTTCAAAATGCTGTACATATGCAAGCAAGACCACAAAAATACACAGATAATGTCTATACATTTCAAGTTTTTAAACCTCTAACACTTTTATAACTTGAAACAGATAAATTAATTGTAAAGCAGCAACCAGACCTAGAAATAGAAGGAAAAACATTAAATCTCTGAATATGGTAGTTTTAAGTTTTCATTACATTTAGCATCCTCTTCAGGGATGTTTTCAGAGAATTAAAGGCCCATGTCGTTTTCTCTTTATGTGAGCTTCATATGGCTCTCTCTCTACCTCTCCCGAAATGCAATCATGTTGTGCATGCATGAAGAAAAATAAAGAAAACTGTTAGTTTTATAAACTAGAAAAGCCTTCGGAGAGTGCAGACCTCCACCAGTGCCACAGTCCTCACCCATATTGTGATTTTCACCATAAATATTAGTCCTTCTTTTATTTCATCTAAATATTTAGATTTCTTGACCATGAAAACATACAAATATGCACAAATGCTGAAAATTGTCCTATCTCGCAATGTTAAAGAATCATTTAAAAAAATCCTGGATCCAGACAGTGATCCAGATCACTCCCAAAATCGAATCATTTGTTCCTTGTCCAATCCGGACATTTCCTGAAAATTGCAATTGAAATCTGTCCATAACTTTTTGAGTTATGTTGCTAACAGAGAAACAAACAAACAAAAAACAAACAGAAGCCGGCAATAACATAACCTCCTTGGTGGAAGTAATATATATATATATATATATATATATATATATATATATATATATATATGTATATATATATGTATATATGTATATATATTTATTTATTTATATATATATATATATATATATATATATATATATATATAAATATATATATAAATATATATATATATATATATATACATATATATATATATACACATATGCATATATATGTATATACATATATATATGTATGTATGTGTATATATATATATATGTATGTATGTGTATATATATGTATGTATGTGTATATATATATATGTATGTGTATATATATATATATGTATGTATGTATATACATATATATATATATATATATATATGTATATATGTATATATATTTATTTATTTATTTATTTATTTGTTTTATCATATATTAGGGGTGCAACAATACATGTATCTGTATTGAACTGTTCGATACAGTGGCCTCGGTTCGGTACACCCTATGAACCTAACTACGCAATTTTGTATTTATTTTTTTGATAGATTTCAACTTCTGACGAGGTGCTATGTGCTGAAAGTTCAGTGATCTGTGTTCGACTACTCCGGGCTGCATTGTCGAGCACGGATCCGCTGAGCTGTGAGCACAGCACCTCCCCTTTCATTCAGCCAAGCTGCTGAGACAGAAGAAGCTACATATGCTAGGGCACTGCAACATGGCGAGTGCTTTACCTTCAGCTGAAATTGAAGACCTTCCACTATCATTCAGATCTGGCGTTTGTATGACCCTGATCTTAAGCGTGTCGTGGACAAAAAAATACAACAGTATGTCAGAAGTGCAACACGATGCTATACTACGTCAGGGGAAATACTACAAACGCCAACATCATCCCAGTGTTAAAATAAGTGGAACCAGACAGAAACAGCAAGCAGCACACATGCTACAGACTTTACCTGGGTCATTTAGACAGCCATTAGCACATGACTCAAGTACCCCTTTTCCACCAAGCTGGTTCCAGGGCTGGTGCTAGTGCTGGTGCTAGAGCCGGTTCACAATTGGTTCAAGTGTGAACCGGTTAAGAACCGTTTGCTTTTCCACAAACGGGTGCCGGCCAGAGAGCTACGTCAGCACGTCAATGTATACGTCTGTATACGTAACGCCAGTTTCCCATAACAACTGGTGAACAACAATAAACAAAACAATAAACTTACTAGGCTCTGTGGAGGTTTGCTCCATGGTTGTGTCCTCCTGCATAGACTCCAGCATGGCTGTGGCCAAATTCAATGCCCTGGTAGCGCTGCACGCCGGTCGGTCCCCTAGAACAGCATCGAGCATTTTGTAATGCAGGCTGTTAAAACGTGGCCGACCATTGCCACTACGGCCCAGCTTGGTCTTCTGGTCCCTATATTCTTTCTTTGTATATTCTTTATATATATATTCTTTTCAATCTGTTTTTCGCTTACTCCAACCTCGTCTTTTTAAAAATGGCTCTCTTCCGTGTTTTTACTCTGCTAATCCCGCCCCCACCCCCTGACGTAAGCGCGTAGCCCCCGACGTAACCTGGTTCTTTCTGCTGGCCCAGCAAAGAGTTGGTGCTTGCCAAGCACCGGTTTTGAGAGCCAGCAACCGGTGCTTAGTCTGTGGAAAACCAAAGAACTGGTGCTAAGTCTGGCTCTAGCTCCGAACCAGCCCTGGAACCAGCTTGGTTGAAAAGGGGTATTCAAAGAGGGCAAAGAAAATTGACCAATAGATTTCGGGCGACAGCTACTTTTATTGCTCTCGACATGAGACCCTTTTCTGTTGTGTTGTGTTTCAGGACATGGTACAGACACTTGATACACTTAAAGCTAGTTTTTTGTAATATTTACTCAGCTGCTAAGAATGCACCACAGAAGATGGGTGAGTTCTCTGTTAAATACATTTAATTTTTACTTATTCGTAATTTTACATGGTATATAATGACTGTTTTTTAGTCTCTAACAGTGCAATACACTTCATTCCATGTAAATATTTTGTCAGTAGTTATAGGTCACTTTTAACTGACAGTGTTAATCAATATTTCTTGCATAGCCCTTGTATTTATATTTATTTTTTATACTTTTTATTCTGGCCCTAATAGCATTCATATTTTTATACACTTATTCATTAACAATATCACTGTGTGTTGTTACAATCCAGGAAGCCAATGAAACGAAATTTCATTCCAAGTACACTGCTGTGTAATTTGCGTAATGACAATAAAGGAAGTCAAAATCTAAGTGATGTTTTTGTTTTTTATGGTTCTAAGTGTGCACCGAAGAGTGTGCCTGGTTTAGCTGCAAGAGTTACATTTAATTCAATTTAATGAAAATGTACTGAGTTGAAACAAATGTTGGTTATTTTAATAAACCACAAGCAAGAAAGGCGTTAAAATCTCTCTTATTTTGTATCGATAAAGTATCGAACTGTGACAGAAACGTGTCATACCGAACCGAACCATGAATTATGTGTATCGTTGCACCCATATATATACATATACAGTGACAGAGAAAGAAAGAGAGAGAGAGAGATTGATATATATATAAGTAAATAAGTAAGTTCTGAACTTACAGAAAGACAGCACAATTCTTTTGAAAGAAAGAGAGCTCTTTTAGGCTGCACATAAACATGGCTCATGCCATGTACCTCAAGGTATAACATCCCTTTAACAAGGCAGGGGTTCATTTCTTTTGAGGCACACAACAAAAGCAAACATGCTCTCTTATAAATGTGAAAAACACTCATTCATTTCCATTTGAATACAGGATAACACCTCCTCAAGAAAATTGCAGGTGATGTGATGTGAGTCTTTCAAAACAGCTCATTCATCGTAACCCTGTTATTAATTTTGTCTCCTCTGCTCTAAAATGTTTGATCTGTGTAATGGTCAAATTCATTTTTTTCTAGACAAAAGATGGTTCATTAACATCTTTCTCTGTTATATAATGTTTCTGTGGTGGTGTAGTCTCTCACTTTGGTGAATGTTATTTGTTATTTGATTTTTGTGTGTTTTTCTTGATTACCAAGATTTTATGTCTTTTTTTTCAGCTAATTTAATCTGTTTTTACTCTTAGGTGAGGTTTATAAATAAGCCCACATTGGGTTTCTACCTCACTTGCACATGCATTCACTGTTTTCTTTGATTTCTCTTTTACCAATGTGCAAATAAACTAAACAAACAGCATTTCTTTCACTTTGTATTCTGGTCACACACTTTGTAAATCACAGTTGCAGTTTTTATTTGTAACATCAATCTAAAGTTCATCCGTAAAGCTGAGCTGATGTACAGAGCAGACAAAGAAGAGACATTTCATGCTGCATTGACTGAGCAGGTTCAGATACTTTGGACACAGCTTTGATGTGAAATCCCTCTTATCAGGCCCCATTAAGACACAAGAGACAACAAAGGCCTGTCAGGAGCAATCTGCTCAGCACAGTGTTCACTCACCAGGGTCCCTGTGTCATTTCTTATCACTTATATTAAAGGGTGGAAACTCACCCAGAGATGTCATCCCACTGTAAACGTCTTTGTTTTGATTTCCAAGAGTCAGTTTTTGTTGTTTTTCTCCCTTTTGTAAGTGTTTGAGTGTAGGTGGGTAAGTGATGCATGATCAGGCTTCATATTCTGACCTTTACTCTTCTGGAGTGTGAGAGCTGAACCAGTGGGAGGCGTGACACCAGTGATTAAGCTTCAGAGAGCAGACTTGTGTCAAAAAATGACCAGTATTGCTTATAGACAAAAAGTGATTTTTTTTACTGTTCACTGCTGTCTTCTGTTTTCATGTCCTCTTAAAACTGAGGTGATTTGGGTGCTGGTTTGGCAGAGTGGTTAGCAACCATGCATGTCCCATGTACATACTTCTGCCGGTCCAGGTTCAAATCCCGTCTGTGACCAATTTGCAGAGTGTCTTCCCCTGCTCGCTCACCCCCTTTCACAGGCCTGTCCACTGTCTCTCTTTTATCAGTGAAGGCACAAAATGCCCAAAAAATACATTAAAAAAAAAAAAAACTGAGGTGATTTTTCTGAAGGTGGAAGAATCAATTCAAAGAGCCCAAGTGCTGCTTTTATGTTTTTGTTTTTTTCAGTCTACTGATTCAATCAGAAGATGGCTTTTTTCAGCATTTAAGCTATTGCACCTGTAATGAGAGAAAAGCTGATTATGGAACCATGTATAATAAATACTGTTCACATTTTACGATGCACAAAAGTAGAATGTTAATCAGCAGCCACATTGGTCATTTCTATGTACTTTTTCTGGCTGGAAATACTGCCTCAGGATAGATGTCAGAAGAAGGAAGTTTTAACAGACAATAGGCTTGCTTCATCATGGCTAAAATAATTAAAATTATTTGATTGATTCTGAGATCACGATTATGAAACATGATTACTCACTGATTTTGAAACAGCTGCTGTATGCTTTATTGAACCTGTATTCTTTTAACATTATTATTTAAAAAAATTGAAGAATGGGCAATACACTTGTAAAAAAATTTGTAATATAATGCTAATAATAACAGAAAAAGACAAACAAAGTTAAGCATTTGATGTGACACTGTGATCTGGATGACTCTGTTTTAACGGTGGCGCAGCAGGTAGTGCACCTGCCTCACAGGAAGTAGGTTCCCCGTTTGATTCCTGGGTCGGACAGGGGCCTTTCTGTGTGAAGTTTGCATGTTCTTCCTGTGCATAGGTGGGTTCTCTTCGGGCGTATATATATGTATATATATATCTATATATCTATATCTATATCTATATCTATATATCTATATATCTATCTATATATATATATATATAGATATAGATATAGATATATACATACATACATGTATATATATATATGTATGTATATATATATACATATGTGTATCTATATATATGTATATATATATATATATGTATATATGTATATATGTATCTATATATATGTATGTATGTATATGTATGTATATATATATATGTATATACATATATATGTATGTATATATATATGTATATATATGTATGTATATATATGTATATACATATATATATATATATATATATATATCTATATATATATATATACATATATGTATATATATGTATGTATATATATACATATATGTATATATCTTAGGGGTGCAACAATACATGTATCTGTATTGAACTGTTCGATACAGTGGCCTCGGTTCGGTACACCCTATGAACCAAACAAAACGCAATTTTGTATTTATTTATTTGATCAACTTCTGACGAGGCGCTATGCGCTGAAAGTTCAGTGAATCTGCGTTCTACTACTCTGGGCTGCATTGTCGAGCACAGATCCGCTGAGCTGTGCGCGCAACACCTCACCTTTCATTTGGTCAAGCTGCTGAGATGAAAGAAACTACATACGCTAGGGCGCTGCAACATGGCGAGTGCTTTACCTTCAGCTGAAATTGAAGACCCTCCACGATCATTCAGACCTGGCGTTTGGGACTACTTTGGCTTCCGTGTTAAGTACGACCCTGATGGTAAGCGTGTCGTGGACGAAATCATAACGGTATGTCAGAAATGCAACACGATGCTATACTACGTCGGGGGAAACAACAAACGCCAACAACATCCCGGTATTAAAATAAGTTGAACCAGACAGAAGCAACAAGCAGCACACATGCTGCAAACTTTACCTGGGTCATTTAGACAGCCATTAGCACATGATTCAAAGAGGGCAAAGAAAATCGACCGGGCGATAGCTAACTTTTATTGCTGTCGACATGAGACCCTTTTCTGTTGTGGATAACGCCGTGTTTCAGGACATGGTACAGACACTTGATACACTTAAAGCTAGTTTTTTTGTAATATTTACTCTGCTGCTAAGAATGCACCACATAAGATGGGTGAGTTCTCTGTTAAATACATTTAATTTTTACTTATTCTTATTTTTACATGGTATATAATGGCTGTTTTTTTAATCTCTAACAGTGCAATACACTTCATTCCATGTAAATATTTTGTCAGTAGTCACTTTTAACTGACAGTGTTAATCAGTATTTCTTGCATAGCCCTTGTATTTATATTTATTTTTTATACTTTTTATTCTGGCCCTAATAGCATTCATATTTTTATACACTTATTCATTAACAATATCACTGTGTGTTGTTACAATCCAGGAAGCCAATGAAACGAAATTTCATTCCAAGTGCACTGCTGTGTAATTTGGGTAATGACAATAAAGGAAGCCAAAGTCTAAGTGATGTTTTTGTTTTTTATGATTCTAAATATGCACCGAAGAGTGTGCCTGGTTTAGCTGCAAGAGTTACATTTAATTCAATTTAATGAAAATGTACTCTGAGTTGAAACAAATGTTGGTTATTTTAATAAACCACAAGTAAGAAAGGCATTGAAATTTCTCATATTTTGTATCGAAAAAGTATCGAACTGTGACAGAAACGTATCGAACCATGACTTATGTGTATCGTTTCATCCCTAATATATATATATATATATGTTATATATGTATATATGTTCCACAACACAGTTATACTGCATCAGCAATGCATACATGGGTTTTGATATGATAAAAAAAGCGCAAATAAACATTGTTATGTATTAATTTGTTAAACTGTATGAAAAAAATCCTTATAAATGCAGTGATAAACTGTCATTTTGATGCTATTTCACCCGTCTTGGCATGAAATAAACGATTCATCCGATTGTGTCAGTCATCTGTCCT
Organism: Scarus forsteni; assembly: GCA_036419115.1. Classification (NCBI taxonomy): domain Eukaryota; kingdom Metazoa; phylum Chordata; class Actinopteri; order Labriformes; family Labridae; genus Scarus; species Scarus forsteni. The sequence goes on along the minus strand of JAZDUH010000157.1, from coordinate 26,644,898 downwards.
CTTTGTAGGACATTTGTATTGTATTGCTCCTTAAGAGGTTTTAGTACTTATTTGTTTAGCAAACATTCAACATGTTGTTAATCAAGACAGAAATCTTGCTCAGTTTTAACTGATCTCACTTAGTGTCATTGATTAATATCTGCAGCAGAAGCCTAATGGTGGGCGTCCCTACTGACCATGCATGTAAAATGTAAGTCTAGTTAAGACTACAGCAGGTTTAAATTTTCATAGTTGGGCTACCTCCCCAAGATAGATTGTTGATTTACCTTGGCATGAAAATGTCCCAAAGCTGCCTCAGAAATCAGGCATTTATTTAAATTCACAACAGTCTCCACCAAAAGTCTGAAATCCTGAGGGCAGTGATGACATGATGGATTGCCTTGGCTCACAGCTTCTGATGAGAAGCTGCACAGACCAGACGGAATACAGGCCATCTGTCCATCTGAATCCACTAAAACCCATCACACAATGCACGCCAACAAATAATACATACATATTATTCCCTTTTATCTGCAATTTTAGGTACAGCCAAGATTGTTTTGTACAGCAATGGCCAAAGGCGTTTTAGTACTAATAATTTTGTTTGGGAATGTTGTGTTTTTGAGAATGGATCACCTGACAAATGATTGCAAACTGGAACTTTTTATAGCCCTTCGGTTATTTTTTGACTAGCTGTTTTCAATTTAATTAGCTTTCCCTCATTATTTCTCCTTCCATTAACATGCTTTTGCTTTGACAGCTGTAGCGTTCATGCCTACAGACGATAAAGGTGGACACCGAGTTCAACACTGAACTGAGCACAGCATGGCGTAACATGAAAAGCACAAATATTTCTCTAAATCTTTAGAGATCGTGAAGACCTTTCTGTATGATGGTTAAAAAGCAAGAAGTACAATAAGGTAGAGTTACTTTGGAGCTTGTCAAGCATTTATTAGAAGAATTGTGTCCATTTATGCCATCATCTAATACATAACTGGCCGCTCTTGTGCCCCATGCGACCCTCCCCTTAAATCAATACAACTCAACAATCCGTTTAGAATTTCCAAAAACTGCAACCATAAAGTCTGAAGAGTTTGCTATGATGTATAGTCTAATAAGCCACGATGGCAGCACAGGCCAAATGTATTTGAACACAAAAGAAGGAAGTGTTTCCACATAAGACATAGTTTGTTGTCTTATATTTTTTAAAGAAATTAGGAGATTCATGTTTATATTATCATTTCTGTAATTATCTTTTGTTATGCACAATTTGTTTTTTTGGAGGGAAATGAGACAAACTGAAATAATCATTAGTTGCTAAGATGTTTTAACTATTACCCTGGACAGGTTGCTTTTGTGGAAGAATTTTGATATTCTGTGGGATTTGCTGATTAAATAAAGATAGATAAACTACTCAAGACAAAAATAGGTTTGATGGTCATGTATTGAATTGAAAAGAACCTTTAATTAGCTTTATTTCTGTCTTTACATCACTCAATTTAGTTTAACTTTTGAACTTGAAAATACAAAAACATGTCTGGATAAAGGCAGGTATTGTGTCTTGCTGACTCATTGACAGGCATTTTTGATAGCCTTATCAATAGTATCCTTTATTTGCAATGATTGGCACTCTCAAACTCAAATTAATAATAATGCGTACCTTCTCATCTCTGATCTAATATATTAAATCTATCCTTGGTATTGTGAAATACAGGGCTCTAGGGACAAAGGCTTTATATGAAATGAATGTCTTATCTTTTTCAAAGTAAATTAAATTCCATATTTTGACCGTACAGCCAGTTCACATGCAGTTTCTTTCTTTTCACCCTGCTGTGAGGCCTTTATGAAAGATTGGCACCAGACTGTTTTCAGGATTGTTGCAAGACAGAAAAGATTTAAAGTAAAGTTAGATGTGTATAGTAAGTAGTTTGTCCTTACTGATCAATTACAAAACTCTTCAATGTTGCACCATAATGCTTTTTAATCAGTCAACAAGCTTAAGATTCTGAATGTGAATCAACAAAAACTGTAAGCTAGTTTCCTTTTTGAAAGAACACCAGCTCTTGCAGTGTAGAAGTGTGTCCGTGCCTAGAAAGCTTTTTTAAGTTGAATTGACTTGTATGGCAGCTTGACTCTGGGATGCTAAATCATAAAAGAGAGACCCCATTTATACGAAGCAGTTTGGGATGTAACAGTATGAAAATTTTATATCATGGTTATTGTGGCCAAAATTATCACGGTTATCATTATTATTGCAATATTGTTGCAGTGTGCTCAAAATGTTCAAAAAGTACTTTAACACAATCTTGATGTCACTTAATCCCTTTAATATGATAATTTGCCTTTTTGTCAATAACTGTGTCAGGAAAGGTCCTATAAGTAAATTAATCTAAATTTTTTCCATTAGAAATGAAAGTAAACAATTCTGGCATGTATTTGTCATTATCATGTTATAAATGTTTAAACTGTGTGTAATTACAAAAAAAGAAAAAAACGGATTTGTACTTAAACAGGTTTCTTGTTATAAACAATCGTAAATGAACATGTTCAAAGCTTTGAGACGGCCAATGCCCATGTTACAGCTAGTTATATGAGACCATGTCCAGGCCTTTTATTTATTTGTTTTAATTACCCCCCCCTTCATAACTCTTCTCTGGTCTCCCCTATCCATGGCAGATGTCCTTGACATCTCCGTCTTTAATATTTCCAAATCACAATTGATTAAATCCATAAAACACGAACTATGACGGAAAAAGACGATATATTACAACAAAATATGGCAAAATTAGGCGAATGAACGGCAAGGACACACTCCTGATTGATACTAATTCTGTTATTTACAACCTTTATACATTATTAACAGAAAATCCTGATAAACCGCCTGTAATTCACTCAGGAATGGCTCTCTGAATCCTCTCTCTCCCTCGGTCTGCTCGTTTACTCGAGGAGTTACGTCAATTTTAATCATGCACATTTTTGTCTTTCACCGCAGCTTGGTGTTTTAGACAGGGTGACTGTCGTCAATCAGTTTCCCCTCGACATCCTTGTAAAATCCACTGTTTTCTGTCTCGGAGTCCGAACAATGCAAACTGCGCATGCGTGCTTCTGTTAGAGCCGGCTTCCTCCAGGGGCAGAGGGACATAGTTTCGGCTTTTCCAGGCAAAGAGCAGCATCAGCATGAGTTATTGACACAGTGTGGTGATCAAACACAGTATTACGATGATTTTAATAGGACACAGTAATGATTACCGTGGGAAATTTTACCGCGGTTTACCATTTCACTGTTAATCGTTACATCCCTAGAAGCAGTAACACTTCACATCCATTTGTATGCCTTGTCTGATCACCTTTCACTGAGGACTGAAAATGTTTTTTCAGTCAATGCCTCAGTACTTTCAGAGGTGGTCCAGTAAATTCTCACCCAGACTGATTCAGATAAGTAGACTCATCACTCATCAGGTGCTACATTCAACACAAACCCATCAGTTGATAGAATCTTTTTTAGTCCACCATAAAGCCGAAAGTGTGCAAAGGTTGTGGTTTCACTGCGGTTGACACAAAGTGATGGAAATTCCATCTGTTTTCAGAGATCCAAATTATTTTGCTCGTCTTGGTAGAACTTCTGTTTTAGTTTCAAACAGCTTCTCATTTTCAGCTTTCAGATTTTATTCAGCAACAAAAATGCATAAAATTAAAAAACTTCTTGAGCCAGCTCCAGTTCTCAGAGTAAGAGTTGACTTAAGATGTCTTTTTTCACACCAAACACGACTCATGAGTCATTTTCTTCTCATCTTCACTCCTGTTGTCATTTTAATCAATCTAACAACCCTGAAGGGTCATTCAAACCTTAGATTGCTCATAACGCAGAGCTGAACAAAGAGACAGGATGGTTAAAAAAAAACAAAAATGCACCATGGAGTGCAGAGGACTAAGCTGACAGTCAGCATGCTGCACGTACAGCACTTCATGGCCAGCGTGGATTCAGGTTCAAATGTTTTTTCACGCCAGACACAGTTCTGTCAAATGTTTTTTCTTTTTCTAAATCAATAGCCCTGTCAATGTACATATCAAGTCATGTCGCAGAGAAAAAATGCAGCTTGTACTTTTCAGATTGTAATTGGTTTTCTGTAGTTTTGTGACAGACAGAGGAGGTCCACACAAGTTTTCTGTGTGAACAATGTGTAACACAATGCTCTTCTAATGTTCAGGGCCGTGCTGTGTCCCCAAATGTTTGAGGCTGTTCTGCGTGTTTTCGTACTTGACAGAAATATTTCTTTGTACAGGGATGGATTAAAGAACGGAGAGAACATTGCCATACATAGCTGCATTTATGAGCCAGCGCTAATTTTAAATGCCCATCCCTTGATAGGCTTTTAGCCTTTGCTGATTTCATTTTGTGTAAGGTTAAGTGACACTTAAGACCACTTATATGCCCTGTCCCAAGTAGCTGGAGGAGGTTCTCAACTCAGAATCAGCTTTATTGGCTAGATATGGAAGAGTTTGGGGCAGGTTCGCTTCACTCTCCAAGTACAGAATAGATACACACAGTGTATATCTTATATTATACACAAGGCAGAAATTACCAGTTTAAATGAAATTTGAAGTTTAAAAATTAAATTAAGGTTGTGGGGAAAGAATAGAAATAGAAAAATAGAATTGAAAATAGAAAAATGTACTCCACGGTTAAATTTCCTTGATGTCCCTTTCTATTTTGGAAACTTTAGCTAAGAACATGCTTACACTGTATATCAGGCTGCTATTTTCACACCCATCTCTGTGTAGCTGTGTTAAAAAGAAGAAATTACGAGAAAAATGGAAATACTTGAAAAAGTATAGTTTAGTTTATTCACACATCATCATCCAGAAGAAACAATACAATACTTGGAGTATACAACAAATATCCTTTTTTTTTTTTTTTACACAATCGGGTGTGTGAAAAGGGGGTGAGAAAAATCATTGAAAAACACTGAAAAAAGGGCACAGCGCCCCCCACTGACCAGGAGGTGAATCGATAAGGATGATTCGCTGAACGGATATTAAATTTGGAGGGGAAATATTGCAATGCATTGATGAATAGATATTTTACCCACCATGACAATCAATCAGTCAAACTTTATTTGTAAACCAATTTTCATACAAAAAAATTAGTATACATTCAAGAACACAAGCAGATGTGTGCCAAGGGTTACAAAATAAAATACAAAAACCCATCCCAGCCCGGAACCCACATTCAGCCCACAGATCCACTCATGTACATACATACAGATACACAGATGTACGCACAAGGGCACCAAGTGAGGACACTTATTACTACCACAGATGACTGGTAGTTTGAGCTAATTGTTCCTCCAGGTGTGACAATGGCTCAGAAAGCTTTTAAAGTTGTTTGGTCACAAGAAGCTTGTAGCTCTTTGAAGATGTGCTGCACTCACTTCATCAATGAAATGTCACTCTCTCAAATCAATGAATCACCAAAAATAACTTGGGTTAGCTTTGAGAGTGCCATGTAGTTGTGTAAGGTGGACTAAGGAGAAATGGAAATCTGTGGAAGGATCTGGAGCTGAAGGATCTCAGAAGGCGTTTTCTAGCGCACAGATGCTAGTTAAGCCCAACGTGCTGAGATGTAATTTCTCCACCCAAAGGGGCACATTTGAGACATCCTGTTTTGTAATTTACTTTTACAGCATGTAATGTGGATTTAAGCAGCACCGAGGTGTAAACTCTGTATCAGCTGCTGCTCTACACGGCCTGCTCCTGTCGGTGACTCACTCACTGTCGTCACTGGTCAGTTAACATGTTTGCCTGAATTTTCCTGGGATCAGCAGCTCACAGAGGCAACTTGTAGTGTGGAAAAGCCCCTCACACGCATATCTTTATGCTGCATATCTCAGTGCAGGGCTTTACAGTAGCTGTGAGGATTCCTGAAATACCTGCAGATTAATCTAATTACTTGAACTTACCAGTGAAAGTGCACACATCTTTATCCCCTTTTTTCAGTATTGACTGACATTTCTTGGTTTTTAAAGGGTCTGTGAGTCAGACTCATAATGTGTGTGTTAATAGGGAGGTCTTCAGTTACACCAGCATGGTAAGGTTATACCATGGCTGTGTTTGTTTCAGGAAAGGGGCTTGTTTTCTTGACTTACCATGACCCCTGCCTTTTTTTTCTTAACTTTTCCACTTGAAGAATGTCAGGGCATGTGTAACTCAATGCCACTTTGACACCTCAGTGAAAAAGTTGCACCTCCATTAGACTCTTTAATGATCTATCCAGGCCTTATGAACTTCAGATCAGGTCAGTGAGTTTTTTATGCCTCTTGGCTGGTAGCTACTAAGGCCCCATCCACACGAAGACATACCGCTGAACAATTTCAAAAACGATCGTCATAAAGACGAAGGCGTCTCAGAAAATGTGTGCGTCTACATAAATGCACTCGATACGCATGAAGACGCTGTAAAACACATGCCAGACCTCTAGGGGCGCTGTAACGATATGACGGAAACAAGCGGAAGCAGACGAAAAAACAGTGGGCATGCGCACTTGCAGCAAAAGTTGGAAACAGAGATTGTGATAAAGTGATCATAAAGTGCCGTAATGTGTCCTTGATAATTGTTCAACTTGGTGGTGATTGGGAAGAAGGAGATTTTGCTGCAACAGGGATGTAACGGTTGTTGTGACCAAAATTATCACGGTTACCATTATTATCGCGGTATTGTTGCAGTGTGCTCAAAATGTTCAAAAAGTACTTGAACACAGTCTTGAAATCATTTAGCCCCTTTAATATTATAATTATAAAAGTTCTTTTGTCTTTTTTGTCAATAACTGTGTCAGGAAACGTCCCATAAGTAAATTTGTTTACATTTTTTTTGTGAGAAATAAAAGTAAACAATTATGGCAAGTTTTTGTCATTATTATGTTATGACATAATAATGGTCCAACACGGTAACTCTGTAATTTTAATAGGATGTGGTAATGATTACCGTGGGAAATTTTACCGCGGTTTACCATTTTACCGTTACATCCCTAGCTGCAACAGGGATAGTAGGGTCACTAGCTTCATCAGCACATATGCTACACTGTACGCCGCCATTATTGTTGTCATTGCTGCGTGAGGCACATGCGTGTCAACGAAGATATGAAACCATGACGTAAACGTATCTGAAAAGTGACGTAGAGCCAGTAATCACGGAGCTGCGTATACGGCATTTCAAAATCTTTCCACTCTGAAACCTGGTTTTAAAAAATGATCGTTTACAGACCCCCAAAACGCCGTCTTCGTATGGATGATACGCAGATTTGGCAAAAAACTTGTGTGTTTAGACCTTGGTTTGTCTTCGAGTGGATGGGGCCTTAAGCTGGAGTAATTGTGTGTTAGGGTTGTTGCTTTTGTTAAGGCAGGTTTAAAAAAACATCATGGAGTTAACACTTCAGGTTTCAAGGGTTACTCCACCAGTTACATCATTCAAACGCAGTAAATGTGGCTGTTAATGAAAGATCAGGAAGACAATAATTTGTAAAGCCAAAGTTACCTAAAGCTCAGGCTGTACATTGTTGAAAAAACTTAGTGTGATATTTTTTTCTTTTTATGTCCGTTTATTTATTGTTATGCATAGAAAAAAATGTTCAGTTAAGATTTTTTTTTTTTTTTTATTGGGTTTCAAATTCCTCAATGCTCTGTCAGTGTTCAGACACTCACTCACACTGGAGCTTTCACCTTATACTCGATATTCCAATATCCTTTCAAGCATGGGGCTAAAAGCCTGTGTATATGCAATCTAATAGAAAAAATATATAGTGCTGCAGCACGTAAGGGCTCCTAGAGAGGTGAAATGCTCGATCCAATGATTGTCCATTGCTCTCCTGACCTCAATAACAGATTGTACACCTCAAGAAAATGTAAGGTGGGCAAAGTCATTCTGGGCTCAACACTGCAGACAAGTTACTCCTAACTGACAGTCTTAAATTTGCAGCAGTTTGGCCCTTTAGCTTTTATTACAAATGTAAAAAAATTGAATTTACGCAATTGAGTCAAATATCTCATTGATGTGAAAGCTGTCTGATAAAAGTTTGTGGAGGAAGGAACTCTGTAAAAATAGAAATACTCTCCTGTAAAGTGTGTGGCAGTTTGTCGTGTTCCTCATACCATGTTATTCACTTTTTCTCAACAATGTAAAAGAATGTTCTTTATCTACGGACACATCCATATTTCGTCTGAATAGAGGTGTCGGGTGGGATGAGGTGATGTTATCAGACAAGTTAGAGCCTTGACCATGTGTCAGACTTTTAATGCATTTCAGAGAGTCCTCTGTCCCTTTTTGATAAGGTTGTCTCCTGCAGTGAATGTTTAGAAAATCTGATAAAGTCTTTTCACTCAAAATTTCTGCCAGGAAGTTGTAAGAATAGCAGTTAATTAGAAACGAACAATGCGGGGCACCTGCTGCCCTTTGATTGGCTGCCAGTGCTGTGATGTCTGATGCGGTCATTTTTCCATCAGTTAGCTGTATCAATATTGTGGTGCAGACTTCCTCGCGGGCACTATGCTTGGAATCCCAGAGTACCTCTGTAAAGTTGACATGTGAAAATTCCCAGCTATGTAGATGCCTTTGACTGTCAGTCTTGCTCGACCCTGCCCCCGCTGTTTCTGAAGGGATTGAGTTTCAAATAAACAGAAGCCCCCAGACATATTCTATCCACAAAGAAAAACCCCACCAAGAATCCAGTGTGTGGACAGTCTCGAGTCAATTCCCTGAATTACAGAGAGCAAAATGAACGGCAGTTCACACATCAGATCCAGTTGTTTACGTGATTTGGAAGCAGTTCAAACCTCAGGCAGGAATACTCCCCCTGGCACATGGCTCACTGCTGAGAGGAGAACGCATTTCTTAAAAGGACCTTTATTAGTTTTGTTGCTAAAGTCTGGGGCTTATGGGTTGTCTAAGTATGCAATTCACAACTCTTAAGCTATATGTAAGAAATCCTCAAACTGCAGTCAGAAGGAAACTTATGACAGTTTATATTCAGATAACAGTATGAAGTTTGGCTCCACTTGTCTCCTGCTTTATAGAGTTTTGCCATACAAGTAATCGAAGGGAAAAGACCTAAATAAGTTATAAAGTTTAGTACAAACTGAGGCTAACAACTGCATTTAAGTAAGAATAATAGCACTTGAGGGATTCATCTAAGGGGTCTGGACTAAACAGACGTTTACAGCTCTAATGTTTAGTTGAGAACTGGGGTGTGCAAACCTAACACACAAAAACCTGGCAGTTCATTATGTTGTATATCTTTCCTTTGTATATGCCTGTTTCCTCTTTATTAATGCTTTACATAACATTCCAGCTTCATTGGAATTGGGGTTTGTATTAGGGCTGAACCATTTGAGAAAATAATCTAATTGCGATATTTTTCCCCAATATTGCAATTGCGATTTACTCTGTGATTGTTTTGATGTTCCTCATCTTATGTATTCTTAAACAAACATAAGCAGTAGATCGTTTTATAGTAAAAACAATATGACATTAAATCAACCTAAGGATAAAAGATTAGAGAAAAAGTGGAGAAGTAAAGAACAGAAGAAAACGAGAAATGAAATTGTAAAAACTGGGTAAAAAATGGTACAAAAGCAGAAAAAAAGTTCGGTTCAAAATAGGTATGAAATTGCAAAAAAAAAAAAAAAGGCAAAAAAATTCAAAAGTGACTAAGGAAAATTGATTATAGCAGCAAAATTGGGATTCAATTTCAAAAACCATGTAAAAATTCCAAACATGGACTGACAGTGGCCAAAAAAAAAAGATGAATGGGAGCAAGATAGACATAAAGTTGTAAAAACTGGGTTAAAAAAGGTTAAAATAGGCATGAAATTGCAAGAAACTACATCACAATGCCAAAATGTTCAACACATTTTGGGTTAAACATATTGCACTGTCTGCGATTTGAAAATTGCAACAAGCCATATTGCGATTTTATCTAATTTACAATTAATTGTTCAGCCCTAGTTTGTATCAGTGTTTTATTACCTAGAGACTGATTGTAAGGAGCCTGGGCCTGTTGATGGAGATTGGGTTGTTGATGGTGGTCTTGTGTTAAATTATGTAAATTATCAGTACAGCGGAAGTGCATAATTAGGATAAGTGCTCTCTTCACTGAGTCCTTATCCTTAAGAAATACATTCTTTATATTATGTTTATTGCAAAACAAGGAGGCTCTGAAACAACAAGGAAAAAAAAACTAAGTGATTTAAAAGCTCAAGCCACTTAAGGTAACAGACTATAGTGTAAAATGCCAACATGTGAAAATGCATGTCTGCCAGAAAAAACACAGTACTGATTGTGAAGGCAGCGGTGCTCTCCTTTAAAGATGAATATATTAAATGATTAAGAGCACTTAATTAAATTATTAGAATTAATCAATTTCTTGAATTATTTATACAAATCAAGACCGGTTTTAAATGTTAGTTTTGGCAGTATTTTTGTCTTATTGGTGATTTGACAGGTGTGATGTTTAAGTTTGAGCTGGATTTAAATCAGAGGAAGTTCAAAATTGGAATTGGAAGAAAATTGGAAGTGCCCTACCAGCTCAGTATTTTACCTAGAACATTTGAACCATTGTTATGGACAAAGAAGCTCAGATTGGCTGCAATTCTGTGTTCAGTTCATCAGGTGAAGCATTAATATTTGCCGGGGTTTGCCAGCTGGCGGCTCTATGTGGCCCTCTTACTCCCTCATTTTGGCCAACCAGCCAGTGCAAAAATGTTAAAAGAGAATGAACATGGAGAAATGTTGACCAAATCTGCCATGGTAGTCAGAAAAAAAAGAGATCAAAACTGACTGGAATTAAATTCCCTCCATACATAAGTTAATATGGAAATAAAAATTAGGGCTGTCAGTTTAGTGCATTAATTAGATTAATTCAGGGTTCCCGCGGATCCTTGAAAAGTCTTAAAAGGCATTGAATTCATCATTCTAAAAATAAGGCCTTAATTGGCATTAAAATGTCTTAAATCCCATTTTCAAAAGTCTTAAAAAATTGAACACATTAGTAAGATTTATGTTAGTTTGAACTAAAAAAATATTTAGTAACATTTATCTATTTTTCAAAAATAATTTGCTAATTTACTCTCGTGGCAACATCGTGTAATCACAATAGTGGAACTAACAAAATGGTGATGTGGTTGCACCAGGATCTTTTACAGCAGACGCATGTCTTGGTTCTACCTACAGTGCCTGGAGAGAGAAAAAAAAATGGGGAAAAATTGGCAAAAAAATCCAGAAGTGGCTTAGGAAAATTGATTATGGCAGCAAAATTGGGAATTAAATTTGAAATTAAATTTAAAAAACATGTAAAAATTCCCAAAGTGGTTCTGACAGTGGCCAAAAAAGATGAATGGGAGCAAAATAGGCATAAAGTTTTAAAAATGGGGTTAAAAAAAGATTGAAGTGATGTTTTATTTAAAATAAACATTGGGTTAAAATTGCCTCTAACCCAGGAAATTCATGTGGTGTTTTTGTTTGTTTGTTTTGTTTGTTTCAGTTGTGGCTCGTTGTCGACTTGGTCTTAAATTTGATTTCAAACGGCCTTAAAAAAGTCTGAAAAAGTCTTGAATTTATCTTGCCTTGAGCTGTAGGAACCCTGTTAATTAATTACACCGCAAATTAATGCGTTATAAAAATTAATCGCAAGATTAATCATAGCACACAAACATTTTGATATTGGCCAGCTGGAGGACCCGTACATGGCAGTGGCACGTCACTTCACACATGCGTCTCTAGTCAAACCGAACAAAGCTGAGGTGACAACAGGAATGTCATATTTAAGACTTAGTCTTATTTTATTTTTGAATTTATTTATCTATATTTGCACTACATTCTTTAATAATGCATCAGGCCTAATTGTTTTGCTGGATGTCCTCGACCTTTTTCTTATTTTGAATTTGATTTATGAAACACACTTAAAGTGTAATTTGAGTTGCCTGATTGAGCTTAGAATTTTCTGGACAAGTTGCCCTGACTTTGGTTTGATTTAGTCACCAATAAAAATGTGGATTTACAAATCTTCACTTCTTAGTGTATTCATTTGATTAGTCATGCACTACAATTTTATAATATCCTAGAATTCAAATTCTTTATTTGGGTACTTTAAGCAGATATGAGATTAAAATGTGATTAATTAGATTAATTATAAATCCGTTAATTAATTAGATTAATTTTTTTAATCGTCTGACAGCACTAATAAAAATGTCTGTGAAATATACTTACATTAACTAGTAAATGCTCATGTAAAAGGAGCTGGAACTTGCTTGGTTAAGTGTTTCCCTCCTTAAATTGCTTTTTTCAGCTTGTAATTAAGTTTAGATGTGCAGTGTATAAAGATAAGCAGATGCTGATTAATAACTTCTTATCACAGCTCTATAGAATTTCCCTTGTTAAATTATTGGTTATGTTTTTTTTTATTTTGACAATCAGATCGGCACAATTTTGCCCTCTGACAATTAGGATAACTGAAAAATGGCTCTTAACGTTGCCCATCTCTGCTATATACATTTAAATGTTTTTAATTCTTGAATTTAAAATATCAGGTAATTTCCAACAGCTTGGCCCCGTAGCAGACGGACTAAAATGAAATAGGCCTGCCCTGTGACCAAAGTTTCCCATCCCTGCTCTCTGCAGGGTATGATATGGACCTTCTCTGTTTTCATCCCTCACATACTGTTTGCTGTTTGCCTCAGACTGTGCCTTTTACGCATGAGTTCAAGTCATTTTCAGGCAAATAAAAACATGGTTCAAAGACCTTGGCAGCGTTGACCTTGCAGTAAGTGCAAATTGGAAATCTCACGGTGACAGGTCAGTTGCAGGCCTCTCAGAACACGGTGGACTGTGTAGTCCATTTGGCACTCACTGACCTTTTGAGTATCTCAATCCTCTGTGTGTGCATTAACACTGAGTTATGCAGTTATGTATTAAAGCATTAGAATGCAGCCATGGTGCATATATCTGTCTGTTTAGTTAATCCTCCAGTGTTCCTGGGTATTGTTGAGTTGCTTTGTGGGGTCAAATGTGTAAACGAACAGCTTTTAATAGAATCAACAGGCTTTCAGCAGCATTCACTCCAAAATAAACACATGAAATAGAACTGTTCACAGGTGAATCAAGGCAACAGAGACATGATTTTAAAACTGTTTTCAGTTAAGGTTTGGCTGAATACTGTTTGAAATGTATTTATTATTCTTCAGTGGTCTGAGCTGCGAGTGGACTTCTGCCGTGTCTAATCATTTTCCTGGAAGTCATGCATGGAATTATGCTACATGTTATTTATGTTAGCCCTTTCAGCTGTGCCTGAGGGAGAGATGCAACATATGCAAATTTCAAATATCAGTTTGAATGTCATTGCAGCTCTTTTTCGATCATGTTATTTATTAAGCGCAGTTGTAAAGAAACAAAAGATTATTTTAAAAAGCTTTAAGCACACACAAAAATAAACATATAATTAAGCATTATCAGTTTTAGTGATGTCCTCTTAAAATGGATGTTCATGTAAGGATGATAATAAATTAGAGCTTAATGCCTGTTATTTTCTCCCCCCTTAATGGCTTGGCTCCAACGTGGCCCATCCTAATTTCTGTTTGTGCTTGAATGGTCCCTCTTATGATCACCTCAGCCAAGGTGACTCCTTAGAGTTCACTCTCCATCAATAAGCAAATCAGATGCTGGTAGCAGGCAATGGGAGACACCTTGTGTGATTAACTACAATTTAGAGGCTTTATCAGGAAGCCACTTACAATTAGGAGTCTTATATAAATAGTGACCTTGTCCTAGTTCTTCACAGTGAAAAAGGCGCTGATTGCTTCAAGTGTTGTCCTTAATATGTGTCACTGTAAGGCTCAAGGCTCCCTCTGATTCTGGACTCAAATGTTAAACTATGGGCACTACTGATTGCTGTGCTGTACTCTGCTCTAGAGAAATAATACACATGTTTACAGTCCTGCACAAGCTTTTGTAAAAGCACTCACAGTTCTAAAGGGCAAGAGGAGAGAGAGATTTTTGTATCGGAGTATTCTCAGAATTGTACTGACCAAACTAGTTAATTTCATTACACAAGGAATTATCTGCACTTAAATTCTTTGTGTGTTGGTTTTTTGGATGGACATGTTTGTAATAGACAGTTAGTAGATTGTTTGTGTCATCAAAAGCTTATGTGGCCATGGCTGCATGGTCATCAGAGGTTATATTCTTGCCTTTGCCTGTTCTGCTCTGCCTTTATTATTGATCAGCTTCCATCAGTCATCCATATTATATAACTAGTCATAAATACTAGTCAGCAGAGATTAATCACTGCTAAGTGGAGCGAGTGTGAACAACTATGCAAGTGATTCATCTGACATTATTCTGTTAATATCAGGGTTGCATTTGTAAAAAGGCCAGTTGATTCTCATTTGAACAGTCAGCATAAATGCATCCTAATATAACTGACTTAACCTTAAAAACATTAAGTTGTAGCTTTATCACCTCGTTTATTTTTATGAATCAGTCTTATCCTGTAGGGTTGGGTATCTCCAGCAACCTTATAATATGAAATGTATCCTGACACTGAGACCACGATACAGTATGCATCACAATACATGCACATTGTGAATATTGGCTACAATAATATGTTTATTTTATACTAGAAGAAAAAGAACAAGGATGAGTTTTAATGATTCTACAAGTTAAGACACTAAAATTCAGGTCCTCAAAGATGTGCGACCTTATTTCAAATTTGAAACATTTGTTTATCATGTAGCTTGGCTCCTACTTTGACTTTTGCCGTTGTAAATGTTACCCAAAGTGTATTGACAGCAAATGTCAAAATATACAGGCCGTATCCATTGTGTAAAATCATGCTGATACATGTGTCCCCAAAGCATGACGATATTTTGACATATTGATATTTTGAGCACAGGCCTATTATCCTGACAGACTTGGTGCACATTTTTGTTAATATTTCAGCACTGGATTTGGGCTCAACAATGACAGAAAAACTCACATTGCAATGTTTTTTTTTCCTTTTACACTTTAATACATTTTTATAGTTCAGTTAAACAGACACACTTTTGATATTGTTTTGTGACATCCCTCTTCAGTATAACCCTGACTGAATGATGCCAACTCGATGACAGAACTATGAAGCGATAGAGAACTGTTATAAAACATTTGTATTCTTTTATTATGTTTTATGAGACGTATGTTTTATAAAGTAGAAGAATAATTGGATTCAAAATAATATGTTATAATAATAATAATATGATAATGTTTTTCAGGATTTCCAGTTGGTGGAATCATTATTTCTTGTTCTTATTTCTTTCTTTAGAGATATATGTTGAATATTGCCATTCCGCTTAAAAATATTGAGATATGATTTTTTTGTCCATATCTTTCAGCCCTGTGTGTAAATCTGTGTTTACATATCGCTATGAAAAACTAAAAAGCATGTGCTGCAGCTCCTCACATTTGTCATAAGTACCTCTAACTCTTTTACCCTCCATTTTTCTCATGATGCTGAAAGTTGTCTTTCATACTTGATGGTATTGGGAGCAGAACTCTTGAAAAACTTCGAGTCTTTGGAACTAAATTAGGAATATTCACATGTACATTATCTATTTGCATCTTCATGTGGGAAAATTATGCTAAAATGTTCTCCTGGCTGTTGACACATATTGTTGACTCTGCCAGTGTTAGAAGCATGAGAGCGCAAAGTGATGTGCATGCTGGGAATTCTGATGGCAGCTCAGCGGTGCTTCCTCTAACAGGTTCAAGACTTGTGAAAGTGCGACTGTGATGACACTTTGGCTTTGGTGATGTTCAAAAAACAAGGAAAAAGAAATCAGAAACTCCCTGCAGGTTGCCAGTTATAAAAGACAGGGACATGAGGGGTGACACTAAGGGAGTGTGTCACTGTAAATGTAGTGTGATCGCGCTTCATACAGAATCAATGATGTTAGGAGATTAATATGAACAAACAGAAGCAAGATTCTCCACCTGGACGTCTGAAGTATATTGACCTAATCCCCCCTCATCATTCATTCATGAAGACTTGGTGTAAAAGTTCCAACCTCTGGAAAGCTCTCAGTCTTTTTTTTCTTGCAGCTGTGGGTATTTTAGTGAAAGTCTGATTTAAAAATTGATGAATCCATTAAGATCTACCTGCTGTCAATTCGGATAAATAATACAGTGCCCTACTTCTTGTGACCTCACCTATTTCACTTTATCTGGAGGTCAAGGTAATTTGCAGGTAACTCATATTACATTCATTAATATTGCTATTGATGCACAGCACGGATTTGCAGTGAAAATAGTATTTTCAAGTGGAATGTGGTTTTCAGGTTTTGAAAACAGAACCGACAGGGTAAAATGAATTCTTCTCTCAGGGTGAAAATGATTGAAAGATGCTTTTTGAGCTGAAAGGAACCCTGACATTATATTGTGTTTTATCCTCCACTGCGGTGATTTAGAGGATTACTGCTGATGTTGCCAAGCTGTGCTTGACAGGCTATGATATGCCATTAATACCACAGTGTACAAGGTCTGTTACAGCTGAGAAAAGCTCTCGCAGCTGATAAATCCTCACTGAAACGTAAAGTTTGACCCATAATCCTCATAATCCACATGTTAAGGGACTATATATAAATGTTTAACCCTTTGTCCCTGCCAGTTCACACTTCACAGACCTCCATTAAGATATTACTGAATGTCTGGTGCGTTTCATTGTTGCATAACCATTAGTAGTTTTTAAGCTTTTGATGAAAATTAAAAATGCTGCATTCGCACCACCCAATACTTGTATTAAATCACTTACATAACACTGGAGCAGTCTGTTTTAATTTGAGAGAACAACACAATTCACGCTACCCGAGCTCCATGAGATGTTTGCTGCCTCTCAGAGTGAGCACACACAATGTTTCCATCAAGGACAGAAAGGGCTGTTCTTCAAGGCTTACGACCAGAGCGAGGGGTATAATTAGGAGCTAAATGCTGCTTGAAGTCAGAATGTGGTCTGCAAGCATTTCCAAAGGACAACCAGTCTTGTGGCTTGTGGTTTTTATCATCAAATGCAAATTGCACAGTTGAAGAGGAGTGGCACTGACTCATAGAGTTTAGAATATCCAGGAACCTCATCCGCTAAAACATTCATGTGGTGCAATATGTCAAGAGAAACATACTCGTGTTTTTTCCAGATAGCAGACGGGCCATTAACAACAAGATTCAGCAGAGTTATAATTTTCGAGACCCTCACTTCTTTTTTGCAGAAAGAAAAAAAAACATTCAGGAAAGTCCAAAAACCCTTGGGATCAAATTTTGAAAGTATGCCAACAACAAGGAAGTGAATGTTAGCCTACAGTGTAAAGAATGGCAACTGACCAAAACAAGTACATAAAGCAAACATTGGACTGTATGCCCATAATAGAGGCGCTTTACAGTCAGCAGAGTAAATATTAACTGTATATTATTTATCATATATGTGACGAAGTGTGACCTGGAGAGGAAAATCTCACTTAATATGACCATTTAGCTCCAGATCCCATCGTTAGTGACTGGATGAGCATGCAGACAGAGGCACCATTGGAGGACTGTGAAGTGATAAAATTTATACGGTTTGTTTTTCCAGTCAAATTAGTCAAAGAGATATAAGCAGAGGATTTATGTTGCCTATCAAAACATGCCTGACATTTAAAACCTGGTCAATGCTGTGCTATGCTGTTTCCCCTTCCCCCTTTACCAGTGCAGTTTTTTTGTGTTTCTAAATCATGTTCAGTTTATCCTAAAGTGAACTGAATGTCAGTGAGAGGAAAAAACAGAGGCTTTAAAAATGTGGGATCAAGTAGATTGTATTCAATGCTTTTAGTCACCATCTCGTTGCCTGTGGTCAATACCCAGGTGTCTGTGGCTGAAAAAGCAATATGTGTAGTGTAGTGTAATGATTGGCTAATTGGATTGCCAGCTCGTAGTTGTTTAGCATATCATCACAGTGACTCTTACAAACCTTAATTAGCATGAAGTGTCAGCTTGACAGAAAGTGTTAGCTCATCTGCTGCTGCTGCATGTCAGTCATTAGTCCTTCACTCTAAATAAATAAATTAATGAGGTAAATAAATATGTTGTTTGTATCAGTCAAAAAACAGTAATCCAATGTTGAAATCTGTGTTGGAACTAGGGTTGCAAAATTCTGGGAATTTTCAAAGCTGGAAACTTTACATTGAAATGAATGGGAATCAATGGGAATAATCCTGGAGGGTTGGCACTTCATATTTGAGCAGCATCTTGACTTAAACAAGCCCTTTCCTATATTATGATTAATGAACAATTATTTAATTCTCTGCTGAAACAAATTGGTGGTATTACCGACGATCGATGAAACAATCTTCCTGCAGTATTTACACTTAACTTCTTTCTTCTCGATGTCCACTGCACAGAATCCAGAATGTGCCCAAACTAGAGAAACAGCGTTTTCTTGGTTACAAGGTCCTCTTATAGGTAGTTGCTTGTGGTCTCCATGTAGACAGTGCGTCATTTGCTCTTGGCAAAAGTGAATGCAGACTGTATGAAGGGGGTGAGGTCACGTGGCTTACACAGGCAAAGTAATCATAGTGATCGACATGAGTAAAAATACTTCAATTAGAGGGGCTAAATGTCAGCTTTTCAAGTAATTGCCCAGCCCTAACTGCTAATGACTGCTCTGTAAGGTTGTCATGATGCAAGAATTCTGAACTTGGATAGAATACCAGAAAAGCAACTTGACATTTGATATCAGTTTTGATATCTTGAGAAAAAAATTACAGTATTGCAGTGAATAGTCAATGACAAAAATTTAGTTCTGTTCATCTTTTTTATTGACAACCTATAGTTCAAGAACATGCAGGTCCAGGATGAGTAACTGAACACACTATATGACAACAGATTCTGTATACATTTATAACAGTGACCTAGTTTTGTAAACTAAAATATTTTTTTTCTTGTATTGTTAGAAATGTTGTTGCATTGATTTGTCTTTAAATGAAGTAAAACAAATACAAGAACATGATAATGAAATAAAACTTGAATAAGAAAAAAAGACTTCAGTTTCATTGTAGTTTCAGTAAAAACTTTGCAACACTGGGTTCAAAAGCCTAACTCACGATCTGTTCAAAAGCTTCAATATTGACAATAATATGAAATAAATTTTATGCAAAACATTGTACCGTAAAAATGTATGGCATCACATTTTTTGACAGCCTCGATGCCCAGGGTGAAGACCAGATGCTGCAATTTGACATAACTATTTTCTCAAATCTAGAGCCCGATAATGTAGCATGCAGAGCTCAAGAATGCTGCCCACTTTTTTCAAAACTTTCAGTGTAAGCAGCCAATAGTTGAACTTTCTGTGTGACACTGGACTCAGTTAATTAGAGAAGAGCCTACTATGGAAGTAAGCAAGACCTTGTGGACTCAGTCAAAAATTGATTTGCAAATGGCGAAGTTTGTTTGGACAAAACTGCAATTCAACTTTGTTTTTCCTTCAACAGACAAAACAGAATTCACACCTGGTCTTCCCTCAGGTGTATAAAATGCTGTTTCTTCGTTTTAGCCATGTGAAGTAAATGAAGGACTTAATAGTAGAGAAGCAGCTCACCATGGATGTGTGCGGATAAGAGAAAGCTCAAGGGTTTTGGATGGCATGGCTCATTTGCTGGAGATTGTGATTAATCTTGCATTTCTCAAAATGAGACTGTTAAACAGAAAGTTGTTTTCTTTACAGGAGCATAGTTTACCTCTAAGTAGCTCTTTGTCTGGATTGGACGGTCACATCATTTTGGCCAATAATGATGCTGAGGTCATGAAAGAGTGAGACATGTTAAACTCCTCCCACAGTCCTGTTGAAGGGTGGATGTAACCTTGCAGAACCTAGATTTGCCGATCTTCCATTGGGCAGATCTGCCTTCAAGCTAAAAGATTTGTTCCCAGTCACAGAAAAACCAGGCTATTTATCGACCTTCTAAGGACAAGTAGGCTGTAACTATGACTGTGGGTTAGTCGTGCTGAAAGGGACAAGCGACTGCAAGCCTCTGACTGGCCCAAAGTGCTTCATGTCACAGACAATTCATGAACTGAGGCACCTTCCAGTTTTTCATGAAAGATTCTACCCTGCCTTATCGTTTTTTATGGGATGTTGCTCAGATGGACTTGAAATATGTCCCATCACTGTGAGAAACAGACCATCTGACATGGCAGCTCAGGGCAGATGGACCTCAGCCAAAGCCCTAATGTTTCGTATCACTGTATCACCTGTCAGGATAATCGATGAATCAATTAACCGAATGATAAATAAAAACGTCCTCAGTAAGTTTGCCAGCCTCGATAAACTGACATTTGCATGCATGTTTGTTTTCCTCCTCTATTTCTACCAAAGAGGCTGAATGAGAAGATGGCTCACTTCGTCTTTCTTTCTTAACTCCAGGGTGAATCGGTTCTATAGGGGATTTATAGCGGAGTGAGCATTTGTCACTCATGCGATCTTTGGGGGGGAGGTGGGGCCGCTCGCGCGTATACTCGGAGAGAGCTGAAGTGAGCGTCCTGAGGAGTAATGAGGAAACAAACGCCAATATGAATGATGGCACGAAAGATACAGTTCTTAAGCAGGCAGCCACAGCCCCAGTGTGGGAATGTGTTGGTTTTTAACAGAATGAACAAGGTGTGAGCTCATGAACACTGACGAGGTGATATGTCGTATTTGTTTGAAAGTTGTGACGACGAAGAAGAAGAAGGTGAGGTGCTGCGGAGCCTCCGTCTTTGACAGTCAGCCCTTACTGTGGCGTTTGGTCTGCAAAGTAAAAATAAATCAAACAGAGTGAAATGGTGCGCTCACTGACAATGTCATTCACTACATTGCAGAAGAAATGCAGCCCTCCAATACGGTTAAAAAGCCAGCATTGTTACAAACGTTTGACAGACAGTACAGATTGACTGGGAGAAAGTACATGTCACAAACAATTCCTGTATAAACTCCCTTTTATTTATTGTTTTTATTGGAGTTTCGTTTTTTCTTTACAGAGACAGGTTCTATTTTTATTGCTTTTGATTGGTATAATAATTTTTATTTACATGCATTTTTTCCTAAATGAGAGCCCATTTCACTTTCATTTCTTTTTCAATCTTTTTTTGTTAAATGTATTATATTGTCTGTTTATTTTATTTAAAAGATCCTGACCTTCCAATTACAGTTAAATACTCTTACGAAATTAAAGTTTCTTGCATTTGATATGGCATACTCACTTTATTATGACATATATTATAATTACATTCATGAAAAAAATGAGAAAAAATCTAAATAATATTGACAATAATATCGTTTATCGTCAATAATTTTTTGGACAATTATCGTCCAGCAAAATGTGTAATCGTGACAGGCTTACGTATCACTTTGAGTTATCATAGTGTGTTCAAATGTGTCTTGAACATTGGACAGTTAGGTCGTAGAGAGATTTTTCTGTTACAAATGTTTGGGAGTAAATCTTGTTTTCTTGGCTAAAAAACATGCTTTAGTTGAATGCAGCTGAAACTCACTGCCTTCTATGAATTAATCAACATAAGACCACCTGACCTGATTTGTCCGTTGTATAAGCTTCATAATTTGACGCAAACATACTTAAACATGTTTAATGAATGGTCACACTCCTAGCTGTTCTGTACTTTCTTTACTGCTCGTTAGGATGTTATGTGCCGCGCTGTTGAACGAGGTTTACAAAAGCATGCTGCTAACAGAGTACGGATAAGTTAGAGGCTCTCTTATGAAGTTATGCTGCCTCTTATTTGAGGTCTCAGTATGCGACATAGCAACCAACCATGAAACTGGCTGCTCTGACAAAACACTCCATGTGTTGTTAACCACTGTTTTTTTATTCAGACATGATCAGTAGTGGGGTCAGCAGCAGGAAAAAACCCTAGAAAAAACGTTCCACATGAATTAGTCAGGTTCATGTTTAGTTCTTTTGAGCACCAAGTTTGTCGCTGTCTGTGAATGATCAGAGTTGACCATAATGCTATTTGATGTTCAGTTGTTTGTCCTTGTCTCAACAGAGTGGAACAGCATGTTCTCAGTTGGTGATTCTAAAATGTACCATTGCATTGTAACAAAACATGCAAATCACTGCCAAGATAAGTATGACTGACAGTTTTGTGTGCCCTTGCTTGTTTGTCTTGTTGGTCTTGAACTGACCTTGCATAAATACAATTTCGGGATTTATGGTTTTAGTTGAATGCATAAAAGTAGGGGGGAAAGAAAAGAAATACGACTTGATGATTTTTGATTCTTTCAGGGCATCCAAAGCATATTCATAGCCTGACACCCTCAATTAGTCTTGAAAGGTTTGGCTTGGTTTTGGTCTTTAAGGCTGCAGGCCAGAATTTCTCAGTAAGTAACCACCAATCAGAGAAATAAAACTCTTGATGAAACTAAGGTCTGCCAGGTAATAAGACCACTTCAGCCTCATGATACACAGACTTCAGTCAGGCCAGTGAAATCCTTTGTCAATCACAAAGTAAAATGAAACAAATCTGTTCTTCATGCATTACAAGCAGTATCTTGAAGATTCAAAACAAGGGAAGTGGACTGTGTTGAGGTTGGGAAGACATTTCATTTCCCATCAAAGGAGCTTCTTCAGTTCCAAATGGCTGGTAAAGGAAGCAGATCCTTATCTTACTGGAGCAATGCTGCTCCAGTTGTGCTAGGAAGTCGGGGTTTCTGAGTTCCGAGTGGGAAATGTCAACTGACTAGTAGAAACTCGGGGTATCATCACCACCCTCAAGTAGACAATCAATGATTGCTACCCCCACTGTAAGCAGTTATCAAGCTCCTGTAACAATCTGTCTATATGCACTGCTGACTAGTATTTATGGCACAAAATCAGCCTTATAAACAGTATTGTTCAACTTCTATTTGTGGAAATGCTGCTATAGTATTATTTCCATTCTTCATGTGGTATTTGTGAACTACAATGCAGGGGGTGCTAACAGTAGCTAACACAATGGCTGACACAACAGCTCACAATAGCCTTGTAGATTGGCATGTTCTTTCCGACTTTGTAATTAGAACGCTGATACCTCGGAGATGATGTCCCACTTTCTCTTCCCAGTTCCGAGGTTAAAGCAACACAGCATAAGACAACAACAAAAGTAGGGGAGGAGTTGGAAAAGGGATTCGAAACCCATCACAGGGTGATTCATACCCAGAGAGTTGTTACCCTGAGTGAGTTGTTAACTCCCCCTTTCATGTGAGGTGTTGTCATCACATGATCCCAGATGTGAATGGTTGGAGAACCTGACTGGAGTGTGATGTCCCCACTGAAGCTGATAAGAGGCGAGCTGATAAAAACCCATGTTGCTTGCAGGGTCAATCAGGGTCTGCCGACAGGAGCCGATTGTTACTGGGTTCAACAGGCTTTTTGGTCAGTTTAAAAGGGGTATATGAGTCCTATTTCCAACTCCTCCCCTTCTTTTGTTGTCTTACTCTCCAGTAAGATAAGTATCTGCTTCCTTTACCAGCCATTCAGAACTGAAGAAGCTTCTCAGATGAGAAATGAAACGTCTTTCCAAAACTCAACACAGTTCAGTTGCCTTGTTTTGAACCTGGATGTGAGACTGTGAAGATCTGCATGGATTACAAGCAGTATGTCCTCTGTGCTCTGTAAGTTAAAAGATTGGCACGAAATTTAACTTGCAAAAAATTGAAATTCAGTGTCTCATAACTTCTAGAAAGTTCCCAGTGACACATCAATTTCAGTGTAAGAAATTAGGATTATTTTGATTTTAGTTTCAGCCCTCCTTACACTAATCCTTTTCTATACTAAATTGCTTTGACTTCCAAAGTTGGCCCTTGGGACCCTCCCACACTGAAAACACAGTTTAAGCAGTTTGACTGTGGTCTTTTCTTGGCAGCCCAGCAAAAAAAGAGTTTTAGTTTCCTGGGCTATAAGCAATTGTAATTCCTTCTCTCAATCCGCTCTGCTAAGCTAAGATCTTCTTTGCATTTGGGGGTAACATCTAACTTGACCCACAAATGGACCATTCGATATATACTATACAGAAGATATTTCACTCCTCCAGACAACAGTCCATGCAAAGTGTTTGGGAATGAGCAGAACCTACGTCCAAGTCATTGCTCAGTAAATCACTTTAGTTTAACTTCAACTTCACTTTATTGTCCCCGAAGGGAATTTGCTTTGCTGGCAGGTAAAAACATAATC
Source organism: Scarus forsteni (assembly GCA_036419115.1). NCBI lineage: Eukaryota > Metazoa > Chordata > Actinopteri > Labriformes > Labridae > Scarus > Scarus forsteni. The sequence goes on along the minus strand of JAZDUH010000157.1, from coordinate 26,620,671 downwards.
CCACAGCTTCAGATACAACACTGTATAAAACACAAGTACCTAAAGGGGCAATTGAAGCAGAACCATCTCAGCAATTTTTCAAAGTGAGATGTATCATGACTGTTCATTTTTGAAATTTAAATTAAGTTGTGTAATGGTTTGTGATATGAATGAACAGGCCTATCAGATATTGTGGTAGGTGGGTGCTACTGCAGCAGCGTAAAGTGCAGAATATGAGCCAATTTGTAGATCAAACTCTCGCCAAAACATGTCACGAGTAGAGCAGAGATAATCGTTTTTCTAAGAAAAATGTTGTCAATGTCACTGCAGCATGGTGGCGCAATAGGTAGTGCACCTTCTTCACAGCAAGTACGTTCAGGAAGGGCCTTTCTGTGTGGAGTTTGCATGTTCTCCCCATGCCTGCACATCGCCTTCCTCCCACAGACCAGAAACATGTTCATTAGGTTAAGTGGGGATTTGATTTCAGTATAAACTGTGACTTTATGTTAGAACTGGATCTGAATTATCAGGAAGGGGCAGGACTAGATAAGCTCTTTGCTTCTTTCTGTTCCTTCTCAAACTTGTTGTTGTGTTGACATTAATATCTGTGCTCACAGGTGTTTGTTTGATGGACATGTAGAGTTGTTTGGTGTACATATGTAGTATTTTGCATTGACTTTGTTGTTTTTGTTTGTTTCTTTAAGTTTGAGATAGATAATGAAAGAAAGAGAGAAAGTGATTCAAATTGCCCTGAGGTATGAGTGTGGTGTGAATGGTTGTCAGTCTCTCTATTTGTTCCTGCTGGTGATCTGTTCGGGTCACACCCAGGCTCCAGCACCCCACTGATTGGGACGAACCGCTACAGGTTGCGCTCAATTGATGTAGATTGCAGCTTTGGCACAATGGATTTGACTAGAGCTGCAACTATCGAGTATTTTTGGAATCGAGTACTCTGTCGATTATTTCTTTGAGTACTCAAGTACTCTAACAAAATATCCTTTTTTGTTTTTAAACAAATAAATCAACTGTATACTATGCAACATGTTAGAGCTTTCAAAATGAGCAACCAAATGCCGTTTATTCCTCAGAAAAGGGTTTTTATTTTAACAACTTTCAAAGTTTAAACCAGTACTGGCTTAAAACAAAGCCAATACAATACTGATTTACAAAGCAGTAATATAATTCTGCAATTATATTTGTGAAGTGTGTTCTGGAGGGCATTGTGTAGTTTGGATTGAAATCCTTGATCATGTTCTTAAATCCTGTGTCCTCCACCATGGAAAGAGGACGCATGTCTGTGATGAGCATATTTAAAATGCTGTAATAGTAATAGTTGCAGCCCTAACAATGTGCTATCATGCTAAGCTACGTGCTAAGCTCACTCAGTTTGACATCAGACACACTGCACTGTGTTTTCTTTTCGTCCCTTCTTGTAGTGACCACACACTTGGGACACTCTCTGCTGTTTCTTCTGTGGACTCTCTCCTTTCTGTCCCTCTCTTTTCTCTTCCTTCATGATTGTACATGCCGCGCAGTAGCGGAGGTAGCAGGCGAGGTGTGACACAGAAATTACAGTCCGTGTCAACACCGTGCACTGTATAGTAGTCCAGATATATATTTATATCTATAATTATATATTAAACGAGGCTTCGAGGCACAAAATTTAGTTCGAGGATATTTCGTAATCGAGTACTCGCAAATATTCGAGGAATCGTTTCAGCTCTAGATTTGACTGATTACAGACATTAAATGTGGGTGATCCATTTGCATTTCAAGGATGGGTCACATTGAAAACTAATCAAGTCTATATCAAAACCAATTGCAATCTCCTCACAAGAGCTTCAATAATGCTACCAGTTTGATTTTGCTCATTTAGTTCATTTAGTTGTTGCTCATCCATCTGCAGTATTTATCAACAAGGTATTTTACTACCAGCATGAAATTTGCACGAAGATGCAACAGCTGTTCTGGCATAAAAAATATCAGAAGTATTCATTAATGATTTAATCTCCATATTTGGCTTCGGGGAAAGAGTTTAAGATTATGACTTCAGCTTACTCTATTGTATACTGTCTTGAGATAAGACTTGTTATGAATTGGCGTTACACAGATAAAGATTGATAGATTAATTGATTGTCAGTCAGTGGATCAGAACACAATCTGTTTTTTGTATGGAGAAAAATGAAGCTTCAGTCCTCCTTTCTTATAGTATTACTCAACTTTTTTTCACAAGTCACTCGTGAGAATTCGTGCTGATGGTTTAATCTGTTCTTTAACATTCTTTGTTAACATTTGAGATGAAGACTGAGAAGCTGTCTAAATTCCAACTGTTGTTTTGGATGTTTGCCAGCATCTGAATGACAGCAGTTGGCTCCTGGACTCTTTAAGTGGTCCTTTGGTGCTTAAAACCATTAAGCCTGCTTTTCAGCTTTCCACTAAACTCATGTCTGAATCCAACAGCCTTCCCTGTAGTGCCACCATTAAGCTTAAACACTCCGGCTTGTTTGTTGAATAAAACATCTTAATCAGTCTCCTCCATCCATCTCTATAAATAGACAGGGGGTCATATTCCTAAAAGAATTATATCACTAGTCTAGCTCAGCCATATTGTATTTGCGAACCATATTCATACTATCTTCTAGAGTTAATGTAAAAGAGAGTCAACACTAGTATTCTAATGATAAATTGATAAATGCATTTTAAAGTATGGGTTGGTAAATTCCCATATCATACAGTCCACAATACATGAATGGATTTTTTTTAAATGACTAAAATGTACCATGTTGTGCTATCAATGAGTTGGATAGAAGATCGTCCTCCCTTTAACACCTGCTTTCCTGATACTTTTCCTCCTAGATGCTACTTTACCACTTAAAGCCGCACTATTTAAGATTCCAGCTTTCAGCTCTTTAGGGGCCCCTATAGTCGTTGAGTGTAAATGCACGATCGTAAAACAGAGCATCTCACAGCAACATGAGGGGAAAAGTGAGCCATCAGGACATCCCAAGAGGCAGGAAACACGTGAACTGATAAAGTGGTGTCTGATCAAGTTGTTTTTGGAATTAATCATCTACTTTAAAAGTCCAACAATAACAGGTCAACATCAGCATAGGTCGGACATCCCTCCTCGTCTTTCAGCTCACACCAGCGTGTGAACGCAGGGCCAGCGGATATCACTGTCTGGTTATTTACTATCTTGTTACTCTCCCGCTTTACCTTTTCATCTCCTCCAACAAAACTTCAGGTTTTTCGCTGTGTCTCCCATGAGAACCGAAGTTAAACAGTGCCAGTGAAGGTGACACAGACCCCCTCAGACCATGACAGAGGTGTCGTTCAACCTGTTGTAAGGTGATGTACCATCACAATGACTCTAGAGGTATTGTATTAGGGTGGAAAAAAACAACTTAATGTTGGTTTATGATTTGTGGCTGAATGAAATTTGGCTTGTCTGCTTTAGATTTTACTAATAATGAACTGAAACTGTTTGGCAACCCCTCGCTTGTTAAAATGATATTTTGTTGACCGAGGGCATGGTTTCACACCTACCATTTTGCTTGTAATTTAAGTACAAAGCCAATGCAATGTAGCATTTTCTTGGCCTGGAAAAACACCCTCATCATCATCTGTTTTTTTGATGATGCTTCTGTCACTCGCCATTAAAGAAAGAGATACTTTTGAAACCTCGATATGCTTATCAAAGACACTTCTCACTAGGCCTGTCACGATAATCAGTAAATCAATTAACTGCACCATAAATAAAAACATCCTCGGTAAGTTGCCGGCCTTGATAAATTGACTTGCATGCGTGTTTGTTTCCCTCCTCTCTTTCGACCAAACAGGCTGGATGAGAAGATGGTTCACTGTGTCAATCTTTCTCAACACCTGGTTGCGTTGGTTCTATAGCAGAATGAGCAGGGTTAGGGTTAGTGATCCATCTGTCTTTCATTTAACCTTTGAGGGGGAGGCGGGGCTGCTCGTGCGTACACACACACACACAGCTGAAGTGAGCGTTGTGAGGAGTAACAAGGAAACAAACACCAACATGAATGATGGCATGAAAGCTTCGGTTCCTAAGCCAGCTACCACAGCCCAAGTGCAGGAATATTTTGGTTTTAAACAGAATGAACAAGGTGTGAGCCCATGAACACCGATGAGCCAATATGTCGTATTTGTTTAAAAGTCGTGGCGACAAAGATGGGGAGGTGCAGTGGAGCCTTCGTCCCGACAGTCAGTGCTTACTGAGGTGTTTGGTCGGCAAAGTAAATATAAATAAAAGTGCAAGATGGTGCGTGTTCACAGACAATGTTGTTCGCTACATTGTAAAAGAAATGCAGCCCTTCAATACGGTTGAAAAGCCAGCAATGTTACAAGCGTTTGAAAGACAGTACGAATTGACGAATAATATCGCTTATCGGCATTATTTTTTTGGACAGTTATCGTCCAGCAAAATTTTTTATCGTGACAGGCCTTGTTCTCACCTGACATATCAATTATATAAACTTCGGTGAGACGTGGGACTTTCAATGATTACCTTTTAGACAACAATGGGGAAAGAGAAAGTAATGTGCCCTCTGTTTTAGACCAGACAATTTCAAGGTCTATTGATGCAAGGTAGATTCTTGGAGAAATGATTAATGAAAAACTGTTTGGATGGTTTGTTGTCTTTTGAGTCAAACACATGCTTTGAATCATAATAATGTTTGAGCTTACCACTGTTAATGATTTCAAGCTTAAATTAGAAGTGCTCCAAGAGTAAAGACTTCTGCAAAAGCATGTACAACATTGTCAAGTGAGTTATTGTCTTAAATGTGAAAAATGTCCCACAATGTTAACCAGTCTTTGAAAAAATGCCTGGATCAACATCTGGCTTCCCATCACCTCCGAAATCAATCAGTTTTCCTTTGTACTATGACCAACATTCCCTGATGTTGTTCTCAAAATCCATTAGTAATTTTCTCAAGTTATCTTGCTTAGTGACAAACAGAGAAACAACAGAAAAAACATAACCTTCTCTGCGGGGGTGACAAAATAAATTGGACGTGGTTTTTGTGTGTTGTAGGAGAGTAACCATGTTTAAGCACACTTTTCCCTCATTAAAAGCCATTTGTTTATTCATCTTTTTCTGATAAGGGTAGAAAAAAGCCCTGCCTCCTCGCCTGTGTCGAGTTCCATTGAAAGTTAAATAGCATTTTCCACATAGTGACCATAATCACTGGGCTTCAGAATTTCCCCTCGGTCACCATTGATTGACATTGCTCATAATGTCAATTTTTTAAAGCTCATACTGACATCAATAGGCTGAACATTCTTTGCTTATGACAGGTAATTATACCCTTTCCTGATAGTGTTTTCTAAATCTTTAAACCTCTTGGATTCTTTAGTTTTGTGCTTTCTAATGAAAGTCTACCGTTTAAGCTCTGGTATTTGACTCTTGCATTCACTGTAGGGTACTTCAGGAAATGACTTTGGTTAACCACAGCTTTCTTCAAAAAAGAAAAAGAGATGGTAGACTGTCTGCAATCAGAACTGTTGGTAATATACTGGAGATCTGGTGTCTCCACTCAATGTATGCATAACATCTATCAACATTTTTCTTATTTTTTTATTTTCCCTTGGCATTAAAATACAAAAAATACTTGACTGAGCAATAAAGAAATTCATTTGTGGCAGCAGAGAAGCTAAACTTTTATAAATAAATATGATGAGGGATGAAGTTACTAAAATAATCCGCTGATCAAATGTTGAAATAAGAAAGTAAAACTAAACCACAACCCTACGTTTCCTCTTGTACTATATAGTGTCAGTATTTAGTGGCAGTGGTCTAACTCCTAAATACAGTTCTCTCAATATTGGTCTTATATCCTTTCAGAAAAAGCAGCGGTTAAATCTGTCCAGCCACGGTTTGCAGAGACAAATACAAACTTGTGGTTTATTCAACTGGAGTTTGTATTCTAGGCACCACTGATGAAAACACACATATTTATACACTGTGTATTTTTCTAATTTTCATTTTGGCACACACTGAAGCACGTTCAACAAAAAGATTACTGTGTTTTGAATGAAATGCAGTAAATAAGAATGTCCATGTTTCCCCCTGTGAGAGTCCTGTTTACTTTTGGAGGTTTGGAGCGGGGCCAGCCGAGGAGGAATAGTTTTCAGGAATAATCAGGGGACACACTTATTACCCAGGATTCTCTCCTTTAAATGGTAAATGATACTCCGCTGTGACTGTGAGCAAGGGGAGTACCCAAAACACCATTTCTTTTTTACTTTGATGCACATCATGAGCTGAAAGTGAGCTCCAAAGGTTAAGATGTTGTTTTTGGGAGTTTGTGAGTTTTGGAAGCCCTGCAATTTCGCTCAGCTTTTAAGTGTGTGACAGTAGAAGCAAAACAGCAATATATAATAATATAGCAAAAAAAAAATGCAAGAAAAGCCTATTATGTTCTGTCAAGCTGTGAAATTGCAGAGTAAAATACAATACTGTATAAAACAGTGATGATAATTATATGTGCCCCAGGTAGAAACATTTAGCTAAAGTAACACCAGCCAGTCATTCAGATGAAAATAGCGCCAACGCCTCGGGAACGTTCAGTGGAATATTCTAAATTGGCAAAGTTGGCCGAGTAAACAGGTAGTATCTATCCTTGTTCGCCTGCGGTCTGATGTTGTTCCATCTGTGGTTGTTTGCTGTGCAAAGCCATAAATGTCTTCATTCTGTAACACCATTCAGCCCTCAGACTGGACATCCTTATTTCAGGCCTCAAACAAGTGAAAATATTGATGGATTGAGGGATCATGGTTTTCAGTGAAGCACCAACAGGAAAGTTCGGTGTTTACAGTTTAAATTACAATGTACTGTATTACACACTTGCATCAGAGACAGATTAAACAACACCTCTGTGCCCCCCCCCTCTTCGTCGCATGCAGATTTAGGAGTTCCTTAACTGCCTCAAAAAGATAGAGGTTAATACTGAAGGAATATTTGTTGTCAATTTTGCTTCAGTAATTTGTTACTTGATTATTTATACTCAGTCTTTTCCATATTGTGCAATGGGAAGCACTGCTGAGCTCTGGAACAACCTTACGTGTACGCTGGGAATTATTCTCTGTGATCGGTAATTAATAGAATTTAATGAAAACTAAAGAATGAAACATTTAATTTGTATCAGTATGAGAGTTTGGGTGCATTCATTTACATATCAAGCTTCAATTTAAGTAACTTAAAAAATCTCCTAAAACCCTAAAGGAAAACAATGTACTTTGCAGTTAAAGATGCAGCCACGTCAATTTTCCTCTTTGAGCCAAAAGCCTGCTGAGCTCCAGCAAATCACCAACCATCTCCCAGCCACTTGGACTTCCCCCCTACTTTCTGGGGGTGTTACTAAATTCCACCAATAAGCACACCCATTCATGAAATTGTAGAGTGTCCCTTTGAGAAGGGAGAAGCTAAATGCAGACATTAGATGTGCTGCTCACAAGTATTTTTGCTATCGGTGATTTTTTTCCCCTTCCTTTTTATGAAATGAAAAAGAAAAATCTGAACTTCATTCCTTTCATAAAACCAAATGTTCTTTTCCCCCTGAGTTGAAATTATGCTGTGAAATGAATTAGAAAAGGCGAATTCCTTACTGATTGTAGGCTGTGTTTAAAAAAGAGCTTTCACAAAAAAGCCATGGAAAAAAGTTTCACACACTGAAGGATATGCCACAATTTGTGCCTCAGTTTTTTTCCTTTAGCCCTGTGGTTTTCAACAAATGAGCTGCAACTCAAAAGATGGTCTGAGCTGTTCCCCGAGGGTCAGGAGTTTGCGTGTAGATAACACTGCGGCAAATGGAGTAAAGACGCCCTCGGTGGGTGCATAGCAGATCCATTAATTATATTTCCCATTTTGACATGGTTGGAACCACATTTCCTATTTTGCAAGCCCTTAACTGTAATATCACAAGCTTTATGGATCATGTGTTAATTTCTATGGATATCTGAAATTACAAGTAAGGAAACAAAATGAACAACAATGGGGAAAAATGTCTATAAACCATTCGCAAGAAGTGTTTTGATTTTTACGTGTACTTTCTAGATGAATACTGTGTCTTTTTGTTTGCATTATTTTTTTGGTTTGCTTAATTTATTGAAAATATTTATTTATTGATTTTGTTTTTGCTTACAGTCCTTTATTGCACATAGCATCGATAATTTGCATGACTGTATACACATAGAGAGGAGGGCGAGTGTTGGGACCGCTTTATCCTTAGATTTATAAATGAAATCTTGTCTAACAAATGTTTTACTGTATGAATGAAATTACTAAGAATTTCTGGCATTTTAAAAAGAAATTTCCCTGAGCAAGGCTGTGTTTTCAGTGTCGTGCTGCTTAGCATTCTTGTGGTTGCAGTAATTACCTCAACCCTAATGAGTTTTTATTTTGTAAATTTTGTACTTAGGGCATAATTGAATGTTTTATAATTTCGATTAAAGAGTCGAAAGGAAAAAATCTTTTTAATTCCACATTTAGTGCAGCCACTTTTTGAACAGTGACTGTCAGGGATTCAACATCGCTGAATTCCCGACAAGCATCATCCATCGTATGTAAATATAGGAAAACTTTATGCACCATAGACTGTTCTCCGAGTATCTTTCTCATAATGGTATAGACAGACTCTAACTATAGAAAGTCAGGGATAAACTCATATAGGCAGCATTAAAGGACACATTATGGGTCACATGACTTGAACTGCACATTGTGCTATGTGGTTATTGCACATGCTTGCATTGAAAACGGGATGTAAAGAGGACAACTGAAATTTAGGGCATAGTTTGTTTTAAGAAGAGGGTCGCTGGTCATGAGGCTAGACCAGTGAAGAATCACTTTGAAGGCTTTGACCTCGCTCAGATGTATAGGAGGTCAAGTGTTGTCATTCACACTGATGACAACACTTGCACCGTTGCAGAGCCTGTTTCAATGTCTGCAATCAGGCAGAACCATCTTGTAAAGCTTCCAGTTAAAACAGTGGAGCTTTGTCATCGGTGGTGGTGATCAGATGAAGTCCTTTACGAAGAAGGAAGCAGAGGCTAGGAGCATGACAATAGTAAGAAGGGGAAAAGTCTATAAAGTATTGGAGCTTTTCCATAGGTGGTATGTGCCAACTCATGTCAGCTCTACATGGTTTGAATTGTGAATACAGTGGCAATTCAGAGTTCAGCAGTGTCTCCACGTCCCATTTGGTCTCAGCTCAGCTTACTTGAATTCTGGCTGAAGGTCAGGCGAAAAACTGTGCCACTTACTAGTTATTATCCCAAACTAACAACTAAAACAAGTGAGTAACGTATCTGAATCAAGTCGATACCACATCGTGGAAAAAAACCCAAACTGCTGCTGGTATAGGCTAAAGTATGGGTGCTGCCTGCTTTAGTGGTTGTTTTCTCAGAAATGGACAACATTTTTTGTTGTTTTTGACCAAAGAACAACACTTAATACATTCCTTGGTGGAAACAATGCTTTTGCTTCTTTCCTCCCAGGTTATGGAAAAATTTGATTGCTAACTTTCTCGGGTTGTGTAATTTTTCTCTGGCAGCAGTGTCTACTTTGGATCCATGTCATCTTAACTGCTCGTTATAAATGTGATTGATAGGGTGGTTGTCCAATCACCCTCCAAATATGTTTTTAAGAGGTTCAACCCTTCCCAAATACATTGTTTTCTATGGATTGTTGCTCAGATGGACTTGTGAATTATATCATCTACACTTATTTGGACTGTATATCTATCATTGCAGGCTATTGTTGAGTATCATGACTGAATGTCTTTTTACTGTTAGAACTTTGAGTGCACTGATTGAGTTTAAGTCCAGACTGAACACTTAAGGGACAAGAGTCTTTGTTAATCAGGTGTGCAGGCATAACAGTTTCAGAACTAAAAGTCTTGAGCCAGTAACCTTAGTTTGTTCATCAGGGCTTTACAAACATAGTTACTGTTCTTGAACTCACCACATTAAACATGTTCTGCAGTTGTACTGCTCCTCATTGACACAGCACACCCAATTTCTGCATTGTGTATCTAACTGAGGCAGAGGCTTAAGCACAATCATGAATTTTCATTTCTTTTATATTTAAACAGAAAGTCAGAAGTCCTTGAAAATGAATGTAATGCATTTTAAAGGTGTAAGTATTTGAAAAGGCATGTAGTTTCATGATGATAGCTCCTTATCTTTGTCAGCTTTTATTCCTCTACATTCTTTCTGACCAAACATCCTCTTGGTTAATGCTTTTCCTCTCACTGTATAAACCATTTTGCATGGACAGAAACTGATTGCTCTACATGGACAGTTTATTTTCTATATGAATGTGACATTTTGAACAGACAATATTGAAACACAACTGTGACTAACATGAGCAAATGTATGTTTTTAATATGCTCTGTTTGCGCTGCACCAGTGGAGCATAAAGACAAGAGTTTTTCTCGCCCTACCTTCAGGCATTCAGTAAGGATGTTGGTTTGTGTTCAGTATCTTACCTCTAAATTGTTTCTTGGGTGTGGTTTGTATAAGCCCTTTGCTGGCTGCTAACACCCTCACACACATGTTTTTAAAATATGTATTTGTGTGCATTTTGTTTCTTTAACTGTGTTAAATAAATAAATAAATACATTAAAAAATTAAATCCTCAGTATCACGGAGCACAAAACCTAGGTCACTTGTGTGCTGATCTCTATGTTAGCTTTAGGGCTTGGCTTGAGTTTTTCAGTTTTAATTTCAACAGTTCTTGTCACAGAAGGTTTGAAGTATCAGTGGTCATTACAACCTTGGACCCAATCCAATCTCCATTGTAAAGTCAAAATAGTGAATAAACCCCTAAACCCCAAAAGTGAGTCTATGAGGCTGCCAGATTGCATGAAAAATGAGGAATGGGACGCATTATCATGAGTTGTTGCCCGGAAACCCTGGAAATTTGTAAACAGGATAACTTCTTAACAGATTTTACTTTATGTTTTATGTCTATTCTTTTATCTCGTATTTTATTTATTCTCCTGTACAGCACTTTGTTTCAACTATGGTTGTTTTTTAAAGCGCTTAACAAAGTTGCATTGGATTGGATTGGATTTTGATTGAATTTTCTGGGAATGTTAACCATGGCACAAGGAAGAACTGGTTAGATTTGGTGACCTAACCAGACACAGGATTTTTTTTTTAATGAATTCTTAACATTGAGAGAGAGGGCGTTTTCAGTAATATATTTAAAAAGTTATCTCCTGACTGGAATGTCAGTCATTGCAGAAGAACGAAGTAAAGTAATGTTGGTGGTGAGTCTGGATGCAGATCTAGGATTTATTTTTGGTTCCATTAGTTTATATTGATTATTTGAACATTTTGAACTTATATAGCTAATAGGCAGTAGCTACATGTGCGGGTTAGTTGTGCTTAAAAACAGATTGTGACTGACTTGTCTGTCGTGACAACTTGTTGCTCTAATTACCTTCAAGTTTTCTTTAATAAGTCTGCTCTTCTCAACCACTTTCTATCTTACGTTGCCAAGTTGGAATTGAAATGACCAAAGCATGAAACTGTCAAACTTGTGAGTCAGGTGGAAAAGACTATCACAAAAGACCAAAAATGGAAAATGTTTAAAAGATTAAAAGCAGATTAAAAGCAACCTCGTGAGGGACTTCTACACCTTAAGTTATTTTTCATATTATGATGTTTAGAAAGACAAACAAATACAGTATAATACTGATGCAGTATGTTTGTTTGCACTCATCTTTCCACAGTTGCCCCTCCTTCTTCCATCATCATCATCACATTGGTTTTAATGCTTGCTCAAGATCAACCATGTTGACAATTATGACAGATCCTAACATTTTTGTAGTCTAACTTGGCATAAGACAATTTTTACCACTTAGTTGGAATTGCTTTGCACTGAGTCTGCCCAGTGGAGCAGCAGTTAGTGCTGTTGCCTCACAGTAAAAATGATCATGTTGTGGATCCCTTTTGGGCTTTATTGTGTGGAGGTTGAATGTTCTCCTGTGTATGCACAATTTAACATCACATACTGCGACTGCCTCCCATGCACCACTGACATGCTTGTTAGGTACGTTTGTGATGTTAAATTCTTGTGGGAGTGCTTGATTCTGTTTATGTGTCAGCACTGTGATTGACAGGCAACCAGTCGAATGTTAGCCCCTCCCTGAAGTGAGGTGGATAAATGTGTCACATCACTCACAATGTAATGCCCACACAAATGTCAGAAAAAAGGTTACACAAAACTACTTTGGTCCCTGTTTTGTGAACACATAGTGGATATAAAAACAAAAATAGAATCAAGGTCTGAAAGCATGTGACGCTGATACAGTCAGGTGAAGGAAAAACAAGGTCTTTTGTAACCTTTAAGTGTCATGACCGACAGCTGAGATTGAAGTAAAGCTGGTGAACCGCTGGGCTCACAATCACTACTGTGGTGTGGCTCAATCCAAACTGACCTTCAAGATAAAGAGCGGGGTGTCACACATCCAAGACCACCCTGCTCCTTATACTCTTATTCCCTTTGTGAAAATGACAGTGTGTAAAATTTGAGGATTAGAACACCAAAAGAAACTGGATTGGTTTGGCGTCTGCGGCGTGACCAAGGATGCAGAGAGCTGTGGTTTCAGCAGCTGTGAAAGGGAATTGTTTTGAGATTGAGTAAAAAAAAAATGCTGAACCTCTCTCTGAGAGATGGTCAAAAGGTTTTGAATAAGGTATATGTTAGAGCTCTAATGTGCTTATACGAGGCATGCATTGGATTAAATTCTGGAGTTCCACAGGGGTCAGTATTCAGCCTGTAACAGTTCACCATACAATACATTGCTAAAACTTGTAGGGGAACAAAAAATAACATGTATAATTTGCTATATATTTATAAAATTTGCCATAATAAATGACAAGACAGTGTAGTCATTATAGCATGGGTTATGCACAAAGCATTTTAAAGAGCTCTACTGTATACTGAACTGAACATTAAAAAGACATTAAGCTGCTTAAGGCAATAAAACACAATCAAAACTGTGAACACTAGTGCCAGATGTCCCCAGAAATAAAAACGGCTGAGACCTTAGATTTTGTCATTTCTGTTCAAGCCTCCATCTTAATGCTGAACAGAAGAGGTTGTAGTAGTGTTGTCTTCATGAGCTGTATGGCCCTAACTTCTGTCAGGAACTGGTTATAACTTTGAATGTCTAGCACTGTGCTCAAATGTTTACTATGACCAAACAGATATGGCCAGACATATTTCTTCCTTTGGAGTCACCTGTGAGATAAAAAAAAACTAAATTAGGAATTGGCTTTCCTTTGAGGGGACAGGAACAGAATATTTTTGCACACAATTTCAAAAAGGTAGAGCAAGAAAAAGAGGTGGGGGTTTTTCCACTGTTGAGGAGATCTGGTGACAAGCCGCACACAGATGTTTTTTAAAGATAAAATCAGAAACTTATTATTACACAATATGAGACCTATAAAATTACTTACTACCTTACAAATGGACGCAGATTTCAAGTTCAAATAGTTTATTGGCATGAATACGGGGGCATTATTGCCAAAGCAATTCATTACTGATAATAACTAGGAATAATCAAACTAAAAACAGCCTTACTAACTGGCCTTGTCCTGTTATGAAGACCTCAGTTCAGCCTCTTCACATCGTCTCACCAAGGATCCAGGTTCTGTTTGCTCCATCTTTGTGTGACTTTACTCTCTCAAAACCCTCAGCAGGAGCGCCTATTTTGTGAAATCCACCTTGAAGGGTGATTATCACTGAAGTCACAGACGAGCAAAATATTTAATGGATATATTGTCTTCATGCGGTCTGGATAAATTGCTACACAAAAGGGGGGGTTATGCCACCAGCACAAGATTACACTTATCTATTCCTCCATTCAGGATGTCTGTTTTGTCGGCCTGGGTGATGTTAGCTGAAATTACAACTATTGCAGCTTCTAATGGGATTTTGTGCATGCTAAAGGGACTCACTTGAGCTCGTTTTATGGAACATTGTCAAAGCAAAAGCAGCTTTTTGTTCATGCTCTGGTTTTAGATGACACATGTATGTGAAGTATGATAAATAAAAGCATGATAAAAGTTTTTTAAAAAACAGGCTTCTTGATCAGCTTACCTCAATTGAAACAGTCTATTTGTGTTTTTACTATAAAATAAGCTTGGTCAAACCAGGTAGGAACACTGGACGATACCCCTGTCTTTTTTATGCTGCTTTGCCAGTACATCTTGTCTGTGTAGAAAATGTTTTTGAAACTAGAAGCAACTCTTTTGCAACCAACTATGTAAATCACTGTGGATGAATCTGATGAAGAGGACATACAGTACACCCTTAAAGTTTGCTTTTGTCTTCATGAAACATATCTTCCTTTACTTAACATTCTTTCAATACATCAAAATGAACTGAAATGAATCTGAGGCACACTTATTAATGGCTGGTAAAAATACATCATTCACTTCTCTTTCATTTGTTTTACATCAGAGCACAGAAATTTCAGTTTTAAAAATCACCTTCTCTTTAATGTTAATTATTGTCAGTAAGAGTTGTTTTGCTTGATATACATTTTGTTAAATAAAATCAGTGAACATTTGTCTGTTGTTAACATAAACACTTTTTTCATGTTTCCTCAGGTCTACGCAGATGACGTGTTGACCAAAGAGGAACAGATTGGCCTGTTGTTCAGAGCCAAACGGAAGTGCGAGGGAAACATCAAGTCCAAACATAAAGTCCCAGGTGAGCAGAAAAATGGTCTTGCAGAAGGTACTGTTTGGACCAGTCTTTGTGTCACACTAAGGTGCTGTCAAAATGACAATTCTCTTTTTCTAATGGATCAAGAGACCTCTCTTAGTGTAATATTTTACAGTGTAACTTCCAGTTGTTTGCTTGTATTTGTATAAAGTTGCATTTGAGTCAAAGGTAAAAGACAAATTAACATCTGAAATAAGTACATGTCTAGCCTGGTTTGATACATGGCTTTGGCCAGATGAGTTAATGGATTTAGGATTTTCAGCCTTGTATAGGATGTGTGTATGTGCAAGTGTGACCTCGTGGACTTTCTATGGTGGTCGTGTCCTAAAGCACATCATGCAGCCACTTTTGGTTTGGTTATTGGGGACCCAAAACACCTGATTCTCTTTATTATGACTACTAATCATTGAAAGTCTGTCTCATATTACACTTAGTAGAATAAAATATGGGCATTAGGGATATAAGAAAATATTAGTACACCAATATGCTGTGATGTTTTGTTTCAAAATACTCTATTCATATTCCAAGTGCCAAATTGATATATAATTTTATAATGTATCCAAAATTCTGTGCAGCCTCAGTGCACTACTTTTAGCCATTTGACTCTTCCTCTCTCTTTTACATTTATTGCCATCTTATCTGTCACTGAGACAGACAACAAAGTCTTTTTAAATTGTAGAGATCATAACACAGATTGGAGACTGAGTTTTTTTTTCAAGCATCCACTGTTGTAAGTTCTTAATGCTATGATTTTTTCCAAGACTTTCATGAAAGAAAATCTAATTTTGAGGCTAGTCAATAGAGTTGCATTAACATATATGGCATCACCAAATTTTTGCCAATACACACTTCTTCTGTGCATGCAGAGTGTGTGTGTCCATGCTTGTTTAATGGTGATTGTGCTTTAGTCACAAAACCATTGACATGGACCGTAGGACAGTTGTGTAGGTTGGTGAAGTAGATGAACTTCTCACCTGTTGTCAGCAATCCCAAACTCTGCTGCTTGCCTGACTCTGACAGAATCTGCAGCTCAAGAATACAGTGCCTGGCCAAGTAAAAAGTCGCCACCAAATAAAAACCTGACACACACTAATATTTCGTTGGACCATCTTTAGCTCTGATTACAGCAAGCATTCGTTGTAGAATTGTTTCGATAAGCTTCTGCAATGTCACAAGTTTTATTTCCATCCAGTGTTGCACTAATTTTTCTCTAAGCTCTTGTATTGATGATGGGAGAGTCTGACCACTACGCAAAAACCTCTCCAGCACATCCCAAAGATTCTCAATGAGGTTAAGGTCTGGACTCTGTGGTGGCCAATCCATGAGTAAAAATTACGTCTCATGCTCCCTGAAGCACTCTTTCACAATTTGAACTGGTGAATCCTGGCATTGTCGCTTCGGAATATGGCTGTGCCGTTAGAAAAGAAAAATCCTTTGATGGAATAACCTGGCCATTCATTATATTCAGGTAGTCAGCTGACCTCATTCCTTAGGTTCATGACGTTGCTGAATCTCAACCTGACCAACTGTAGCAACCCCAGATCATAGCACTGCCCCCACAGACTTGTACAGTAGGCACTAGACATGATGGGTGCATCACTTCACCTGCCTCTCTTCTTACCCTGATAAGTCCATCACATCAGACCACATGACATTCCAGTCCTACAGAGTCCAATCTTGATGCTCCTTAGCAAACTGAAGCCGTTTTCCAGTTAGCCTTACTAATAAGTGGTTTTCTTAAAGCTACACAGCTGTTCAGTCCCAATCCCCTGAGTTAACTTCACACTGTGCATGTGGAAATGCTCTTACTTTCACTACTGAACATACCACTGAGTTCTGCTGTTGTTTTTCTTCAATTTGATTAGGCCAAACGTTTAAGTGGTCGCTGATCATGATCATTCAGAACATTTTTCTGACCACATTTCTTCCTTGAAGACGATGGTTTGCACTATCCTTCCAGTTCTTCATAATGCGTTGGGCAGTTCTTAACCCAATTTTTTTAGTTTCTGTAATCTCCTTAGATGTTTTCTCTGCTTTATCCATGCCAATGATATGACCCTTCTTAAGCAGACTAACATCTTTTCCATGACCACAGGAGGTGGGTTTCAACATGGTTGTTTAAGAAATGAGAAGCTATTCATTGCATCAGCTGGGGTTAAATAACTTGTTTCCAGCTGAAAGGTAATCGCCTATGCATCAATTATCCAATGGGAGGCTCATACCTATTTGGTTAGTTAAATCCAGGTGGTAACTCTTTTTTTAGCAAGGCAGTGTAGTTTGTTAACAGTGTGTGGCATCTCAGCACTGTGAGCTTAATCCATTTAAAGTTACTATTATGTTCTATCAAACATAACGTTTAACACTCTTAGAAATTGTTGTGACATTTCAATAACTCAAAAATTTTCTGTAAAGGTTAGACCATGCATATTCTTGCTTTTACCCTTTTCTAATTCTCTGTGCATTAAAGTGTCTGCACATCTGTAAAAGCCCTTATCAACTAAAGACAGATGAGGACCTTAGCCCTCTGGAGCCCTAGAGCGTGCACTTCTGTTCAACTACATTCAAAAATGCCATTACATGCACTCTTCCATTCTAATGTCATCAAGTCTCAACCCAGTAGAGCACCTTTGAGAATTGGTGGAAAATCAATTTTGCACCACGGATGTGAACCTGAGAAATCTGCAGCAACTATGTGATGCTATCAGGTCAATATGGAAACATCTCTGGGATTTTTTTCCAGAACAATGCTGAATCTATGCCAAGAAAAATAAGGGCAGTTCTGAAGCCAAAACTGTGTCCAATGTGTTACCAGCTAAGTACCTAATAAAGTGGCCAGTAAGTTTATATAATCTATTCAGAGAGAATTGTGTGATTTTGCTTTTCAGAAACTGGAGCGAAACCTCTTTTTAATATTAAAATTAGTTTATGGTTGATTGCCACTCTTCTGAAAGAGATTCAGTGATGTCATAGTAATGACAAACTAATCCCAGTGACAATGTCTGACACGCCCATCACTCAATATAATGTGTGTGTTGGATTGATAACACATGAAATCTATATGACTTTCCACCATAATTTATTTATTTATTGACAACAACTCTGCGAAAGGCAACTCTGAAAAGTAGCTGATACAGTTAAGGATTCAGATGTACTATGAAAGCATCAAGGACAACATCAATAAGGCTTCCTACGGTTGGGTTTCTTGTTCTCCTTTGTAAAGATCTCTGTCAAGGAAGGAAAGATATTTTATTCAGAAAAAATGAATTATCTGTCAGAGTACACTCTGCTACTCAGGAATGTACCCAATGCATTGCAGCAGGAGGAAGAGGGTTCTATAAGGAATGTAGTAATTCCTGATGAAGATCACTAAACGGTAAACCTTATTCACGCTGATTTAAGATGCGTGTTAGAGGTGAGAGGGTGCCAATCAGATGCTGGAGGAGTAAATTGCTGCAGTGATGGGGGAGGACAGTAATTGACACAGTCAAGATAAGCAGAAACCAGGAGCTGTTCAGCAGAACCTGAATCAAAGTGACAGAGTGTGTGCTGCGGACAGTGTTGCTAACTCTGATAATTATAATTGATTTTAGGCTTATTGTTCTGCAAGATGCATTATTTAGGTCATTTAGGGCTAAGGGTGCTTTCACAACGAACACAACCTGGGTGTCCATCCTCCATGTAAAGTCAATGTAGAGCCGCGATGGGGCAGCCCGCCCTCGATGCAGCGGGCGAGATCTGGGTGACTTGCTTGCGCCACCCTGTCGCTTTTGACGCACGACTGGGACACATTACTTTGTCACTAAGGTTAAAAACTTTGAACGTTCGGGCAGCGTTGTCGTGAGTGTGTGACAACACCCACAACAACTGATTTCTTTCCAGATCACTTCAGAGTGACAATCCATGTCTGTATGGGAACATTGGCTATTGACTACAGTAGTTCAGACTCAATCAACAGAAGTGGCGGTTCTCTGCGGTCCTTTCCTTCCTCATCTGCATCAGCTGCAGTGTTATAAGGTTGATGGATAAGTGAAAAGGATTCAGTTAGAATAATAATGTCAGCTAATATATATAAATATATGAAAGGATATGATCGCAGTGAAACTCGAGCAGGCGTGATGTTGCTGAGCGATGTGATGGTGACAAAATGAGCTTTATTATGGACAGTCCATGCAAATTGGGTGAGTGACGTGATCTTGGTCTCCAAGTGATGAATAAATCAATATAACAGTTGTCATTTCTGTGGAAGCAGTTTTTGTGAATGTTTTTTTATGGATGGATTCAGTCTTTTATTCTCTGATATTTTAGGTTGCTTAGCTCACAATATGGCAGTTACAATAACCTTAAGCCCTTGAAGGGCTTTGCTTGCTTCTTTTCATTGAAAAAGAAATTTAAACATCCAGGTTCCCAGTAATTTTATAGCTAATCAAGATAAGCATGTGCCAGTAAAAGGAGAATTTTCATGTGTGATGTCAAATACTGAACCATAGACTGAACCCCTGTCTGCCGTAGTAGTGCTTAAAAAGAATGCATTCAATTGCCAGATGAAAGGAACAAACACAACAGCTATTACTAGTGGCATGTGGCTACATAACACAACATTTGGTATGTTTTTGTCCGTCTCACAAAGTGCAGTGTAAAGGCTTATTAAACCAAACCATAACTAAAACTTTGCATACAAAATAATGTAGCACAGTGTATTCTTCATTTGAAAGCACGGCAGATATGATAAAAAGTACACCATGGTTGGTTACGTTTGTTTTCATATCAATACTAATCGTTTCCCACTTGCCGTAAAATGTGCCTCTTCTAACTGACAGGCATTTTGAAATGGCAGCGCTCTCATTGTGAATGACACAACTGATGGTGATATTTCAAAGGCCACGATTTCCAAGAGGTTAAGGTCAGACAACTTTCAGTGTTTTGAAATAAGCTTTGGATTAATGAAGGAAGTAAAAAGATTAGAAAGCAACCACAGCCACCACCACATCGTTGCTCCGGGGCTTTACTAAAATGGAAATGGATAAAGTAGAATGTAATTGTGCTCAAATTTGCTTGTTTGAAGAAGTCTGAAATTTTGATTTGTCCTGTTTTTTAATAGCCCAAAACATACAATTTGAAGAAAGTTATTTACACAGTTTTAGTTTTGGCCTGAAAAAGAATGTTAATGAAAAAAATGTTAATTTGCAAAATTATAATGTCTCACTGATGTTTGCTTGTGCCTTTTACAACAAGTTAAAACATATGTGGTATGTGGCCTGTCTTTTTACTCACGAGTTAGTAAGGTTGCTAGTTAGTGGCTTTTTAATGTCTGTTAATTCATTGATTAACTTATCTTCAAAAAGAGCTAAGTCACTTCTGTTTCCATAGCGTGGTTGCTTGTTTCTGTTGGGAGATCTGACAACTCTGATCACAGTGTTGAACCACCATGTTGCCCTGATTGGAGGTGATTGGTGACTTCAGAGTGACTGTTGATTATAAGAGCTAATCAGTATGTTATTGTGCACACTTCAAAGCTCTGTAAAAACTACCATACTGCTTTCCCAAATAGCAGAAATACTCTGTTTGTAGTAAACCCCTCCTTTGTTTGAGACAGCTTTCTAAGGCAACACTTTAAATTGCTTCTTTTGTTTCCTTTGTCCTTTCTGTGGCCTCCCAAGGGCTAAGATCAAATCTGAAGCTGATCCGGGGGTGAAATTGTATATTTATGGGTGTTCATTTTCCAGTCGACCCCGGCATCTACTGTATCCCGCTGTGGTCTCTGTGTTTTTTCCAGTTGATTGTTCAGAGTCGAATTTCGAATTCCACAGCCAAACCAATCGTATTATTTAGTCTTTAACCCAAGTGCATTGTGGTCACATTGGATTTTTAGACCCTCCAAACGATACCCCCTTGTAAATGAAACACATAATTAAAAATGTTTACTTCCCCACTAAGAACACAAAAGCTTTGTTGACCATTACCACTAGTTACACTGGGTATTTCCCAATTCCTCATGGTTTGGATAAATGTCCACAAATGAGAAATTACACGTAAAAAAAATTATGACAGGATTGCTGTTTTTGAGAACTGTAGGCGCCGAGAAGCATATTGTGTAAGATGCCCAGACTTTATATAACAGCACTTTGTTTTTTTTTTCTCAGAGCCTATTTAACAGGACGCTAATGCAGAGCAGCAGGTCAAACATTAATGGCCCCCTCCGATAAGAGTCTGCTGCTCTTCTGACCTCCATCAGCCATAATCCATCCTGACACGTGGTGGTCACTGGCCAGCCTGGTGTCACACTTCAACGGCCAGCTTCAAGCAAAGTCACTTTGTCTTCTCATTTGCACAAGAAATGGCCATAATTGTTTTCTCTGAAATGTTAGATTAGAGGATTGGCACCACCCTTCTTTCTGAATGCTTAATTTAAATCTACAGCCAGCAGCAAATTAGCTTCAGGCTTTGCATGAGGAGTGGGGACAGATTGCCCACAATTTTCAGTATTTGACAAGGTGTTCTCTGTCCCTGCAGAGAAGAAACCCTCAAACATTATGTTAAGCAAACAAGACACTTGACCCACATTACAGATAGAAACAAAGTTGCTTTCAAAAAGTAAAAAAGTGAAAAATCTGCATTATTGAACTGCACAAGTTGAGAGTTTTTCACTGGAGGTTTTTTTGAGCTGGGCCAAAGTAGGAGCACTGCGACAAAAACCTATTTGTGGCATGACTATGAATATAAGTAATATTAATTCATCTAAATCTCTGCTTAGTTAACATACCATGTCCATTCACAGGCATTTCACTTCTGGTAAAGTCTGAGCTTATATGCTGACTAAAACTTTTTTTGAATGTGTATTATAGGGAATTAAAGTACGGTTTAAAATTAAATAATTGTAAAGAAACAAAAACTTGAATCACAAAGAGGCTACAGTGTTAAAGTCCTTGTCTATGTGTCTGACTCTAGTGAATCAAGCATGTAGAGCTCATTGTACATGGCCTCAGCACTGTATAATGATAAAGAAATGTGCATGGAATTGTTTAGTAAGTCATTGTGAATAGACTTAAGCTGTGTACAAATCAACTTAAGTATATGTACATGAAACAGTGTGTCATATTGGTAAATGAATAAGTGTACGGAAGTGTGTGTATTAAATTATGATAAATAAAAACATATTCTTGAAAAATAGACAAATAAAATAACTTAGGTGAACAGCATCTACCTAAGTAATGTGTGCTTAAACAGAAGTATGAGCTCTACAGTCATGGAAAAAATGTGCACAGCACCAGTTTTGGTGTCAAAATTGCTATCATGCCAGCATCCCATTGTCAAGTAGCTGATCCAAAGCCAGCCTGCTGCTGATTTACTTCTAAACTACCATTGGCTAAATGCCCTCAAGCTGCCATATTTAAGCTGTTGTAGTGTACTTAATTTGATTCTCTCCCTGCCTCATGCTTTTCTTGAAATGCAGTAAAGGCAGGAATGTGTGTTGTTCCTACTTAAGACTTTGGAGTATTTTTAGCTCAATTTAAATGTCTTCAAGTAAAGGTAATAAAACCACTAAAAAACTTAGCAAACATGATACATTTAAGTTACTTCAATACATCTACATTTAAGTTACTGGTCTGGTGTCTTTTCTTGCCAAAGTGATCGTGACTGGAATGAAAATGAGCATTTGTGCATTCAATAAAGCAATGGGTGCTAAAATCTTTACAGAGGCGAAGTTAATTTAATGAAAAATATAATTTCTTACACATTTTCAGTACTTGTTCTGGGATTTCAGTTTTTTTTATAAAGAGTCATATCTAGAAGAGGAGTAGGGCTGCAGCTATCGGTTCTTTCAGTCAATTACTCCGTCAATTTATTGAGTATTGGATAAGGATACATTGCACACGTTGCAATTTTTTTTCCATTGAGTCACTTTGGCTTTATTGAAAGCATCAGTAACATACAAAACCAAAAATGAGCCAGGTCTCTTAAATAAACAATTAATTATTTCCTTTTTTGAACATTTTTATTTCATAAAAAGGATCCCAAATTAAAAATACCTGTTTTTCTATTGGAAAAAAGCATAAATCTGCTCACAACAAGGTCTGCAGATTATGTTGAGCTGTTGCTTTGAGCATCACAGGACTTTTGTCATTCACTCCAATTATACCAGGGAGAAGGCAGGTTGAGGTGTTGCAGAATTGAACGTGTGCTCTTATGGTGAGGTAACTCTGTTTTACAATAGACACAATACACTATGTTCACGTTTTATATCCAAAGTGTGCTTTCTTTGGCAGCGTCTCTTCTTTTTGCCTTTCTCTTCTCCATGATTTTGCAGTCCACGCCTCACATCTATGATACCATGGTAGATCAGCAACAGAAATGACCATCTGTGCCAAACGCAGTTCCCTGTAGAGTGGTCTGGACTCAAACTAAGCCTCGAGGCAAATAATTTGCCTCTGGCGTTTTGGTTATCGAATAACTGAAATTACTCTTAGGAATCCTTTCAGCCCTAAAGCGGACTGTGATCAGCTTAACACAATTTAGCATGAGGGAAAGAGACTTAAAATTTGATACAGTCTCATGCTGTAATAGACTAAGATGTAAAAAGCGACTTAGATAGGCACTAAAACCACAACCAAAGCAGGTAGCATCTATACTAATCTGATGAAGAATCAGGGGAATTTAGCTCCATGTGTATTTAAATGCAACATGCCTCGAGTTTTTTTATTTCTTTACACTGTATGCTAGGAAATTATTCTTTCTGTAAGTAGTGGGTCATATTGTCCACCTATTGGTCAGTAATTGGTGAATGACCATAAAAAAGGGAAAACAATTTGTAGAAAAATTGATATCAAACAGGTCGTAGAAGCTCACTGTGTGAGGACACTAAAACTGGACCTGAGCTCTAATTAGCCCATCAGGAACTTTGGACGGACCCTCTGTTAGCTCCTGGAGCTGCTGTTCTGAGGCCTCTCCCCACACATGAGCTGACCTGCTTACCTGATGATGTGAACACACGCTAGATGAGACTCATTCTCAATCTCGTGGCGGTTTCCTGACCTCATTTTTCAGAGGTTGCACATCATGTTCATTCACGTTAAGGTTACGATACGTGTAAAAGAAAACATATTAGCTTAATAAGGAGAAAAACAATCCCCCTGTGTGATTGCATGCTACGACAGATTGAACACATAGGAGCTCATTTAGTGTGCTTGAGTTGAGCTTTCTTTTACCACTTGAAGGCACATTAACTGCTTTGACTTCATTTGAACTTGATTTGAACTAAAGTGACTGTTTGTTTATAATTATGTAAAGTGGAAATCATTAAAATTCTGGGTCGTGGTTTGCCAGCGATGCTGAGTAAGATTGAGGAGACTATGGAGATGTGAGATAGTGAAAACATGCACTCTCATGACTCGTGTTACTGCTTTCCTTGAGGAAGTGGGTTGGATTTGGATTGAATTTAGTGTTTTTTTATGCCTCCACTCTACATCTGCATAAGCAAGGGCCAGAGGCATCAAACTTTAATGTTATATTTCCATCAGGGAGCTTCTCATAAATTTGAATGTTTCTAGTTGTTTCTTTAAACTTTGCCCTGATGCCCAAATCAAATTCAGGATTAACTGAATACATTTAATAGGTGATTGGGACCCATGTAAATATTTGCTTTCTCGCTCATTTTTGCTCTTCTCTTTTTATCTCCTCTTGGCTTAAATTTAATATATGTTCATTATTTACATTCCATTTTTTTCTTAAAACATGTATTTTTACTGTTCTTTTATGTCATTAATGCTGATAATGTCATATTATATTTGTTTTTAACTCTATAATTGCTCTATGAATGAAGTTACATTACCTTTCTTTTAAACTAGGATTTTTTAAGAATGCTCTGAGGGCTGGTTTTCATCAAATTTTGCACAAATGTCCACTGTAGCCTAAAGTTTAAACCACTGAATAAGGATGTGTAAGGTCAAACGTCAAGGTTTTTGGCATTCATGTTCATCCTTCCCTTGTAAATAAAATATTTTAGAAGTGTATTCATGGATTTTCATCTGTCCTTGTTCAAATGTCCACTAGGGGAGGGAAGTATGGCCTAAAAATAAAACACATTTTTTTACACACAAAACACAATTTCTAGTATTCCCTTATTTTTTACGTTCCATCAAATAAACACTACAAATTACACAAAAGTGACATAATACAAATCTTTTTTTTTTCATTTAATCTTATAAAAAAAATAGAAGCCCTAAAATGTGCATGTGCACAAATTGGCGAGGCCGACCATTCTTCATTGCAACAGCTTACAAATTATTGTAGTGTCATTGTTGGAAGAAATGTGGGGGAGGGTTGTACTGTGGCAGCGGAAGCCCAAGAGGAAGGAGGAAGTCAAGGGCAATAATCTTCATTTTCATTTCCTGAATCTTGCTACTATTCATCCCTGGTGAGTAAAACAGGATTAGTGAAGTGTGTTTTAATCTTGCAGGTGTGTGTGAATCTCTGATGTGTCTTAAAATAGCAGAAACACTGCGCTATAGACTATGAACCAGATTAAAGGAGGACTAAAGTGCACTCAGGCACTAATCCCTGGGCTCAAATGGTCATGATCATTTTCAATATTGACAGCATGAGTGCACAGTCTGTACATGACACATGCATCAACCCAAAGTTAGAACTAAAATATACGGTGAAGCTTCTTTTCGTTATCATGGCCCCCGTCTGTGGAACAGTCCACCTGAGGACCTGAAAGCAGCACCTACTGGTCGTATATTTAAAAGCAAACTCAAGACCTACCTCTTTAGTCTAGCTTTTCGCTGACTATAGTTATTACTACTTCTTATTACCTTTTAACCTATTTCTAATTCTCTTAATCGATTTTATTTCTAGATTTCAGTTCATATTTATTATTTGGATTTTTATTCTCTGTTAACTGCTTTTCTTTTGACCATCCTACTTCCAGCTGCTTTTACGACCTAATTGATCTAATTTTACCATACTATTTATTTGAGTCTTATAATATTAATGTATTTATCTATTTACCTTCCTTTCCCTATAGTACTTTTATTTTGATTTTCTTTTAATTTCTTATGATTTTTAATTATAATTAAAATTTTTGCTCCTGTGTTTCCTCACTTTTTTAATTAAAGATAGCATTTCCTCAGTCTTCCTCAGTCTTTTAATTCTGTTTTCAGTTTAGAATTTCCTTTTTATGACTTTGTGCGTTAAGTTAATTTAGTGTGTGTTGTAATTGGATTGTGAGGGAGGGTGGGGTCTTCTATTTTCATTTGTACACAGTTTTCTACTTTTTATGTCATTTATTGTTATTTTATCTTATTTCTTATGTGAAGCACTTTGTACTACACATTTTTGTATGAAATGTGCTATACAAATAAAGTGGGATTGATTGATTGATTGGTTCATAAATCAAGGAAGAAACCTGCACTTCATGCAAAATCAGATTGACATCATGAGATCAAAATAAAGCCAGCTGTCGAGGCAGTGATGATTTTTTGTTTTGTGATTCTGATAGATTTGTAATTGTAACATGTCTGTCACTTAAAAAAATTACTGCTGCTCGTCTTGGCCAGGATACTCTTGTAAATAAGATTCCTAAGCTCAGTTAGGTTCTCCTAGTTAAAGGATAAGTTCCATTTCTACAGCTTTCACATTGTTTATAGAATGAAGTAGAACAATATACTCACCCAGAAGGCTTTCCTGATCCAAACAGTGCTTCGGGAGATATTTAGATCCAAAATCGAGCAACGGACATCCGTATAATGGTAGCACACGGGGCATGTATAGCGCCGCTCCTAAAACTGCATTAATCGTCCAAAAACTCATTAGTTTCACCAATATTTCATCATGGTCCGCTCTCGCTACTCCTCCATTACAGTCCGGGGTCGCTCCAGACATGTTTTTGTGACTGTGCTGACATCTGAAGTAGAGATACTCTTGTAAATAAGATTCTAAGCTCCTCATCTGTGCTCTGAATATTTAAAGGACATCATATTCAAAGTTCTCCTCCACAACATCTTCATCCGATAGATATTCGTCCATTTTGCACAAAACTGGCGCCCGAAACAATGAGTCGTACTGTGCATCTTGGCGAAAAAGTTTTCAGTTCAGAGTTCAGCACAGTCACGAAAACATGGGTGGAGCGACACAGACTGTCTCAGAGGAGTAGCGCGAGCGGACCATGATGAAATATTGGTGAAACTAATGAGTTTTTGGACGATTAATGCAGTTTTAGGAGCGGCGCTATACATGCCCCGTGTGCTACCATTATACGGATGTCTGCCGCTTGATTTTGGATCTAAATATCTCCCTAAGGGCTGTTTGGATCAGGAAAGCCTTCTGGGTGAGTATATTGTTCTCCTTCATTCTATAAACAATGTGAAAGCTGTAGAAATGGAACTTATCCTTAAAACAAAGTTCAAACAAAAAACTCAAATCAAAATTTGTTTGCAGCACTTTACAATAGGGCTTTATATCTCATGGCTACAAAAACCTCATGCCATCAAATACCATCCAGCACTTCTTCTTGACCCACCATTGCACACTTATTGTTGACAATTGTTTAACTTGCAGGAGCTGATAACCAAAGTAATTATTCAAGTTTTTTATGTGTATGTTGTGTTGTAACCTTGTGTGTGAGGTGTATATATATATATATATATTTTTAGTTACGTTTGCTCCACATATGGTGTTTTTGCCTCTCTTTTTCCTGGTCATTTTCTGGCCTCTTCTAGGACATGGAGTGAGACTATTTTAAAACTCTGGCGTGAAATGCTGAATTTGTTCAGAATGATGAATCTATCGGCAATCACAGGTTGACTCACAGAGTATTAAGTCCGCTCAAGCCTAAAACTTCCATCTTACATATATTTTAACATTTAATCTACTTGTTTTTATTTCTCCTTTGTGCTTAAAATACACAAAGTCTCCATTACACGGCTGAAACAAGGTTTTCATTGAGGGAAATGCTGAGGTTTGCCTGGAGAGGACAGTGGAGGGATGTGGGTTCAATGCCCGAGACCTTGCAGTGTGAAAATAGCTCAGCCTTCAAGCTTGTGGTCAGGGCAAAGAACAACATCAGCAATCATTATAAAAGGCTTGCATGTATCATGAGAAAATACAGAATATGTTTTGACATCTGCAGGTCAGAACAAAATGAGTCTGGGGGAAGAAAACCTTTTTTTAAAACCCCATTGACATCACTAATACCAAACTCACTGCGTAGTCGCGTTTATATTTAAATGTGGTCAAGAAATGCACGGGAAATTATACGTGTGTGTGTTGGGTGTTTAATTTGAGCCTGTTAGTAGGTGGTCCTATGGTAACAAAGCCTAAAGCAATTCTACTTTTACTCTCAGGATGTGTGGTCAGTGCTGTGTTCAAACACTAAAGACTGTTTTTTTTCTTTCACCAAATGATCTGTCGGAGTCAGTCAGCTCTGCTCAGCCTGCTCTTTAATTTTGCGCTCCAAGTGACAGGCAAATAAAAAGCATGTCGTCATTGCTTCACATGTTTCTGTGCAAGTTTGATTACAGGAATAAGAAAATAATGGATCTACTGCAAAGAGAGGATAGTTTTAGTTTTATCCTCAGCTACTTATTAGTGGTCACAGCGGGGCAGATGGTTTCAATAATACAACATAAAATGCCAAACCATGAGTGAGGCGTTTGCCAGGAATCTGTGGGGAAGCAGATTTTGCTCCCACTATCAGAGGGCTGAGTTCCAGGGTTTAGATGACAATTATGGGGGGCCCTGTTCCTACAAATGGCCTTTTCATTCCCCTTTGAATCTACAGCACTATTTTTCTGAACCCAGTAAAGACGTTTTATTACGTCTTATACATTCTTCACTAAAAATAGGTTAAAAACGTATAGTGCTCTGCAGGAGAAGTGCACCATCGGCAGTTTGGAGGGGAGCCTTGAATGTCTGATTCATTTAAAGGGGGTTATATTTGAGGGATCATTTGCTAGATTGTTTCATCACATGTTTCAAAAAAGATTTCTGTTTAACTATCCAGTATACAAACAACAGTGTCTAAACTGTGAATGGAAACTCAAGTATGACAAAAGAGGAAACACTCTAACTCAGTGATTCCCAGCTGAGCTAGAATCCAGGCTCCCCTCTAGATATCAGACTTTTTCACTAACTCTAAAATATTCAACCTCGTTCTTTTTCAAGTGGCACTAATGCTCTTTCATAAAATCACAAGTTTATGATGTCATCAAGATTGTCAGACCCACTAATGAGATGATTGAACGTGTTCAAACCTTTAAGACCTTGGTTTCTAGCTGGAAGAAAATCTGTCATTACATTACTTTAGAGTGGGGGTGTTTTTTCACCACAGGCCTCATGCAGAAAACTTTAAGGTTGACTTAGCTTCTTCCTCTTCCTTCAGTGTATTGGAGTTGGTAAAACCAATGGCACAATGCCAATTAGGAGTGGGAGAAAAAATCGATTCACATAAGTATTGTGATTTTTTGTCTGCCGATTTTTAAATTGATTTTTTTGTTCAAAAATAGATTCTCCCCCCAAACTCTTTATGTGCTAAGGTCGCAAAATTGCGGCAAGTGACATTGCTGAATAAAACAGGCCATTGCTGTTAAAATACTGCTGAATAGTGTTACTACTTTTCACCAGCAGATAGTGGACAGGTGAGAGGTTTCTATTCAAAGTTTTGGTGTATTTGAAACACACACACCAGCCCGAGGGACGTGAGTGTGGTTATAGTGGCTGTTGAGCGGAGCAGAGAGAGAGAGAGGGAGAGAGAGAGACACGCACAGAGTGATAGAGAGAATAAGAATACTCACGATGCTGAGAGTACTTTGTCAAGTACTGACTGACTCTGAATCTGAGGAATATTTACTCTCTGAGGATGACAGTCAGTCGTCCAGTGAGGACGAAACTGGTGGCGCGTGTGCGCGCAGCGGGAGCTGCTGATGCTTTGCTGATGCTTGGCTGGGGTGGCAGTAATCGGCAAGTGCCGAGGAGGGAACGTGGTCTGGGATGCAGGGAAGCTGAAAACACGGTGAGAAGTGATGATGTTAGCGGGAATGAGAAAGACCGTGGAGCTCTGGGCAGACGACGGAGAAGCCGGGGGTAAAAAGCACAGTGAAGGCAGCGGAGGCGTTCATGCTCGGCCTGTAAATTACAGTGATGATGATGGGTGGGAAAACTAACCACTTTGAAACTATAACCTTTTTAAATCTTGATAGCACAATTGAATATTTTCTTGAAAAGCTCTGCTGCCTAAAGGGTTAATAAGCCACTTTACATGCAATCCAGGCTTTTGAAAAGAGAGAGTATAAACAGCTGGTTAAAATATATTGCTGAATAAATCCTAAAAACAGACTCACATGTGATGTGTATTTTTCCTGATATAGTCTGGCGGCATCATCATTGTTCCTCTTTTTCACTGGTGTTAAAAAAGCTAACTAAAGATTACAAAAATCTGCAATATCATAGACTTGCAATTTAAATCGAATCGGCACCTAAAAAAATCATAAAAAATTGATTCGGGAGAAAAGTGAATCGTCCCAGCCCTAATGTCAATGCATTAACCCTTTAACTACCAGCTTGGCTGTTTGGCATCAATGAATTCAGTGACATTAAATGTTTAAAAAATAGAACAAATCAAATCATTGACATTGTTCTGTCAACATTTCAGGGGAAAATGAAAACGACAAACAAGCAAAACACCAGATAATGTCTTGGTATGGGATCTAAAGGTTTTAACAGTTAAAATTTGATTATGTCATGACATAAAAATGCAGAAATATTTGGGACAAAATCCATCAGAAAAAGCAAAAATGTTTGTCAATAAAGAAGCAATTAAAAAAATCAAATAGATGACACTGTGTTTGACACTAAAAAAATCATTTGATGAATAACAGATTTTGTATAGATAAATAGTTATAAATAAGTGGTTCAGTATTAAGAATAATAGTTATGATAATTCTTATTTAAAAGTTCAGCTTTTTGAACCATTAAATCCCACAAAGAGAATATCAGTTCATTTGGTCTGTTTGCAGTTTTTCTGTATCAAATAAAACAGTGACTTATTTTTTTAGATGGATGTTCCTGAATTTATTGGCCTCTGCCTAAAAGTTGTGCAGGGACTTAAAGGGTTAAAGTATGCTTTATTATTGACAGAACTCATAGGAAATAAGAACCTACAGCACAGCCTTTCATTGATAGCTTATTAAGACACGCAGTAAATCACTGTAAACCATTCAATGTAGCCTTATCACATTGGTGGCCCTGGTCAGCCCTGGATATCATTGAATGATCCCTCCATGTCGCAGAGAATGGACAAGGATGGCTTGCTTCCTCTTTCAAACTAAAAGCAAACTTCAAACTGCACAGAACTGCCAAAATCAAAATGTATTGGTGCTTGAAGCTGACTATCACAGTATTTATGTTTGATATGATTTCAAAACAGAGAGCATAATGAAGCAAATGGGTGTAATCTGTTCAGTTTTTGAAGCTGTAACCTAGGCCTGTCACGATAATCAATAAATCAATTAACCGAACAATAAATAAAAACGTCCTCGGTAAGTTTGCTGGCCTCGATAAACTGACATGTGCATGCGTGTTTGTTTTCCTCCTCTCTTTCTACCAAAGAGGCTGAATGAGAAAATGGGTCACTACGTCTCTCTTTCTTAACACTGATGTGCATAGGTGCTATAGCGGATTAAGCGAATTTATGGCGGAGTGAGCATCTGTCGAACATGCGATCTTTGTGGGGGAGTCGGGCCACTCGCGCGTACACACGGAGAGAGAGCTTCCATACATCCATGGGAGTAACGAGGAAAGAAACACTTATATGAATTATGGGACGAAAGTTACGGTTCCTAAGCCGAATGCAACAGCCCCAGTGTGAGAATGTGTTGGTTTTCGACAGAATGAACAAGGTGTGAGCTCATGAACACCGACGAGCTGATATGTCGTATTTGTTTGAAAGTAGTGGCGACGAAGAAGAAGAAGGGGAGGTGCTGCGGAGCCTCCGTCTTTGACAGTCAGCGCTTACTGAGGCGTTTGGTCTGCAAAAGTGAATATAAAACAGCGCAAAATGATGGGCTTACAGACAGTGTTGTTCGCTACATTGCAAAAGAAATGGAGCCCTTCAGTACGGTTAAAAAGCCAGAAATGTTACAAACGTTTGACAGACAGTACGGATTGACTGGGAGAAAGTACATGTCACAAACAATTCCTGTATAAACTCCCTTTTATTCATTGTTTTTATTGGAGTTTCGTTTTTTTTCTTTACAGAGACAGGTTCTATTTTTTGTTGTTTTTGATTAGTTTATTTTTATTTACATGCATTTTTTTCCTAAAAGAGAGCTCATTTAATTTTCATTGTTTTTTTTTCCTCTTTTTTTGTTAAATTTATTGTATTAGCTGTGTAATTTATTTTATCTAAAAGATCCTGACCTTCCAATTACAGTTAAATACTCTTTAGAAATTAAAGTTTCTTGCTTTTGATATGGTGTACTCACTTCATTAAGAGATAAATTATAATTACATTAATGAAAAAATGTGAAAAAAAATCTAAATAATGTTGACAATATTATCGTTTATCGTCAATAATTTTTTGGACAATTATTGTCCAGCAAAATTTGTTATCGTGACAGGCGTACTGTAGCCAATTTGTCATCATTCATCCAAAGTCCTTTTATTATTTGAATAGCTGCAGGTCAACTAAAAATGGACCATGGGTAACAGTTGTCTGTAGTTTGGACACCCCTTGTATAAAGAATTTTAAAAGCAGATTTAAGGATCATCTGACTAGCATATGAACATGTCTGAATGGTGATTAGATGTTTAATAGAATCTCTGTGGGCAATAATATAGTTTGTTATAAGTGTGAAACTTTTGTACAGCTGTTTTGCAAAAGAGTTCTTTGTATCTCACTGGGAACATGCCTGGCAAAGTAAAGGTTAGATTGATCAAAATACAAAAGACTTTATTTTAAAGTCGATTTTAATACACTCATACCAGGGGCCAACAAAATACTTTTTCTAAATTAGCAGGTCTGACGTGCACTCCAAAATCAATGCAGCTGTTAAAATTTAAAACAGTTTTGAGCTAAAAGTTGTTTAGAGCAGTCTAATAAAGTCATTTTATTGGCTGAAATGACCCTCATACAAAATCACAATGCAGCCTTTGTTGCTGGGAGTCTTTGGAATGAAATCCATATTGAAGACAGTTGAGTCCAAAATAAAAACAGTATGATGCCATTAACAATCTAGAAGCTTAAAACCAGCCTCATCCCATAACGAACTAATGACAACATTAACTCAGTGGACAAAGTTGTTTTCATCACAGTGAAAATTACCCAATTTCAAGTCTTTATTATAACACAGTAGATGCAGAGTTTGTTCTCTGTGTGAACCCTGTTATCCTTAAAAACTAAAAAATGCTGAAATTTACTGTCAGAACAAAATGAGAGTACAGTGCTGCTCCACTCTTTAATTGTGTTACATATGCCTGCTTTTGAAATGTTTAGTTTTGGGTCTTTTTGTCTTTATTTGGAAGTGCTGATGGATGAGGTCAGACACTGGGTAGAGAGGGTGAGTGGGGGAATCACGTGTGGGAAAGGAGCCACTGGCCAGATTTGAACCTGGACAGCTTGCTTTTAGGATAACAGCCTCTGTCATGGGTTGTGCGCACATAACCACAAGGCTGCTGGCACCTTGTCTGACCTGCCTTTTAAAGGAGAACAGGAATCATATAGTGCTCTGCTCTTGTAAAAGCCAGGAGCCATTTTATGTTTCAACCACCTTTAAATGTCACCTCTGCTTTCATCTCTGCAGATGGTTACTGCTCACCAGAGTGGGATGGGATTGTATGTTGGCCTGAAGGACCTCCGGGAAAGCTTGTTTCCACTTCCTGTCCAGAGTATATCTATGACTTCAACCACAAAGGTAAGACTGTTGGAGGACAATATCATCACTGAAGCTTGTGCAGTAGTCACTCTCTGAAAGAGGGTTAGGGTTAGGTCCCACGTCTGCAAAAAACTCTGTAGCATAAAATCCAAAGCAACTAAAATATTGTTGCAATGCAGATATGACTTTTTGTTTCTTTTTGCCAGTAGGTTAAAAGCTTTTTTCAAAATGACTTTGTGTGTAATTCCCTGCAGACTTGCAGCTAAATGTATGTCCCATTTGTTGCAGTTCAACTGGCTATAAGTATATGTAAAACATTACAAAATTACTAATGATGTGATGACTAAGCTCACACCCTTAAAGGTGTAGTCAGCGATCTTCTAATCTTCTAATCTAATGCAGTATTTATCAAATTCACCGTATTTCTCGTCTCTATCCACAAGATGTCCCCCCTGAAAATATGTTGAAATAAAAGTCCGGTTTCAATACACAGCCTTGGCTCTGAATTTCAGCAGGTAACTACTGTGGCTCGGGCTGAGTTACCAAAACGGGGTACACCCCCCCCACATCCAGGGGGCGATCATACTCATGCGCAGATCAGACAGGGGGATGGGGAGTCGTAAGTTGCGTAGCGTTCACAGTTAGCGTAAGAGAGAGATGCAATATGTGCAGTAGCAATGGCTGAAAAACAGCCCAAAAGAAAAAGGTCAGAGGAGCAGAAAGTGAAAAAGAAGGGCTATGACCATGAAAGAGCGAAGACCCAGGTCAACACTGGTCGGTGGAGGGAACTCCGCCAATTGAAAGACCTGAAAACGGACGCGGGTGTCGCCGTCTGTCTGCTGGATAGGTAAGCAACATTAGCTTTATGGTGCTTCACATAACAGTAACAGCAGTCGGACATTCATCTTGTTGTCTAATCTGCCAGAAAGTACTGTTGTTGTGATGTTATCAAAAATGGAAGTCGAGCTGTCTGACGAGTCGGGGTTACCTTAGCTATGTTGGTCAGCTACTCAGTTTCTACGGCCGTTTCCATGACGATGCACGTCCATCAGCTTTCGGGGTGGAGCCAGGGGTGAGGTATGAAGGGAGAGGCGGGTCTAGTTTCGTTGACACTCGTTTTCTCCCACATCGCTGACTACACCTTTAATCTACAGAAAGTGTTAAAAATAACAACACTGTAAAATTATTAAAA
Source organism: Scarus forsteni (assembly GCA_036419115.1). NCBI lineage: Eukaryota > Metazoa > Chordata > Actinopteri > Labriformes > Labridae > Scarus > Scarus forsteni. The sequence continues at coordinate 26,585,867 of JAZDUH010000157.1, read as the reverse complement.
ACTTATTGATGTCTGTTGTTGGACTGAAATATTTCTGTGCAGTGAAAATGAAGCAGAATTAACAGCACAAAATATCTTGGGGATTAGATAGCCCACAGAGAAAGCTTGCTGACATAGCCAACAAAACCCTTATGTACAGAATCTTCTGAGTTACTCCACCTTTCAAAACACTGGACTGGAAGGCTGTATTTTACACATGGTTACAAACAAGGAGCTAGGGACAATAATGCAGCTGTAATGCAAGGGTGCTTTCACACCTGGATTGTTCAGAGAAGTTGCTCCAAAACAGAGGCCATTGCTACTTTGACCTGATTAGTGTGGACATAGGTGACACAACAAATAAACTCAATTTTAGTACCAAAAAAAAAAAAAGGCAGAGGTTGCCTAAAGAGGATAGTGTAACGACTAGGCATTGCTACGTTAATTTACTGAACTTAAATTTACAATTATTAAAGTGTAACTTAAATGGTCAATCCCTTTTATTTTAGGGGGAAAAATAATAAGTGCAGCCTTTAAAATAGGGCTAGTTTAGAAATTTAAATTCATTTAAAGAAATAAAGAAAATTAATTTAAATTAAGGAAAATTAAATGCTCTCTATATTTTAGATAATAAGCTGTACTTAAATTTCCCTCTTAAATCTTTATCTAAGATAATTCCAAATAAAGTCACATAGACAAGTGTAAAGGGAGAAATATAATTTAATTATTTAACTTAGGTTCGTCTCAATGAAGCTCAAAAATGAATGTGTGAAATGAGAACAGACAAATTGAGGAATTCAGGTAAATTAAGTATATTGTTCTTGAAGACACAATTAAACAAAGAATTCAACAACAAAAACTGAAAGGGATCCTCTAAGTGAAGAGGGGAAAGGTCCTTTGTCAAAGTCCTTTGTAGAGGGAGGGGCACTTGGTATCTGCTGGGATGAGAACCGTGTGGACTCAACAGTGCACTTAACAATTCTAGCTCACCATCATCTTCTGTCTTCTTAAGGGTGAGTAAGGGGAACAAACCCCATTAACCTAATTAACCTAATAGCTAAATCAAATTCTGAGGCTATGGAGGTTCACAAGGGCCACCTTGACACAGCAGGGGATCTCAAATTAAACAATTTAATCACAAAAAAATAAAAACACTTATATAAGTGTAGTATAGTCTCAGCTCAATTTCAAGTGAGTCCTGGGGCTGTGAACGGGCTAACCCATTATATTCGTAGGTTGGAGCCTCATCTTGGTGCCTTGCCCATACAAAGCTGGTCCTTTCAATTCTGCTGGTTTTGATGAAAACTATCAGTCTTAATGAATGGAGGTAAACACGAAGAATGCAGATTTTATTGATGTAGGAGCAAAAAAATTAGGAATACTGTGTATTTTAAAGGCTGAGTTGCCCTCAGCTGTTTGACATTGGATTAAAAAGTTTTTCCTTTCCATGTCAACTGGTGGCCTCTGTCATTACTGCCATTGACAGCAGCTGATGTTTAAGCCAAATATTTATATCTTGTATGTTATAAGTAGTGTCAAACTTTTACAAATGTCCTAATCTAAAAAGAAAAAGAACTATAAAATATCTGAATTTCTCTGTGCTTCAAGTTAAACCACAATATATTTTGTTTGTAAGTTTCCTTTCTAACTGGAGTCTGATTAGGACTTGTGTCACAGGGAGTGTTTTTCCCATTGGAAGCACCCTAAGCCTCAGTTTTAGAGCGCTTCTTGCCGAAGCTTAGTGTTGCCAGATAACAAGAATTGACATCCGTGTTTTCCAGTAACACAGCAAAGAATGAGCTGATGATGAGGGTGTTTTTCTCTCCGGGGTGCTGAGCACTGGAAGCGTTGGACTGCATAGGTTTTGATTTAAAAACATGCCAATATGGTGCCTGTGGACACAGACTCTAACTCAGAGAGTGACCAGTGGGCATGGCAGGTTTTTACCCATGCAGGGGTAAAGCAAGCTACAACATAGTGGCATGAGGACTGCCATTTGATTCTGTGTTCTTAGGCCTGCTTTATAATGCTGCACTGTGAACATGAAACACGCCAAAAGAAAAATGCAACAATGAAAATATAATCAGCTATATTGGAACAAAGCAAACTAGCTGTAGGTGGAGTAAGCATTCTGAACTTACATTGTAAATGTGCAAGCTGTTGCTATGACCAAAAAGCATAAATTCCATCTTAACTTTTGCATAGCTGGTCCAACCTATTGTCTGCCTCCAAAGTTTACATTCATCACTGACTTATATGCAGCTTTAATTAAGATGCAAGCTGAAGATGAGAGATTAAATGTGTTGTAAAACAACTTGCAGGATGTGTAGCTGAAAAATACATTTCTCTTGGGTTTGTAGGACTCGCATACCGTCGGTGTGACGACAACGGAACATGGGAGCTGGCGTCACCTAACAAGACGTGGGCCAATTACAACGAATGTGCAAAATTCCTCTACCATTACAACCACAGCCATGAAAAGGTGAGAGGAATGTTGACATTGTGTAAATGCTCATTGACACACCCACAATGCTTCCCTCTGCAGTAATTAAGAGTCATAGCTCGTGTGAATGCACATCTAGATAAAGCTGTCCCACTTTTTTTTCCAGTCTTTTTGGCATCCATTGCATCATTTTAAACCCTCAATTCCAGACCTTTTGTGCCCATGCCAGATATTTTTTACATGCCTTCCCAGTAATGTGGAGTGTGAGTGAACTTAATTCATACTTAATTGAATGTTGAGATGATGACAGTGGGAGTAATCGCAGGATGGCGATGTGGTTGCTTTGTGATAATGTGAGGCTGCAATTAGGTTAATGTCCGCTCAAACATAAACTCAAAACAGTGTCTCGTTAGTTTTAATTACAAATTACAGAACTTGCCAGAAAAACATTCCATCCTGAGGAGAAATGCACTCGCAGTAATGACTGAAGGTCCAGAGCTTACACAGCAATTAGTGAAGAGCTAAGAGGAAATCAAGACTCTGCAGCAGACTTATGTAATGTTGCTCTCCTCAAAAGTTAAAAAAAAATGTAAAAGTGCAGCTTTTGCAGTTTTAATTGCTTTGATGAAAAAATGATAAGAAAATAGCATTCTCCCCACACCATGAGAGCACTCAATAAGTTGAAGTCCTAAAATAAAAATATGTCTGTTCTCATTATGGGTGTTCAGAGGTGAGTGATTTTATATCTGGTTATTTCAGTGGTTCCCAAAATGTGGCCCATGGGCCCGAGGAAGGGCCCAAGGTTATGTCAGGGGGGCTCAACAATGCTAAATAAAAATAATGCACTATGTCTTGGATTGATACTGGAGGTAACTTTGTGGGGAACATTTCTGGACAAGTTTGAGTAATATTAACTTTGATGTTGATGTTCTGCACATTTTTAAAAACTGCTAGATAAATTCTAAGAATAGTGGAATCATCATTGGGTGTTTCCCCTCACTGCCAACCTTTTGTCTTCTTTGCAGATGCATGTTTGCTTTAACCAGGTCTACTAGCTCATTGCTGGTTATACCCAATTGTAAGGTGACACAGCATACATCAGGGGTCGGCAAACAGCCGCCCCGGCCAAACCTGGCCAGCTAGTAATCATTTCTGGCCCTCACCAAGATCTGGAAAATTACTTATATATGTGTTCACACATTTTTTAACAAACAAAATATTGCCGATCTGTAGCATATGAACGTGAACACCTCAAACACAGCATCATTGCACAAAGTGGAAACCTCCTCCTCGAGCCACTCGGTGCAAACCCCTACCTCAGAGTAATGTCACAGAGGGAGACAGAGACTTTAATTTCTGCTGAGTGAAAGTTTGGAAACAGGCAGGACTTTACTCAACTGAAACATCCACAACGGTGACTCACCTGGGGATGAGAGAAACTTTTTATGGATTGACTCTGTCTAACAGAAACATACAGTGTTGTCTAAATGCTTACGGATGAAATGTTCAGCAGTGGATCACGATCTGTCAATTTTAAAAAGCTCAGTGACATGTCTGTATGAACGTTCACCATGACTTATTTGTCTAAATTGATGGAGAGCTGTTAAAAGCTGCTTCCAGCATGAATTTGCCTCATTATTCGAATGAATTAATATATCCTGTTATTTTCCACTTCCTGAAAGCTATTATTTGCACCTGATTAAATCCTGCTGTTATAATGTTTGCACTTTCTCTTAATGCGTTAATGCTGGGAGCTGTAGTTGTTTCTGTTCTGTGTAACAGTGATAAGGCGTCTTTATAAAAGCATTAAAGCATTGTAATGGACATAAACAAAACTCAAACACAGCAGTGTCATAGTTAGAAAGATCCAGAGAAACCAAATAATAATAATATGATGATGATTAAGATGATGAGGGTTACCATTTCTCTTGATTTCCTACTATTGCCAACATTTACACTCTCATAGAGTTTTCACTGCAAAATAATCACAATGCCTTTTGTTTCCAAGTGGAGCCCAGAACATTTAAAGCAGTACTAAGTAAGCCATTATAATTGGGCTTAACCATGTGTAGCATAAATCAACAGGAGAAAGTCAAACCTGGAGTCATTAATAGGAACAGCACAGACATCACTGTTACATCACAGCTCATATTGAGAAAATGTTTTGTAAGACAAGCAGAGCAGCCTTTGACTCCCATCATCCCCTATGAGGCGTAACAGAGAAGGATGTGATCCTGTTGTGTTTAATTTCTGACACTGAATAGGGCTTTTGGGTATTGTCAGATGGGTGGAAACGGCTAGATCCTGGCTCAGGAAGAATACCGAACACTTACTCAGCCATTGTGTAGCTCACATGATTAGGCTCTCTTGTAATATGTCATAATGACACTGAAAAGGCTTTAAATTTAATTCTTGTGGTATATTCTTGGAATCATTGTTGAAATGTCTGATCCATCAAACAAGACAATACCTTTCAGTGAACAAAATGCATTATATTTCAGAGTGAAGCGTCAAGCTCGCATGATAGGGGGTTACTAAAAGCCTTGCACTTTTCATAGGAGAAGGGGCTCTGGGTAAGAAAGAAATGAGCCACTTGTTCGAAGAATACATGATAGAATCACATTTGGAAGAGCAGATGGATTTTTTGAAGACCTTATTTTCTTGCAAAAGGAAAAGCATGCATCCATCCTCGACACATTTTCCTCTCCCTTGCTTACGTGTGGAGCAGAGGATGTGGGTATAACCTCATCATGGCGCCCTTCAATCTCTCACTGACATCAGATGTTTATGTTGATGGGCTCCAGAGAGCGCGGCTGCTGCACTTAATGACAAATATATGCAGCATCGAGCCCCACAGATTGACTGCCATACCGCCGACCACCACCACAACTGAGACACACACTTTTTTTTCAGGGTTTGTTTTTTGGTGTGAGAGTCTGATGCTAAGTGATAACAGCAGTGGGGGATCTGGTTACATCACACGGGCTCTTGGCCCCTTCGTGCTTTCTGACGCACAGAGGGGTCTGGTTAGTGGCTCTCCTTTCGGTGTTCTCTGGCTGCCAGCTCCCTGCTGTAGGATCAAACTGCTCCACCCAGACTTTCTCAGCTCCCACCACCCTTGTCAAATACTGTTTTCATCAGTAACTTCTGGCTGCTTCAGACACTTTTGCTGCCAAAAGGAAATGCAACCTGAAACACTAATGTTAGAACATTTTGAATAGGCTAAGTTATAGAGGACACACACATGCCAGTATAACGTGAAGATTTTATTTTTCTATATATTCTTGGAGCTTAATTGAGTGTTAGGAGAGCTGTGAATTTTATATTATAAAAAAGTACCAAACAAAAACTTAAGCTTGAAGGGATAGATTTCAGTCATGTTAATGTTGTGTAGGACTGGAAGCAAGGCAAATCTAAATAACACATTGATAATAAAAATGTATCCATGTATCTACAGAAAACTGGGTCAACAGCTAAATATCTATTTTGCTCTCTGTGATGTTTTCTAATGGAAAAAAACCCAAAACAATTGTTGCAGAAATAAAAGAAATCCTTTCATGCCTTGTATAACCTTTAACAGGCAAGCCAACCAGCAGGTTGACCAACATATCTGCTTCCAATTAGGTAATCTGAAATAAAACCTGAAATGCTGATAAATGAACAGGAAGGAACACAGTTTTACCAACAAATGATTTGTTGCATATATATTTCTTAGTTTGGCAGTCAAAGGGTTAAACACTCTTTAGGTTAACATGCACAGTTAAAGCTAGAGTCTACGATCTGAAAACCAGTTTGGCTGTTCAGACAGATTTGAAAAACGCAGCCTGCCCCCCATTCACTCACTCCTCCCCTCCGTGTTCCAAGATCCTGCCCCACAGCTGGTGTCGCCTTCTAACAACACGCCCCCTCCGATAGAGCAAGAAGCCGGCCGGCAGAAAATTGTAGACCATAGCTTTAAGTCTTGATAATAGCTCATACAGGCCATGCAAATAAGGTGCTGTTCTTGTTTCATGCACAATTGGAAAATCAATTTATTAAATGATAAAAGTCTGCCTCTGTTACAGTAGTAGGAGAATTCGTACCTTTGTGGACCTTTCTTCCTGATGACAGGTTGCCAATCAGGTAACAATGATGCAAAAATGGCAGAACTGTTTTGACTCAAAGCTTTTCGATCAATTTTACTCACCAGCCAGTGAGAATCCTATGAACAAAGCCTGTGTTTTTATTTGTTTCCTCAAAAATATTGCTCTTTTTCTTGAATTTGTATTTGTATTTGACATGTACTGATCAGCCTCTTGGCCAGGTCACCATTGTAATTAAGATCCTGGTCTCAATGGGACTTTTCTGGTTAAAAAAATAGATCTGTAAGGAAATACTCAAAAGTTGTTGAATACATGGTTGAAAAAAAAATCTTCCACTTAAGAAGAAAAATTAAACATTACTGGTTAACAGCTTTAGTTGAAAACAGCAAATTGTTAGCTTCCTTAGCATCCAGGGGTTGTTTCATGAGTGTCAGATATTACATGAAAGCTAACAATTATGTTTTATATCTTGGTTCCAAAAAATAACGACCCCCCCCCCCCCCAAAAAAAAAAGAAAAACAAAGTACAAAAAACTGAAAAAGTGAACTGTGGATCAGTGTTTGAGCCATTTGTCTCAGATTGTATGTTGGAGTTTGATAGCTAGCTTTTTAACAGACATGTCAATGTGTCTTTAATGCATAACAGCCTCCACTCGCAGTGTGAGGATGTGGTTGAAAGAGTGAGCGTGACCTGCCATGTAAGATGTGCTTAAATCTATCTGATTAGAACTGCACCACACAAGCTGGGTATCTTTTAAATAATTGTGAAGTTTTGCAGATGGAAATAAATGCACGTTTTTTTTTTTTAAAAAAAGGCAAGTGTTGAGCTGATGTTCTTGATTATTTAATCTCATGATTATACACACACACATACACAGCATAAGCTATTAAAGAGTAGAGGTGATGTGTTTTCTATAATGTGGAGCTCATTACATCTTTATACAAGATATGACCACCCCCCTCCGTGTTCATATAAATGAGGCTGTAAATCAGATCAGCAGATATTCTCTTTGGGTTTTTTTTAGTTTCAGTTTTGCAGTGTGCAAGTTTTGCCGTCATCTGAAAAGATCATGGGACAGTCCTGAAACCATCCCCATAATGACATCACTCCCCAAATCATGGCTCCCACCCTCTTCCTCACCAACCCCGTAGGGACACTAGACTCTCAAAGGCCATCCATCTGTCCCTCTCTCACTTCAAGAACACCTCTCTCTATGCTGGAGAGAGATCTTAAAAGGTCTTTAAGAGGCAGAACCCCCAATAAGCTGCTGGACCAGACTCTGTCTTCCCCATCCACCCTGGGGCAGCTGTCTCCAGTCTATAGAGACATTTGTAACACAATTTCTGGAGACATACCATGTATCTGCTTGCCTCAAGACCTCCACCATATTCCCAGTTCCCAAAGAACTAAGGACCGCAGGACTGATTGACCACAGACCTGTCCCCCTGACCTCTGTGGGGATAAAGTCTTGTGAGCATTTTGTGCTGTCTCACTTCAAATCCATTGCAGACCCTCTCTCGGACCCTCCTGCAGTTTTCCGACAGAGCCAACAGATCTGTGGATGATGCTGTAACCTGACCCTTCACTTCATCCTGGAGCATCTGGACACCGCAGCAGCCTATTCCAGGGTCTTATTTCTGGATTTCAGCTCTGCTTTCAACACAATAATCCTGAACCTGTGACAGCACAAGCTCTCCCAGCTAAACATGCTTGACTCCACCTGCAGGTGGGTCACAGACTTCCTGTCTGACAGGAAGTAACAGGTGAAGCTGAGAAAACAAACCTCTGACAGCAGAGCATCAGATCCTCTCAAGGCTGTGTTCTTTCTCCTTTGCTCTTCTTCATCAACAACTGTACCTCCTCTTAGCAATCAGGCAAGTTCCTTCAATATGCAAACAACACCACCCTCATCAGACTCATCTCTAGAGAGGATGAATCTGCCTACAGGTGGGAGATAGACCACCTGATGACCTGCTGCAGAGAGAACAACATAGAGCTAAATGTGCTAAATACAGCTGAGATGGTTGTGGACTTCAGTAAGGACACAGCCAGCCCATCCCCCGTCACTCTCTCTGACTCTGTTGTTTGCACTGTGGACCTCTTCCTTTCCTGGGAACCATCATCAATCAAGACCTCAAGCCGAAGCTAAACATCAACTCTCTCATCCAAAAAGCACAGCAGAGAATGTACTTTCTGAGGCAGCTGTAGGAATGGATGATAATGCACTTCTACACGGAGTCCATCCTCACCTCCTCCATCACTGCCTGGTCAAACAGACTAGACTGTCATCCAGCCAAATGTTAAACACTGCAAACTGTATTTATATTTATGTCATATTTATACTCTTAAAAAGTGTAATGCTCACCTGCTCCTTCACTGCATCTTCTGCATATAAAGTTGGATTGTGTTTTTTGTTTCTTTTCCGTGCCCATTATATATTGTGTTTTTATATATATATATATATCTATACATAATTCAATTTTCACTGTTTTCTACCTATTTTTGTTTTTTATTTTATTCCTGTTAACTCTTTCTGATTATTCTTATTATATGTTCGTTTTGTTTTTGCACCAATTTACCAATTCAAATTTCTGGTATGTGTGATAAATACAAATTCTGATTCTGATTTTGTCACATAAGCAAATGTATTCAACGTAACAAACATCGTCATTAAGGTGCATTGGCCTATTTCTTGTTTGAAAAGGAACTTAAGCTGCCAGGATTGACTATACTATTTTGAACATTCTAAAAGTAATTGTACCACACATTTTAATAAAGACTCAATATCAAAAAGCTATTACCAGGTGCTTATTTTGATTTAACAGAAATTAATAGATCCATCTGATTCTTTAAAGGAGAGAAGAACCTGATGAGCTCATTAATTTAATTTAGGAGCACAAAGTTTAAAACAGCTACTTCATGAGCAGCTGTTCACAACAGCAGAGTCCTGAGTATACACTCAACATCCTGATTCTGCAGCTCTAACGCTACCTTCCTCCTTTTATTGTTTTTAAATGAATTATTCTTGTCGTTGTTGACTTTGGCCAAATATAAGCAAGTGCACGCAAGGTCTACCTGGTTGTCATGTTGATTGTTTTGACTGACTTCAACGTACATGCCAACTACAATTGCGTTCATTGGCCAGGTGGGGGCTCACCCAACTAACTTTGTGCAGCAGGCTGACATCCAATCAATCAGAACCATTATGATATGAAACACATGTAACACTGAAGGTATTTCTGAAGAGAAAATATATTTTCGTTGCACTACAAACAGTTTGGTGAGCCAGATATGCTTTTGAAAGGTTCCCAAACATACTTTAGGGCAGGGGTCGGCAGCTAAGTTTGGCCTTGGGCCAAAATTTTTCCAAGCAACTGAATGGTGGGCCAAAACATCACATCAATCAGAAACACGTTTTCCTTCTCTCTCTCCCTTTCTAAAAAAAAAAAAACCTTTTCCCTTGTCTGTAGGCTACTTTTATATTGTGTGAATACAAAATATAGGCTAATTTAAGAAAGTATTTTTTTAAAAATAAAGTAACTTTATTTCTCAGACTATTAGTGTGTTATCACTGCTTTAGCTCCACTGTGGCTGCCTTATAAAACTGCTTATAATAGTAACGTGGTGATAATAAAGCTGCTGTCTCTAATCAGCAACTTGACTGTCTTTTAAGTCATCATAAATGTGCCATAGCCAACTATATTTTTTCCTCCACACATTTAATAAAAATGTCAGTAATTTCCATTTTGAAAATGACCACTTCTTTGAGCCGAACTGCAATAAAGATTTATAAAAAAAAAGATTTTCGGGATTGGGCTGTGATTGTTGTTTTTTGTGAAAGCAGCTAAATAATTTTACTTTTTTAAATAGTCCGCCCTTTTAAATCAGATTTTCAACTTCATCTAGTGGGCCAGATATTATTGGAGATGGGCCAGTTTTGGCCCGCGGGCCGTTAGTTGCAGACCGCTGCTTTAGGGCCTGTTGCTCAGATGAACAAGTGAAGTTTATTCACTCAGTATTGTATATACTGAACAGTCTATCTGGTGTCATGTTATTACTGAATGTGAAACTAATAGAGAAATAAACCATTTTCCAGCCGTCATCTTCTGTGCTGCATAACATCACTGAGGTCTTAGCCTGCATTGACTAGCTATTGGCTCAAAAATATATTTATTGCAGTTTCTACACACAAAAAGATCGAGTCTGGAGGGCAAATGTCTTAAAAATCACTCATCATAACAAGGGGTAGAAATCGAAAATCAACTCCAGTTGTGAATCAATAACTTTTCCCCTCCCACAAGAAGGGAGTGTATTGATAGACAGTTTTCTTAATGGCATTGGTATTGACGAAATACCATTAAGCCCCATCCCTTAGTTTTACAGGTCACTCTGTCATCATGTTTTCCCACACTGTCTGCAACCTTATTCTCGACAATCAAGGCATGAATACAGTCTTTTATTAATCAACAGCTCATTTATTTCTGCGCTTGACTTAATCCTGCAGTCCAGAGAGTATTACGTTGAGGTTATGCTTTGCTGCATTTTGCTGCCCTGTTGACATTCTAACAAATGTTGCTTTTCCCACAGGAGGTCTTTCACCGTCTGTATCTCATCTATACCGTGGGCTACTCCATCTCTCTGGGATCACTCATGGTGGCTGTGGTCATCTTGGGATATTTTCGGTGAGTCGATGCTCTTGCTGCATTTTTTTCCAATCATTTCTTTTTTCCAAACATACTCCCATGACAGGGATTTGGCACAAATAGGGTCAGACAGTGAGGTCAGAGTGATAGCAGGAAGGGATAATGAGAGGGGGTCTGAATGTGTTGTAGCATGATGGCACAACCTCTGATGGTGCAGCAGAGGGCATGTTAATTTCAGGATGACTTAATTGTAAAAAGAGGCGTTGTTATGAAATCATGCAATCTGCTGTGGCTTTAAAAGCATGCAATGCTGTACGTGGAAAAAAAAAGATGCATGCAAAAGTATCAAACATTACCTTTGGCTTTTATGTTGACTTTTAAAAAACTATGATGCACCGACTACCGAAGAGGAATCTGCCTCCAGGCTTGCAGTAATGCATGCTCCCTAATTTGACATTTAGACTCTTCTGATATTTAAATACAGATTTTAGGTTTCTGAAACAAAGATCTCACGCTCATGTAATAATCCTGTCGTGCATAGAAAGGTTGTATTTTTGAGCCCAAGTACCCCTTATTCTAGGTCAATATTCACCCCAGCCTTGTAGATAGTGTGGTACATAAAAGGGTATAATGCAATTAAATACAACAATTCTGCCATCAAGTTTACTTTTACAAAGCTTTGGCAGTTTGAATCTTGTTGCAGTAGTTTGAAACGTGATGGTTTAACATTATCTTTATTCACAAAATTACAACAACAAGATAAATGTGTGTATATAAAGAGCGTTAAACAATGCTCTGTGTGCGTCATATGTCTTTTATTCTCAAATATTACCTAAAACAATGAGTCAGAGAATCATGTCCTACCACTTCTATAAACCTGGAAAATTATTCCCTCAAAAGTCTGAGTCAGATCTGTATGGCGTCATATTTATTTCAACTCTCAAGCACAGTTTTGCATATTCAAGAGCAATTAAGCACTCACACGCACCCAATAAAACTAACTGCACACAAATTAAACAGAAATATCAATACCCACGAGCACATCATTGTGTTTCCCACGTGCATGTAAAACTGGCACATGCAGCAAGCGCTAATTCTCTCTCTGCTCACCCAGAGTCTCATTCAGCTTGTGGAGAAAATAGACTTTTGATGTTAAGGGAGCCAACTTCTGCCCCTTTAGTGACTGGCCACTCTCAGAGCTGTTCTCTCCCACTTAAAACCTTATTTTTCTCTCTTTCTCTACCTGCTGTCAACACCAGCAGGGAGCAATAATGACAGCAGTGAAGAAGAAGAAGAAGAAGGAAGGATGTGGTGCTATTTTCTAGCGCCTACGGGCCAGATTTTGAATTAGTGACAACCTTACAGTGGACATGTAAGAGTACCAAGCCATTTTTTTGTAATAAAAAAGATTTTCAAACAATATAGTTTACGTTGTTTTCCTGATAAAGGCTGGACGCTGAAACATGTCGAAGTTGATCTGCATAACCATCCTGCCTTTTAAACAAAGGCGTTTTAATATGTTAAAGAGAGTGCCTTGTAGGGATGGGAATCGAAAACCAATTCCAGTTGAGAATTGTTTACAGCTCCATTAAAGAATAGATATCATTAATCTTTTTGCTTATCAATTCCCTTATCAATGCCTTCCACTGACAGGGTTCAGAAGCGTCAGAATTGTAGCTTAATTTTCATTGCACCAACTACACACCTTTAAGTGAGTGGTAACACCAGCAACTTGCAGAAGCAGATATCTATGCTGTGACGTGTTTGACATTGTTGCCACTGAAAATCAGACCATTTGCCCACATGCAAAATCTGCAGGAATGGATACGAGAATCGTTAAAGAATTGGATCGATTAGCAGGATCGTTAACAGCATTGGTATCAATAAAATCTTATCAATTCCCATCCCTAGTGCCTTGGGGTTTGTTTGTTTTTTTGCTCAGTAAAATATTTTCATTTTTTATTAGGAATTTTGATTTGTTGTGACTTTAACATGGAATCTGGCTAATGAAAAAAAATATGGTAACGATCAAGATGATGCATGTAAACCTTACACTGTTGAAAAAAGTCCTAAAATCAGATAATGAAGTAAAAACCCAACAATGCATTATTAAAGGTTAAAATTTAACAAAATAAAATTAAAGTTGAATTGTTCTACGAATGGTAAATGTTCTCTTAAAAAGTCACACAAAAGAACCAAAATTAAAATTAACAGCATAAAAAAACAAAATGGCAAGAAAAATAATTAAAAATAAATAAATAAAAAGTCATTTTCATTGATAAATAATCATAATTATGACAAATATTAAGTTTCTAAGGAAAAAAGGTTGAGTTAAAATGAAATATGTCAGCTATTGTTAAATAAGTAATTATGTTTATGAGATTAAAATAAAGGTAAATTGTGAAACATACCTAAAACTAGAAATGACAGAACAGCCAATGGGGCGCTTTGGAGCTGGAGCCCATGTGTTGTCACAAAATATTTCCTAACACAGTGAAAACTGAAATGCTGTAAAGAATCTGACAGTGTCGAGTTCACATAGTTTTTTGTGAAGTTTTACCCAAAAAACAGGGAGATTCCAAGGCTCTCAGTGGCTCCAGTAACAGCTACGCATTGACTAGTGTACACACACCCAGCTATCTTTCTTTAAGGGGAGAGTTAGCCAGCTGCTTTATTAATAATAATAATAACTTAAATTTATATGGCGCATTTTTAAAGGAGACATATAATGCTGATGCATGATTTAATACTTACATATAATATAAATTTGAAAACAAGACCTTACACCCCCTTAAAGGAATATTTCACCCAAAGAATGATATGCCTTAATTTTCTACTCACCCTCATGCTGAGCAACACTCTGGAGCACTGCCGCACATAAGCCGCGGCAGACCAATCCAGACGGCTACGTAGTGCAGGGAGCGCGCATAGACGTGCACTGCGGAAGTACAATATAGCACTGTTTAGGCTCGAAAAATGTACTAAATGACCTCGTTTCGAATTAATTATGGACGTTACCCACTCAGGATACTTGGATTACAGCGGACGAGCAGTATGAAGGAAAATAGGCACGTTTTTGTGGACTTTTATGGACCTTTTTCTTCGGGCTCCGTTGTCCTCTGTTAGATGGACGTTTGTTGACAGCGAAAATCCCCCCGAACCTCTGGCTGCATTTGAGACATCAAAAAAGTGCTCCAGAGTGTTGCTCAGCATTAGGGTGAGTAGAAAATTAAGGCATATCATTCTTTGGGTGAAATATTCCTTTAATTTTCAAAAAATGAGATATTGTATTTTTTCTGATATCCTAGAACGAGATTTGATGCCTCTGAAAATAGGTCATTGTCCGCGAGATTTAAATCGTTGTGATGACACAAGGTACCTTTCTTTTTATTGGAGTAATCTGATAAAACAGCTCCTCCTCTGTGATGTCCGTTAGCCACAAAACCGTCACCGAGGAACACATCCACCCAACAGCAGTATATAGCTCCCTCGCTCACAGTCACTCATTACCAGCGCTGGCCTGTAGGGGGACTCAATACGCGGTCGCTGCTTTGAGCCTGCCGGAAAATACAGTAGAAGAAGAAGGACAGGCTAATCAACACTTTCGGCAGCTCTGACAGAACTGACCAATCAGAGCACAAGGGCTGTGACATTGCGAGGTAACTGTAGGTCATCCGGAGATCTGAGCGTTTCAACGAGAGCTTGATAATGGCCTAAAATGAGGATTTTGAGAACGCAATTGTGGGACAATGAAGGAACTAAATGACTTGTACTGAGGGCAGAAATGCTTTACAGGCATCCTAGTCTGGCATAGTGAAAAGGAGAAACAAGCATGATATGTCTCCTTTAAGGAACCCAAGGTAGCTTTCCACAGTAGAGGGGACAAACTAATAAGAATCAACAACAAAGACCAAAGCAGGAAACCTGATTTGTATCTAAGCTATACATTTAAACAGGGCAGTTATTGGCAGTTATATTTTGAAGTGCCATAGACCTTGAGCGACCCTACTCAAAATGTAGAACTATCACTTTAAGGATAGAAAAAGCTGCATTTTAAATTATTTTGAACTATATGAAGTCATCTGGATCATCACTGTTTAAACAGTCTTGGATAAAACTTAAGACAGAATACACATTCTAGTGCTTATTAGTAGATGTAGTTCTTAAATGTGTAAAATGGTCAGCTAAAAAAGTGATTTTCTAATAATCAAACCATAAACTGACGTATCACCATATGTCCGTCTGCAGTAAGGTGTCCATTGTTAATTAGATTTAGCTGCTTTGGAAATTACGTTTTTTAGTAATGTTTTGTTCCTTTTCAAATCTTGAGGTTTTTGGTCCAGACGGCGGTTTTGAAAAGGCCTTCTTTGGCAATAGTTCTGTCCTCAAACAAGGTTGAATTCATTTTTTGTGGCTTATTAATGCATAGCAGATTTTACCCTATTTGCTTATTTTGTTTAGCACGGGGAGTATCAGGAATCAATGTGAAGGCGCTGTTTACCAACGTCCCTGACAGCGTGACTTACCATACAGGCCAGCAGTCAGACAGCTTCAGCGGCGCTTTCCAACTGGCACCAGGAAATCTTCGGGCCAAATGAGTTTAATAAGTTATCCCAGGGGCCCATCTGACATTCTGGCTCAGGCTGCCGAGGCCTCTGTGTCTCCCCCGTCAACATGTCAGTGTGTGGACAGCAGAGCTCATAGGTGTTTTCCAGGGAGAGAAAAAGGATATTTCACATTAGCAGTTGTGTTCAGGGGTTCTCACTTGGGAAAGGTTGGCTAGATTAGTTTCAGGCAAACATTCCTACATCAATACTTTTTAAAGGGCAGCTCGCCTTGACACATATTCAGCTCATTAAAAAGGCTCTGGAGAAACATATGATCTATTATGAACATCAGTGGGATCATTTAGGTGCCTAAGCTTCTGGGTTTTGAAGAAAAGTAATGATTACTGAAGTGAAAAACATTTATTGACTTTTTCCATAGGTTTGTAGGGGCATGGCTTTTTACAGTCATTGATCCCACACCTGATTTCAATCCTGCAGCCTGACCTCAACGCCCTGCTCCACAGTAAACGCACAGACAGGATGTTTTGGACAAATGTTTGACAGATCAACTCAGCAACTCGTCTGCGGAGAGCAAATTTGCATGCTTTGCTCGACACATGCTTGCAATTTTGTTTTTACAGCTCACTTTGAGGCGAGCAATTCAATATTTGTGCGTTTCAAAGCCCCTAAATCTCCAAGAATGTGTTATAGTCAGAGTGGAGCTCAGCTGGCTCTAATTAAAAAGAGTATTGTTTGTGTAGGGGCTTAAAAAAAGAAACCCGCTCTTTTATGAAGGTGTGCCAGGACAAGCTGACGTTTACACACACACAGAAGCAGAGTCTTATCTTTTGACCTTGCCTCTCTTGCTTGTTTTCTCCCCAGACGATTACACTGCACCAGGAACTACATCCACATGCACCTCTTTGTGTCCTACATGCTCAGAGCAATCAGCATATTCGTGAAAGATGTCGTTCTCTACTCTGGATCAGCACTAGAAAACATGGAGAGAGTCACAGTGGAAGACCTCAAGTCCATTACCGAGGCTCCGCCTGCCAACAAAACACAGTTTGTGAGTAAAAGCACGGTTAAAAACACACACAAGGTCAAGACAGACACAGCCTCCTTGAATGTAGAGCAGGGACACATCCCTGAAGTTCTTCTCAAAAGGATTTTTCGATTATATGCCACAACATGTAACACTATAAAATGTGTTCAGGTTATTGGACAGAAATACTGTATATCTAGATATTTTTGAGTGGAAAGGGACTGCACAGCACTCCCATCAGGGAACTGCAAAAGTACTGCTGTTGTCGGAAGGCTATTCTCAATTCCATCTTATAATGACATTCAGGGTTTGTTTTAGAGCCAGAAAAGTAACTGAAAGGGACATAATCCAATTATTCTGCATAACACAAATGTCAATGACTGTGTCAGATGATCTGAATTATCTCAAGGGTGCTAAAAACAGAGTAAGACACGAAGGCAAGGCCTTGCTTCATTCTTACCAGCATAAACCATGTTGGTGTAGGAGAGAAAGTCTTACTCTTTATCCTGTTTGAAAATATACTGATATACCTTTTATAAAGGGGATATTCTGACCACAGTTCAAGGTGTACCTGGGTGTAGAAAATGAATGAATAAATGAATGATATTCTGTCAAGCCCAAGGTTAGAGTATTAAGTATGAAGTAGAGAAGAAAGTCAAAGGTGGAGCCTGCTGCTCTTTTTATACAATCATACAGAGCGTCATCCTTGTCTAATTGCATGTACGGATAATTTGATTTGTAGAGTTCTTGTGCATTAAATGTTTTGCTTCCTAAAAGGAAGTGGTATTTACTAAGTCTCACTTGCTTTTTGAGCACCGAAGCAAATAAATTGCAGCTTGTCAGCATGCCAAGCTTTTGCTGGGCCAAGACTTGGCTCTCCCTTTCAGAGTCAAGTTGAAGACACAGCTAGACTGGGAACTTTTTATGTATTTTTTTTATGTGCAAACAAATAATTTGTGCAATATCTTTAGCTGACACTTTTATCCCGTGGCTCTGCATAATGAGATATGATTAAAACTGCTTCATTAAAAGTGTGTACAGAAAGAAAGATCTGGTAACCATCTAATAATCTTAAAAATGTACTTTTTGCCCTAAAACCACTGCTTCCTTATGAATCAAGTGTGTACTTTGGTAAGTCTAGATTGAATGGACATTTATGAAGTGGCTTTTTCAAAACTGACCATGTTTTTGTTGTTGGCACTTGACCTTTATTCAGGACATTTGATTCTAATTTCTTGCTTTTGTATGATATTTGCATTTTGATTTGATTAGTGTGTTTGAGTGTCTTTCATGGATGATTGGTATCTGGTTTGATTTTTCAAAGCAAAATTAAAAAAGCACAAGAGATATCTGCGGGAACTCTCTTGGCACACTGGCCTCCCTCAGCTGTTAGTTCTTGGAAGGTTTTTCATCCCATTCTTTTTCAAAAGAAAATCAATTAAAGAAAAAAAATGACATCAACCCCCTGCTGTGACCGAACAACACTCTTAAGAGAAATGATGGGAAGGGAAATTATTAACTAATAATGGGTACATAGAAAAGATGAGCACTGAAAGAAATCCTGTTCAAAAACTGATTTTATCTTAATGCAGTGGTGACAGCTTGAACTGGGAGCTGCATAGAGATAAACAGAATCAATGACAGGCTTTATCTGTTTTGGACTCTGGGGTTTGCACTCCCACTGTTGATACAAGAGGACATAATGACTGTTTTGCAGATTGCTAAAAGACAAATGTCTCCTCAGTGTCAAAGAAACTGTGCTGTGGAAGGAAACTCATTACAGGTGGAAGCTGAAATTAATTAATGAAATGTTTTTTTTAAAACTCAGTTACTCACATCACCTCCATGCATCACAAATGAGACTGCAAGCCCCTCTGGGAAATTTACTCTGTCTGTAAAAACTCTTAAAGATGAAGCTTATTATGCTTTTTGAGTGTGACCATTTGTTTGCTTTACATGATTCTTCTGCATGAACGAGCACTTCAGTTTGCAAGACAACAACGTCTACAGCATTAACACTCTCCTCCTGTACACAGTGGCAGTAGCTGCCTGAAACATCTAGTTGTCCCATCTCCTCTGGTTAGACACACCACTAGCTCTATTCATGATGCAAAGCTGTACTATTCACACCACTTTAACACTTTCCATTTTAAACACCCTAGAAATTGGGGACTCACTGAGGGAGCAAGTTGACCTCCATTTTGTCCATCTCAAGAGGCAGTGTTAGAGGTCTAATAGAGAGAGGGGAGCATGAGGACTCATCAGGAGCATTGTGAGTGTGTCTGCCTCAATGTGTATATGCCATGCTCTCTTAAGCACCTCCAAATCGACACAGATGTCACATCCTTTTAGAGTGTAATGGAAACAGGGTTTTATTGTGATGTCTCTTGTAAATGCAATTTTATGAATGGTTACTGTAGTGCTCTGCCACTGTTATGTCAGTGGTTCAAATCCATCGGCTCAGGATGGCAAGCTCAGTGCATAACCTGAACTATAGAGAGAATGCAGGGCTGTTGAAAATTCTATGCACCATTCTTACTTGGTCACTGAGTTAACTGGTCAGCGTGTAAGAATGGGGGGTAATGGCAGGAGCTCCAACAGAGCATCTCAGACAGACTGAGTGCACAGGTGAACTGGGGGCACACAGAGTGTGGGAACAGGCAGGTTGCAGTAGAGATTAAATAGAAATGATTGTAAACATACTCTAGCAGCAATCATAAATGAATTTATGAGCCTGAGTTAAGGTAAAATATGACCACGTTGAAAGTCAACTGCAGCTTGTTGCTGTGATATCTTGTACTTTCCATTAATCTTGGCCATTGTAGTATCCAAGGTCTTCACCTTTTAACCTGAACAGAATGACAGACAACAATGAAGACAGCAGTGAATCAGTAGAGTGATTTCCAAGTCCTCTTTCCTGACCTAATGCCTACTCCCAAGTGCCCTACTTTACTTTCCTTAACAAACAAAAGATCCTGAAATTTAACTTAACATCAGAATCCTTTTTTACTGTTACAAATCTGTGGAGAATTAGATTAGCCATGGTCCAGCTCTGATCAGTGATGTTCAAAGTATTTTTAAAAACAAACACACCAGAGCTTGTACTTCTGTAGTAATTTGACAGAGCAACCGTTACTTATATTGAAGTAAGACTTGACCAGGAGGGCCTATGTTTTACTGAAGTTTTACTGGAGTGTATTTTGTTCTCTGTTGGGCACAGTCTTACTACCCTCCCTTTCAACCATTATTATTATGATGTAGGGCCATTTTATCTCCCTAGCAAAAAATGTGGAGTTGAACTACAGGAGAGATTTATATGTTAAAGAGACTGTGAGGAGTTTCTCAGTAATAACAAAAAAGTCTCACTTTTAGATATATGCCTGATGGAAATACACACTTTAAGATGAGTTTTATAGCATCAAAATAGGTTATCTATAAATGCTATTCCTTAGCCTTCTGGTCGGGTCAGACAGAGCTGGACTGGCCTGGATACTCAACTTCTGAAACAAGACAATTAAACTATAGCAAATTAATATTATTTTATTATAATTTTTTCCATGACTGTATAGCTGGCTACGAAACTATGATACTAAGTTTTCCAAAAATTGCTTGTTGTCACACATCAAAAACTACCGTTACGTAACTAGAAAGAGATACATTACCTCGTCGCTTTGCATCCTGTAAGTTGTTGAAAAAAGAAGTTGTAAAGCAATGCAGGGTTCTGAGGAAGGTCTGAGCTGCATTCATTAGCATCACAACAAACGCACACTTTAGGCTTCAGTCACGTCTTTTGGTGCGTTCCAGTTGTAGTCAGAAGTAGGTATTTCCAAGTTCCGAGTAGGAAACTGCAACTGGAACGTCCCCCGAAGTCTAAATTTCCTACTGGGAACTCGGTGAAACCTCACCACCCCCGAGTTGACAATGGAAGATGGATGCCCCCAGTGTGAACAGTTATTTAGCTCCTGTAATAATGAATTTACTTGCACTTCTGACTGGGGTGTGTCGCTCTAGATCAGCTGTATACATCGTATTGTTAGACTTATATTTACAAAAATGCTGCCATAGTGATAATCACATTCTTCATATAACAACGCAGGGCGTGCTAACAACAGCTAACAATAGCCTGGTAGATCGGCATGTTTTTTTCTGACTTCAACTGGAACGACAATAAGTGGGAGATGATGTCACTCCCAGTTCCGAGGTTACTGGAACGCAGCATTACGACAGTTGCCGCGCGTGCTCATGGGTAGCAGAGTCTTTATTTCGCCGGTAATAGATTCTCCTCATAGCACCTTTTTTTTTTTTAAATGTATGTTTTGGGGCATTTTGTGCCTTTATTGATAGGAGAGAGACAGTGGATAGGCTTGTGAAAGGGGGTGAGAGAGTAGGGGAAGACACTCTGCAAACTGGTCACAGGCGTGATTCAAAACCGGACCGGCAGAAGCATGTACATGGGGTGCCTGGTTGCTAACCACTCCGCCAAACCAGCACCCCTAATAGCACCTTTAAACTTTTTTTTAACAGTGACAGTAAAAACTAGCATCACATATCCTTTAAAGAGCTCCAAAGAGCAATGTAACAGTCTGCTTATAGATTTTGATGCATTAAATATGTTTCCTTTAATCTGCCCTCTAATTGAAAAATGAAACAAGAAGTGTGCATTGTGAGTTATAATTTTGCGCTAAAAAAATACCATGAAAAAATCCTCTCAAGTAGCAAAAGAACTGTTATAGGTAAAAAACTTAAATAGTCCTCAGAACTACTTACAAGATGAGAAAATGAGGACAAAAGGGAAGTGTCATGTTTCTGCATAAAACCCTAGAAAGTAGTGCTGTTTTCTACTTATATGTATTTTGCAAAGTAGCAGAGTTTTGACATGTCCCATGACATGATATTTCTTGATTCCATATTGAGCTGATAGTCTTTGCTCGAGATGAATTAAACAGTTTTATGTCGCCATGGAAGTCACCATACTGTGTGACTTTCAACAGTGAGACCAGCTAATGTTTACAAGGGTTAGCTTGAGGTGTTAACACAAATACAGAAGCCTCGTTGTGACATTTTAATTGGTGTTAAACGGTAAGTAAAGTCCAAGCAGATGTTCTTCTGAAACCTTTGTTTACCTTTCAAACAAAGCAAACGTACAATTACCCTGCTCACTTCCCTGGTATTAAAATTACTACTGCCTGCAGAGACATTAATGTGAGGAGAAAAATGTTTGTGGAGTTATTAAATAATTTAGTAAGATAAATATTTGGAGAGAAAATATGGTTGAAAACAATGCAAACAGCAATGTCTCACAAAGAAAAGGCTCTTTTTTACCAGAATGGTTGGCATCATGAATTTGATGGATGAGAAAATGTTTTTAACTAAAAGCAGGCTAATATGCTACATGTTTTCCTCTTGCTCTCTCACCCCACTTTTTCAAACCTCTCCACTATCATTAAAGGCAAAAGCCCAGACAATATCTTTAAAAGCAGCCTGAAAGCGACATATGCAGTCTTGAATGTGTTAAACACAGCTTGTAAGAAGGATGTCGGGGAACTTTCACTCTTCTTGCATTTGGTTGATTAAAGCAACAGTTTGCACACATGTTGACATGTCATCACTGTGGGGTCTGAATACGTTTGGACAGCGTAAGGACAGAAAATCCGTAACTGGAACCATCTGCCTACCCACAGTATGGTACGAATTGTCAGAGTGCTGCTGTAGCCCTTCAGAGTCACGAGGGAATGGAGCATATATCTAGCTGACATGGGGCAAGGGAATGGGTTCAACTTGTACCAGTAACCAGGCAATTACAGGACCACATGGAAAGACAGACAACCACTCACTTTTACATTGGTACCTGAAAGCAATTTATAGTCACCAGTTAGTTAGATGGTGGATGGATGGATGGATGGATGGATGGCAGTACAGTGGTTGATGAAGAATAGCTATGTTGGACATTGTGATGATGTAACTGATTGGCATAAGTCTTGTAAGCAAGGGATGATCATGAGGCGTACAAATATTTGATATTTGACCATTGACATAATGTTCTTTCATCATCAAATCAAAGTGGTGGTGAACATGACCTCAGGTGACCTTTTCGCTATCAACAGCAAAATCAACTCAGTAAGTAGTTCAGTCAAAGCAGACAAATGTGCAAACTATGTCAAAATCTATCACGGCTTTCTTAAAATATCGAGAAATTCTTGTGGTATGGCACCCACAAGCTGTGGATGATTATGAGTTTTTGTATCCTTTACCTTCAACTCATAACCTGAAAGCTGATCAGCTTAACCCGAAAGCAAAGTCCTGAAATGTGTGCTTGAGGTATTGTGCTCACAAGCAAAGGACGATCAAGAGGCTCCTGCCTCGACTTTGACCTGTGACCTTCAAAGTGGAATTAGTTAATCCTTATGTCATGGAACACATTAGGGCTCTCGTGATATTGGATTGTATTCATGATCTACAAAGCTGCTTACCCCCAAAGTCTAGTCTATTATTTCACAAAAAAACTTGTGCCTGTGTAAAAGATGACACAAAGATGTTCCCATCAGTCTCTGCTGCCAGCTACAGTGTGTTACATCTGTGACTGATCCAGTGCTGCTTTCTTTCTATGTTAAAATTTTGTCTGAAAACACACAATTTCCTGTCCCTGGTTGTTATCATGCTTTCAAAGCAAAAGCAGTTAAATCTGATGAATTTTATTGTGGAAAAAGTTCCAAAAGTCTCTATTATTACTGACCAAATTTTGTTGTCCTAAAGTTAGGCAGAAAGTTCATGAACATGCAATTTCTTAGCAGCTATTTCGGATAATTTCAGAATTAAACAAAAGACATTTTTTTAAACCCACATCTGAACTGTTGACACAGCAGTTAAAATGATATAATGGCTCCAGGCCTGGATCAGGTTGATCTGTGTCAATAAATTCCAGCACACAGTCTGTGTCAAACCTTCAAGATGCACGTCACTCTGCAGAGCGAATGCACTACAGTTTTTACCAGGCAACAAAGTTGCAGAGGAAGGAACAAACTGTAAACACACAGTTTGGACATGAGATGGGTGTTGGGTTATTCTATGAAGTCCTTCTACCACGCTGTTTGTATTTGCTGCTCGACAAGGCTTTATATAAAAAATAAATAAATAGATATATTGTATATACACATATATATGCACACAAAGTTGAATAACCTTCCCATTGAGAAGTTTTTGAGATATATTGTTCTCAAGTCCATGACCCACATGAATGGACATAATGCCCCTGGTCTCATCTTTCACGGGTGCAAAGGCCTAAAAAGTAAGTCCTGGTCTCTTTGTGTAAATGAAGATGGCACAAGCTTTGCTTCAGAAATTCTACAAGTGGCAAAACTGAAAAAATTGCCTTGAGAGATATCAACAGGCCAACAGCTTCCAACAGGAGCAGATCTTTGCATGGTTACCATAGAAATCTTAAGGACGCGCACAAAAATTTAGTTACCTTCAACGTCACCATGTGAAAATTAAAAATGTATAACTTTTTGAAATGAATAGTGAAGTGTTTTTTCAAAGGTTAAGTGCTTAAACAAGCTTAGAACAAAAGTAATTATGTGTACGAGGCTGAAAGGATAGTCAAGGCAAATTGTTTGGTTTTAAGGCTGCTGCAGTATTTCTAATCATTAAATGTCCTTGTGGAGTTTTTCTACACTTAATGTACACCCATTTCAGAAAGCAGGGCAGGGTCACTGACACTTGTTTTCCATGGACTAATATTATTAAAAGTAACTTTTTTTTCCCCAATTTTATGGCTGAAAATTCATTGTAGCCTACTAACGGTAGGGATACTTCTGCTGTCCATTGTAATTTGTGGCTTCATATCAGCAATATGCCTGCAAAGGGTTCATTTTTTTGTCAATGTGGTCACAGCCTTGAGTTTTGTTGGAGGAGAAGGTGATGCAATAGAGAGTAAATATGGCCCTGTCTCATTTTTTAAATTGTATTGCTGGGCTCAAAATAAATAAATAAGTAAAATGTTTATTTGAACTATCTTAGTTAAATATGGGGTTATCCAAATTTAACTCATGGTCCCGGCTTTTCATTTAGAGTGCAAAAGTGGCAGAAGAGAAACCCACACTTAAGGACCACTGGACTAAAAAGCTACAATGAGCTCTTAGAAATCACTGTTCTTATGCCTCCTGTAGTGACATTTTCACAGCCCCCTGACTCACATGAGTAAAATTCAAATTAAGACGTTCTGAAAATAAAATGTTACAGATTCCAACTGCTGAGAAAAAATGAGTAAAGGATGACTGATAGGTAGCCAGTGCAGAGAAACAGGAAGGCTGAGAGAAATTGGTTATTGATAATGGTGAAATGGAAAACAGCAGAAATCCCTTAATAGTTGGATGGCAGCGTGGAGGTCGACTTTACCCCTCGGTTTCACACCTAATTAGGCAGCTGGCAGCCCCTCCTTTTATCCACAGATATTTTTTCATAAGATTTGACTCACTGTGTGTGTATGATCCTAAAATAAACCATGAGCCAAAGCGAAAAAATTAAGTGTCCATGCAGTGATTGGTATAGATCAAAATGTTAATCACACTTTATCTTCTTCATCGTCTTATCAAAAGTGTGAAGAAATCATTCATTCTTACATTCAGGCATGTAATCCATTTCAACAAGTACAATAAGAGCACTGTCATAACATCCAACATACTACAAATGAAATATTAAAAACTTAATTTGAAGCATATTATGATCTCTTTATATCATCTTTAGTGATACTGATCACGTTTTGTCATGTTTAATTCCCACTGTGATAGGTATGACATTACTTAGTAACACTGTGGTGTTTATTAGTGATGATACTTGTCACTAGTAACAATCAAATAACCTCAGTGTAATACAGTGACAACAAAAATGACATTGTTAGCACCCAAGACTAAATAATTGTATTATTATTTAGCTGCATGGGTGATTAACAGGGTTCCCACACATCCTGGAAAATCTGGAAAATGATTTCTAGAAAAGAGTGGGAACCCTGGATTATCTTTCAGCTGACAACAAATTATTAAACCCCAGCTGATGCAACAACCATGTCAAAGGACACATCCTGTGGTCGTAAAAATGATTTTAGTCTGTTTAAGAAGGATCCAATCATTGGCATATGCAAGCAGAGAGAAAACAATGAAAACTTGTAAATATAAGGTCTTTACAAATGGACAATAAAAATGTGAGTAGGTAAAAAAAAAAAATTAAAATCAAATCTATCATATCTAAAGCTTCATTTATCAAGAACAAGCTTAAAGCATTTCAAATATATAATCATAATAAAAGCCCACAGTTGTAATGCTTTACCTGCATGTTAATTGATGTTTGTTTTTTTTTACATCAATAGCTACAGATATTTGTCATCAACCTCTAATCTTGTTTTTTAAGAATACTAACTAGAATTGAAAACTGCCCACAGCAACAATGTCTCACCATGTTTCTAGTATCACAGATTGCTGAACACATAATTATATTTCAAGTTTCGCCACTCCCAGCTGTATGCTAATGTTTTGGCCGCCAGTCAGTAAGGCCGGTTATTAAACCCCAGCTGATGAAGAGATTTTTTGTTAGTTTATTAGTTTAGTGTTTTTTCTTTGTTTTTTCTTTGTTTACAGATTGGCATATGCAAGCAGAGAGAAAACAATGAAAACTTGTAAATATAAGGTCTTTACAAATGGACAATAAAAAAACGAAAATTAAAAAAAAAAAGCAAATTATAATCAATTTAGTGTTCTCATTCTAATCTATCATATCAAGAACAAACTTAAAGTATTTCAAATATATAATCATAATAAAAGCCCACAGTTGTAATGCTTTACCTGCATGTTAATTGATATTTGTTTTTACTTCAGACCAGGGAAAACTGATATCAATCTGATCAAGCTTTTTTCACTTATGGACCTTGTTTTATTAAAGTCTGCCTGTCTCACTGTGTTTCTAGTATCACAGATTGCTGAACACATAATTATATTTCAAGTTTTACTCCACTCCCAGCTGTATGCTAATGTTTGACCGCAGTCAATAAGGCCGGATTAATACAGAAATGTGGAGAGATTTTTTTGTTAGTTTATTAGTTTAGTGTTTTTTCTTTGTTTTTTTTTTTGTTTACAGATTGGCTGCAAGGTGGTTGTGACCTTGTTCATGTACTTCCTGGCAACCAATTACTACTGGATCCTGGTGGAGGGTCTGTACCTGCACAGCCTCATCTTCATGACCTTCTTCTCAGACAGAAAGTATCTTTGGGGATTCACTCTGATTGGTTGGGGTGAGTTTTGTGTCATTTATTCACATATGTTTGTAGCCACTTTATTTACTTTTTATCTTGCATATTTAAGTGCAAGGCGCTGCATTTTGGCTGATTTATTGGTATTCGCGTGCAAAACTTGAGGGGACATTTTAAATCCCTGTGCTCTTCATTATATACCAAAAAAACTTGGATTCATGAAAATGCCTAAGCATGAATAGGGGCTTTACAGCTCCTGCATTGTACACACTGTGCGTAAAATATCATAAGCACAGCGCATACAATGTGGATGCTGTGCTACCCAGGCTCTACATATAAAGCATTTTATGGACCTATTATGCCTTCATTTAGAGTGTTAAGCTCATTATAATGGCTGTTTTATCACAAGAATTTGTATGTTTTTGGTTTTCTCTCCCAGGAGTACCAGCTATGTTTGTGACTGTCTGGGCAACTGTGAGAGCCACCTTTGCAGACACAGAGTAAGTCATCTTCATGACTGATATTCATACTATTCCAGAAAATTAGCTATTTCTGGCTTTACAATATTTCTGGCATGATAATTAACATTGGCTGAAAAGTCAGCATCTATATATTATTAGTGAACATTGAATTGTTAGCATTGATAGATTTGAGAATCTGTGCAGACCATACTGTATAATGGCTGTCAATCTCAGCAGCATACAGGGTGACATCTAAAAATGTTCTGACAATGCAATTTTATTCTCTGCAAAATATATATTGCAGTTTTTGATAACAACTGAAAATGATTGAAATGCAGTTAGTTTTTATTTATACTTATTTGCGTTCCAATTTATTTTCTTATTCATATCTTTAATTCATTTTCAGATGTTAATCTAAAACGCCCTTCCCCCTTTATAATCATTCTCACGGTGCAACTCTGACAGCGGTGCTGACACACAATCATGAATTGCAGATATTCAGTATGAAGTAGTATGAAGAAAGCAAAATGGAGGAACAATCCATCCATCATTGGTTCAACTTCACAAAGAAACTTGTAGCTTATTTATGTGTTACATAAACGTCAGTGACTGTTTTCTAACCTTGTTTAGGTTAGAAATTTTCACTATGACTTGGATTGACTTGAAATGTCAGCTTAGTATATTGAACTGTGACTCTCATGTAATGAACTGTCATTCAACCACAGGCACATCTTTCCCATTCATGTTCTGTTTATTCAGTCAGAGCACTGAGGTACTGCTTATAGCTGGAAGACACTTATCCATTTGGCATAGTCGAGCACCTACCTCAAGTATCATCGTTGTTTGTTGTTTATTAGGTTTCCTTTAGCCTTGGCATGGGGCCACAGCAACTCTTGCTGGGGCCCACAGAAGACATAAAAATGTTGTGTCCGAAATGTTGGTACGTCTGTGACTGGCTCAGTATTACCTGCAGCCTGAACATGCATACAGAAGACACACAGACCCTGCATGCACTGTAATCAATTCTCCAACTACTGATAGTGATATCTGACGGATTTTCATTAGCCAGTAGTCATAAAAACAAGAAAACTGGTTTGTTTGTTGTTTGTTGTTAGCATCTTACAGCACAGAAGTGTCAGCTCCAGATGCTTCAGGTCAATGTGACCAATCAGGCAAGATCATATAGCAGCTGTGACGTGTAATGGATATAATGTTAAGCC
Organism: Scarus forsteni; assembly: GCA_036419115.1. NCBI lineage: Eukaryota > Metazoa > Chordata > Actinopteri > Labriformes > Labridae > Scarus > Scarus forsteni. Next base: position 26,557,210 of record JAZDUH010000157.1, on the reverse strand, counting down.
TTAGCGGAGTGTAGAAAGAGTATGTAGAGTTTTTGTCTCCAAACGAACAGACCATCGTCAACTGATGTTTTCTCTCTTCCTTTTTATTGTTATACCTGGAGACTTTATACCAGGCTGTAAGGACTAAAGACTTAGGATTTAACTTCACCCAAATTGAACCTGAAAGGGTTATCTTGGTGTTTTTGTGTGTTTCAAGAACTTTTCCAGAACTGTCTCAGTAAACCAAGCCCCACAACAATAGATCATAATCTTTCCACAGAGCTGTCTGTCAGCAGGTTGTAACCCCCAATTACCACATAATCTACCTGTTTAGTGCTCCTGAGCTGCTGTGCACTCCACAGAAAATCAACCCCAGTCTATTCAATAAGTTGGTCTCCGTAGCCTGTGCTAGATCTGTCTCCAGCGCAAGTCTGCACTGCTTTATAGCAAGTCTATTTTCAGTGGGAGTTTCTTCCACCCTGGGTTCATCTCTGCCAAATAGACACTTTGACCCAAAACAGTTAAACAAGTGCTCAGATACTCAGAACAATATTGATGTAGACAGCATATAAGCATCATTTAAAAAAGATAACCTGTTGCATAAATGATGCACTTCCAGTTGTCTTGTGATCTCACCCTTACCTTGTGAAAATTTTGTTCTCTCATGATCTTGTGATCAAGTGGTTTTAAGCTGCTCCTCTGTGCACCACTTTCAATGTGCCCCGTGGGCGAAGACATTCACTGCTGGTTTGAGCAAAGCTGTGGCACAGAAGGGACACTATGCAGCAGGTTATGTGGAATTGTGGGTCACGGAGCCATGTATGGCTCTCAAAAATGGCGGATTAACCTGTTTTACTTTACTGTTGCTGTTACTATTTTTTATGTTGCAGTTTTATAAATGATTATGTTAACAAATGAAATAATAGTAATAATAATAATAACAATAATAATAATAATAATAATAATCTATCTTCATAGAGGTATCTGTGTGGTCTGAAAATAAATACATATTTGATATTGTCAGAAAACACTGTTGTGCATCCCTACGAGAAATCTTGGCATTTCTCCTGTACATGTCTGTCAGACACACCGTATGTTACAGCATAGGAGAGTTGGGACAGTTATAAAAGCTGAGGTTTGAGCAACCTGGAATCCAAAAATGCCCAAAGGAACTAAGGAAGTAAACCTTTTGTTTCATGTCTTAGTCTGGTGAAGAACCAACACAACACTTCTGCTCTCTTACCAGACCCCTTTGAATTGAGGAGAACTGAAGCATCGAGGGTCTGATTGTGTGACAGTGTTGTGTAAAAAGCACAGGCACAGCTCTCGGGGCTGTCTTTGAGCCTCTTATTCTTCTAACACATCAAATGTAGAGCTGCAGAAGCTGTGAAGGAATAAAACATTCACAAGCTTCATCTCCAAATCCACTTCCAAACACACTCAGTGCTATTATGTAAAGAAGTTCTAAAAAACATAGACTTTGCACTTTAGAATGGAAATTATACTAAAAAGAGTATTAGACATAATACAATAACACACCATACCATGCTAACCACAGTTCACAATACCGTTTTTTTTAGAAGGTTGGTCCGAAGTTAGATTCATTATACAGTATGGCAGTGTCCACAAATTGGCCTCCAAAATGTTTCCGAAAAGTATACTTTATATATTAACTTAACAAGATACAATGGTATATTACAAGTCAGTACCATGCCATACTATTGGTATTGACTATTGATAGCATACCCTACAGTTCAGTACATAGTAGCATGATAGATAGATATTTCATTGTCCCATTGGAGGACGCTGAAGTTGACCCTAGTGCTGAGTAAAATACAACAAGTGTACAGTAACATAAAGAACAGTAAAAATAGGAAATGTAACAGCAGTGGTTTGTAAAGTGATTCTCCACAAGGTACACCTGACACCAAGTCAAAATCTAAAAGCCTTGAACTCCATACAACACAGCCTCTTGAATGGGTGTTTGGTTATGTAACTTTCTGTTCCACATATTTTTTTATCTTTAAAAAACCTAATAAAATGTGACATATGAGTATTAACAATGAAATTTCTCGTAACAAAGCTATCCAAAGTTTATATTCAGAGTAAATTTAAAACAAATTCATCAGTTGATTATTTTTATTAGCCACACATGGTTTTTAAAAAGCCCAAGGCACACTTCGACTTGTGATTCACTGTGTGACGGCACAATATATCTATACAATAAGATGCAATCAAAATAGAATAATACATTTTAATACAATAAAATACGAGGAAATACACGTTATAGTCCCTATGAGGGGAATTTTGTGCGCTCAAGAATTGACTTTTTCTGTACTTCTGACTTTTTTATATACCACAACCTAAGATGTGTTTTGATTTGACAAGGAATGATTTGATTGATTCATTTTATGGCTTCATCAAGGAGCCTTACCTTCAGCTCTGGTGTCAAGTGAAATCAGTGCTCGACTAAACCCCTCCCAGCCCGACTCCTAAGCCACTCAAACAGATGCTAACATAGTGATGAAAATGCATTGATTAAATGTTGAGTGACACAGCAGAGAAATAAATCAATGCCTTGCCCTACCTCCTACAATTATATACAGTTTCTGTTCAGGGAGGGTGGTTCATCTAAACATGCACAAAACTGAAAACATCTTAAACTGCTTGTTCCCAAAACACAAGAATTTATAAAAAAAAAAAAAAAAAAACAGGAATGAAAATACGTGCTGAAATAGATTGTAAAGTAATTTTTCATGATCTATTCAAACATCACAGTGTTTTATGGGTACATTGATAACAGCAGCTTCAGCATCCAGCAGGCACAGGATGAGTTGAAAAACCCTCTGAATTATTTTTGTGTATAACCCCCTTCACATTTTAAGACTGTTTCATTGATTGTTGAAGTCAGTGAAAATGTTTTATTGAAAAGCACTTTCTTCTTTGAGTACCATGATTTCTGAATTTTGGGAACTTTGAAAGCCCTAGAAGAAGAAGAAATCTTTCAATGAAAAGGTGAATAATAAATGATTTAAATGAAATATTCAATTCTACTTGTTTTGAGTTTTAAATGTAGTACCATATAAGTGGGACTTAGGAGAAGAAACTGGATTTCTTTAAAACCCTGTGTCATGCTCTTCAATGTAAAGGAAAGACTCAGTGTTTTTGGATTATCTCGCCCAGCAGTCTGATCCTATCTTATCTCCCACTGATCCATTTTGTTGTTGCTGACCTCTGCAGGTGTTGGGATTTGAGTGCAGGCAATTTGAAATGGATTTATCAAGTGCCTATCCTGGCGGCCGTCGTGGTGAGTATATGCACCCTGTGCTCACCTCATACCCCCACTGTGGAGGAAAGAACAGTGATTCACTGCACCTGTGACACTGCAGCTGCCGGACCAAACATTAAATCAGCATGTTTCTTTTTTCATCACAGGTCAATTTTATCTTATTTCTGAACATAATCAGGGTGTTGGCAACCAAGCTAAGAGAAACAAACGCTGGAAGGTGTGACACAAGACAACAGTACAGGTAAAGAGTCTGAGCACACTGCTTGTTTTCATATTTCTGGATTCATTGCTTATTTCATCCTCATGAAAATCATGTACTATGATTACATAAATAGCTTCTGCAGTGTTCAGAGACTTTGACAAAAAAGGACAAGTGTTTTTGTCCAACAAAGTATTTATAGGGACGTGCATTTCAAACAGGCTGTAAACGCTTTAGTGTGTGGCAACATTCTCTCGCTTCATGCTGTCCCTATACAATTAACATTAAATAAATACATTAAGCAAATTAATTCAGTTAGCTCAATGAAAGCAATGTGAACAATAAAGACATAACCTGCTAAGCTGGCAAAAGAGAACTCAGAATTTGAAAAATACAAAAATAGAATTTAAAATAAATAAATTAAGATGATTGAGTTTTTCCTTCTCAGGAACACAGATTCACTGACTGGTCTTGTCCATTAAATATGTTTCCTATCAAAAAAGTAAGGGTGTGACAGTTTGGATATGTAATATATGATATTAAACATTATTTCTTGGTTTGTTTTTTATTGCAGTACACTGCATCCCAATATTTTCTCTCAGAAAAAAATATAAAAAGCTTGTCACAATAAACTAATAAGGAATAGATGTCAGATTTAGATCACAGCAGTTTGCACACATTCTTCTGCAAAAGGATGGGCAGATACTGCTCAGAGATACCTGATTAAAGGACAAAAAATATATGCTCTAAACAGCTGTCACAAAAGACACAATGTTAAGCCAAATGCCAGAGTTTAAGGTTACAGAAATAGAAGCAGTGCTAGAAGTTTAGTCATTTACATTATAACAACATACATTTCACAATAATCACATATCACAGGTGGGGTTTTATGTCCTTGATTCTGGCTCCGTGTTAAGCTTAAAGAAGGGCCATTTTCAGTGGTGACCTTCCACTGGCTCATTCTGTGGTTGCAGCAGTCTAAACCATAAGGTGACAATATGTCTTTATGCTGTTTGTACTATAATATTTGATAAAATTAGTTCATTTACGCTGCACCAACATCTTTAATGGGATTTATCAGACATCAATAACAGTTTATTGGTCAAGGAAAGTCACATGTTTTTTTAATTTATTGGAATATTGCGGAAAATGCATAGTATAACATTCACAGTGAAGGTTTATACAGATGTGTCCTTTGAGTTTTTTTATACTTAACAAATCACTGATCATTCACTTTGTCCATCTCATATGACTGTGTTCCCACATTACAGCCTCTATCAGTGAACAGTCTGCCTGCCTTTAGGTTCACAGATAATAAAATATACTCATATCAACTTTAATAAGGGCTAACTCAAAATGAGCTCCTAAAGGCATCATGTTCTGCATTAAGGGAACCAATTTCTCCAGCACTGTGCAGCACATTTTTGGTTTCCTTGTATTTTTTTGCCCCTCATCACCTCTTCCCTAAATCTCTTTCATCACAGAAGCACTTTGATTAATCAGAAGGTTATGGTAACTTCAAAAAATGATCCCACATCTACAAAAATGAAGGTCTCTGTCTGTAACATTACTCTGGTGGGAAGGCTTAAACTGAGTGGCTGCAGCATGAGAAGGTGTCTTTTTGTTTAGGTTGTTTAGGTTTTCTTCAAGGTTACTGTATATCTGATGTGTGTATTTAACCTGCTGTTAAAAAAGACACTTTAGGTTAAAAATCTGTGGGAACAATGACAGTAGATGCTCACAGTTAACATGGACACCATTCAGTCAGCTACACTAGGCACAATGTTGGTCCTTGATAGTGTTGGACAAGCCGCTCAAAAATTTGAGTATAATTTTTCACTACTACTTTTTACGTTTACTATTTATCAAAAGTAACTGTTTACTGTAATTTAATTATACAGTTTTTTCCTTTGCTTATAATAGAATCGACAGCAGATTTGAAAATAAGTTTCCAATGGACAATGTTCCTCGCATCTGTCATAGACACAAACTTAAAATAAATGTTCTATTTGAAGTTGTTGAAGTCCAACTATAATTCATGCTTTTCTTCGAATTTTTTTCTGTTTACATCCCACTGATAGCAGTTTCCAGTCTGTTTTTGTGCCTGGCATTTTACTCTCCTGTGCCAGTTTTGCCATTATGTGCATACCTTCTATTAGTTTATTTCATATGATTCTGAAAACAATAATGTCTGTTCTTCCACCGATACAGAAAACTGTTAAAGTCCACGCTGGTGCTGATGCCACTTTTTGGAGTTCACTACATCATATTTAACGCCATGCCGTACACAGAGGTGTCTGGTATTCCCTGGCTGATACAGATGCACTATGAGATGCTGTTCAACTCATTCCAGGTAAAGATACAGATGTGAAAAGTCACGACCAAAGTGATCAGGTTGAAAGAAAAGCCGTGTTCAAACTCCTGTTTCAAGTCATATATGCACCTGTGATATTCTGCCTTCACTGTGAGTGTTGCAGACATGGAATCAAAGAATGTGTTCGCCCCACTTTTTGCTCCATCTTCAGAGGTAGTTTTATTAGTGCAGCATGAGAGGGGAGCACATAGACCCAGCAGCAGAGCGCATTACTGTGTTCTTGTGTCTTCATGTGTGCTTTAGGTGAAAATGTGAGGGGTGGCACTGTCCTGTGAACCCTTTAAGAAATAACAGAGCATTTTTTGAGGTTGGGTTGTATCAGGTACTAGACAGTTGTTAGTATAATGTCTCAAAGTGCTCAGCAGCAGCGAGGCACCAATAAGACGAGCTGAGACTGTGGGCAAGGTATAGTGCTGTTGGCGGATACAATTATCTCATGTAATTCAGTGAGTTTTATCTAAAACCAAACCATGAAACAACGTTGGGTTGAATGTTAGATGGGTTGAAAAATTTCAGAGCACTTTACTTTTCCTCCAGGAAGTCTCTGTGTTTGGCACTGTTTTAAAATGCAGCGAATGGCCACGTGCCCCTCTCTCTGTGGGCATTGATGGTGCCTGCAGAGTGTTGTTCTGAAGAATTTCTGCTTTCTTCTTCTGTTTCACTCTGTGGACTCAGGAATACACAACAGCAGCAGAGGAAACTAACACTAAACCAAATATGAGTGATCTGGACTCAAGTGACAATGGTGTTCCTGTCACAGTGGATGCACAGGGTCTCTTTTATAATCCCAAGTACACAGAAGAAGAAAGAGGAGCACATAGCCATATACTACATCTTTTCAGAACAAAAATAAAGCTGTTTGTTGTGTAGAACTCACACAATTACACAAAATAACTATCTGTGAACCACATTGTACCTCGCCAGTCGTCTTAGCTTGCTCTTCTAAAGGTGCAGCACTGCTGGGAGCCCTTTCAACCACTTTACTGACCATTGTAAAGTGTCAGATACAACCCAACTTCAGAAACTTCTGGGATTAATGTAAATATAAAGAGACATCATGACATCACAGCTTCAGTGTGTCCGTTTTGCTTAAGTCAACTGTGAGATGGGCTATGCTGAATCTGGCTGGAAATGAACAATGTAAACAAACATACTGTTTTTAATGTACGTATGTACATAAACAAACTGGCTAGCTTCAGGCTAATGCTAATGGCAGTCACTTATAAGGGCCAAAGGGTTGGTTCAGTATTTTTGAAGTCAGTGAATTAGCTGAAAGGGCTCCTAACCACACAGCACTTTTAAGGAGGTCAAGCTGAGGCCACCAGAGAGGTGCCACCAGTCATTTTGCCTGTGAACCTAACACCCACAGCCTAACTGTGTGAATGTATGCAAAAATGAGCCACAAAATGGTGTTGGATCATTGGAAAACATTTTGAGCACCTAATATTTCGTCAGTATGAGTCAATAAGAGTGATCAGTGATGATGATGTACCTTTTACTGTCGATGCACATACTTACCATTATCAGGCTTTACCTTCAAGTCAATTCATTGACTTTTTCAATACTCGATTCTACCCAACTTCAAATATACCAAACAATTCCTTTAACTCTTTATGGAGGCCACAGAGTTATGGGTGGGCCTTAAGGGCCCTGGCCCAAGTGAGCTCTTTTGTCTCACTTTTGATGATTCATTTTTGGTATCGAAATGCGCTTTAACACTTAAAATAAAGTTTTACCTTTTAAAGAAATAAGAAAATCAAAATCCCGTTGCTGTCCTGTGCAGTTTTTCTTATCAAATCAGGCCAGGAGGTATTAATATTGATATATTGAAGACTAAGAAGGTCAAATAGAGTAGCAGGATCTAAAAGAATCCAGGAGTCCCTGAATCAAAACAAACAGGGGTTTCTCTATAGCATGAAAGGGAGGAGATCTTCAAATTTGAAATTAAAGGATAAGTTCGGTTTCTACAGCTTTCACATTGTTTATAGAATGAAGTAGGACAATATACTCACCCAGAAGGCTTTCCTGATCCAAACAGTGCCTCGGGAGATATTTAGATCCAAAATCGAGTGGCGGCGGACATCCGTATAATGGTAGCACACGGGGCATGTATAGCACCACTTCTAAAACTGCATTAATCGGAGGCAAACCTTCTTGTTCTTCAGTTCAGAGGTCAGTACAGTCACAAAACATGTCTGGAGCGACACAGACTGTAATGGAGGAGTAGCCCGAGCGGACCATGATGAAATATTGGTGAAACTAATGAGTTTTTGGACTACTCTACTTCATTCTATAAACAATGTGAAAGCTGCAGAAACCAAACTTATCCTTTAAATAACAATGTTGTAGCAAATTATTTTGTTGACAGAAAAAAATATGAAATGGTGTTTCTGTGTTAGGCAATCAGAGCTGCGTGCTGTAGTAGTATACAGGTAAACAAACTGTTTCTACATGCATTGCAAAGCTGAATGTCTCAGAGAACCATTTTAGCAAATTCAGACATAACTGTGGGCTGTGATAGAACTTCAATGATTTGCTCTTGAAGATTGCATTAATGCAGCTTTAGTGTGTGAATGACAACCACTTTCTTCATAAATGTTGTACCCAATGAGAATGTGTGGTAACAAAACAAGAGGGGTAAACTGAAGCAGAAGAGTCCCTGTTATGGCAAAGACATTTTGTCTCCATATTAAAGAATGCTGTGATGTAGCTCACTGAATACAGCTTTAAGTGTTGACTTGTATCACCACAAATCTTTGGTCAGATTTGGGCTTTCACCTGCATGTCATCTTTTTATCATGTATGTAAGGGACTAGACTTTCTGTATTAAATGTGTCAAGAATGATGTTTATAGATTCGCTCATTAGTGGGGAAATAAAGTTCTTTAGGTAAAACTTTGAGTCTCATGGTAGGGCCCCAGAAGATTTTCAGATTTCAAATTGGGTCATGACACCATTGAGTTTGGGAAAAGCTGGCCTAGAAATTCATGCATAATTTTATCGTGATAAATAAAATGATCTCTTTCCTTTTGCAGGGGTTCCTCGTGGCAATTATTTACTGCTTTTGCAATGGAGAGGTAAGAAATCAGAGTCACTTTAAAACAAAAATAATCCTGCATGATATTTAATGCATTAACAATTGCAAGCATGTGCTTCTTTTCCCCAAAGGTGCAAGCTGAGATCAAAAAGTCATGGAGCAGGAGGACACTGGCTCTGGATTTCAAAAGAAAAGCTCGAAGTGGCAGTAACACATACAGCTATGGACCTATGGTGTCGCACACCAGTGTTACTAATGTGACCGCCAGGGGGCCACACGCCCTCCATCTCACAACCAGGCTGGGTCCCGTGCCAGTTAATGGACACAGGAACCTCCCGGGGTATGTGAAGAATGGCTCGGTCTCAGAGAACTCCATACCTTCATCAGGACAGGAGCTTCACCTGCCTGACGAGGAGCACTCTGCAGCCACTCGGCCCTGTGAGGACGAGAAACCTTCCCCTGTGGTGGAAGAGGAGAGGGAGACGGTCATGTGAACTAAAACATAGAAAGCAAAGCATGGAGCCGTCCATTCCGGATAGCGTTATCATCAACACTGCCAGTTTTTTCCTCCTGCGAAGTGGGCCAGAACATTGCCAAGTGATGAAGCTCATGTCACAAGAAAGGGTGTATCACTTTAGAGCGGTGGGCCGCCTTTACGCCAGGGGAAGCGTCTCATTTTGACGGCCTATTCCCTCAGCTGTTTCACCAACTGCCTGCCACAGTGAATGTGTAATAAGACAAAAGCAAATATTTCGTATTTTTCCACTGCCAGAACTGATGTTATTTTCTGCGTTGGTGTTTATTTTTTGGGCAGAAATCTTCTGCTCATCTTTCAGGCTTACATCTCCCCGAGTTTGTTCCAGCAGCTGCCAGGAACAGCCTTACTCACCTGAAAGCCAGGGGGATCATTGAGTGCACTTAGAGGCACATGTGTGGGCAGTTTCTTTCAGTAAGTCCTCAGAGAAGTCGTCGGAAGTTTACCGTGCACGTAGGCTCGGCTGAAAAATTTTGAATGCTATCTTCTGAGGCAACTGTAAATGCTCTCTAGCATGGTTTCATTTGTTCTGTACTGACTTAAGTCCACTTCACTTCAGTGTTAAAGGGAAGGTACTCAGGTAATTGAAGTCCTCTGTTGTTGCACACCTAACTTTATACTTTTGAAGTTTTGTTATAGTAAATCAGCGTTTCTCTGTAGAGAATCATGTTTTATATTTGTTAATTAAGCTGGTTTTATTTTTTTTCAACGTGGAACCGTTTTAAAAGCCTGTTTTGAATACAGGGTATGCACTGATGTCACAGTAGGCACACAAGTCACTGCTGTCCAAGCAAGTGGAAGGCAGAAAGTACAGATCAATAACAGGAGTCAGGCTTAAATTAGGCTGAAATATGCCTTCTAAATGTACTGTTTTGGGTGGGGGTGTTCCTTCCTTCCAGATTGCTTAGGTCTGCTTTTTTGTGTGTTTCTGCTCTTTTTACGCTCTGCACAGTAAAACAACATTACATTGGTTTTTGAGTAATCCTCAGCAGAGGAGAAAAGATGGTAATATGGTGACATAACTTATCTATAATCCTAGAGTGCTGGAGTACAGAATAGATCTGCTGAAAGCTCCCATTTGAAACAATGAAGCAACAGCATAAGACGCATCATTTTCTGTAGATTTTTCACTGCAGTTGTTACATATACAGTTTGGATTTATACTGATAAAGATTATATTCAGTAATTACAAAAGAGGAAATAAAAGCCTGGAAAATATTCTCAGGGGGTCTGTTAATAGATTAAGGTGACCCATCTGGGTATTAATGTATATGTGGAAAACCTTGTCCTCTCTCCAGTTACTGTTCCTGACTGTTGTGGAAATTTCTTCGGCAGAAGTTAAAAATTAAGAGTCTGATACCAATCCAAGAGAGAAGTTTTCTGGACTTTTATTACACATCTGCAAGTGGACACACCAGCTATGCAGCAACAAACATTGCAGCAGAAGTGTGTAACAACCTTGTGATGTCAGACCACATTCCTGCCTCCCCTCTTGATTATTTTGCTCAAAATAGTGTTAGACTCAACAAACAGCACAGCAGTTTCTCTGAAGAGCCCTAAAGTTGAGATTGACTCCAGTAAATGTTTAATGTAGATAACTCTCTGCATTCCTGACCTCAGTAGAGTTAGTCTATGTCATTAGTTAATGGCACAAGTTGTTCAAATTTAATTTTCTCCATGACACATGATGTTCACATGGGCTGTATTTCCACCAAGTGGCCCGGCTTGGTTCAGTACCTTTTGGTACAGTTTGGAGCAGTAAGTCCTGATCTCACTGAGCCGAACCAAACTGCTCTGTGAAATTGCAGCATTGAGAAATATTCTGAGCTGTAATGTTTCTTCCAGATAGACAGTGCTTTTTCTAGTTTTGTATGCCCTTAAGTGTTGAGCACTTCTATGCACAAGACAAAATATCTGCAGCATCTGGACTCTTCCCCCTCCTTCTTTCAGACAGTGTCGGTAGCTGCCTGGTGACAGTTTGCCTTACCCCAATGACCCACTACTTCAACATTTTACCATTGTTTCTTTGGCAGTTTGAGTCCATTGACTTGAGTAGCAAGTCCAGTGCAGAGTGTAGACCATAGATAGAATAAAGAACTGTTAAAATAAGGCGCCTAACTTACAAATTACAACAAAGTAGGCTGGTCATCCATGAGAATAGACTGGGCCCTTGTGAGAAGGGACAAAAATCCAACAGAACATTTCAGAAGGAGGGAAATTACAGATAAATTACGGATGTGTTGGGGCTACACAGAGGAGTATGTGAGAACTAGAAGTATTTTTTTGTAACACAGGTGGTTTTAATCATACTCCAGCTCAGACATTGTCAAAAACAACAGCTGATGATCTGTACTGCCCCTGGGATGTCCCCCAAATGTTGGAAAAAATGTTACTGCAAACCAGAACTGTTGAGAAAAGATTTTTTTATTCCTTACCTCTAACTGATTCATATTATCAGTCTGTGCGGTTTGCGTCCGAGCAGCTGAAACTCCAGTGACTCGAGCCTGCTGTGATGTCAGGTGCATGCACTATATTCCTCTCATTCTAACAGACGTGGAAGAGTTCACATGAATGTTTCATTTTTAGATTTGCTCTAGAAATCCCCCTCCCTCTCTCCCTCTATCACACACACAAATACACCATGATGCCAAAGTGAGTTTACTTGTTTGAGAACTGTCTCCGTCTTATTTGTTCAGTGTAAACTGAGGTCAAGAGGAACTTTGTGAAAATGGGACAAAAATGGTATCGTATGTTCTCACACATTCCTCAGAGCAGGAAACCTGTCTTAAAACACACAGTTAGCAGGAAATGTCTTCAATTCCACTGGAATGTTAATTAAAAGAGGAATTCGAGGAAAAAAAGTAAGGAAAACAACAGTGCAGATTATAAAGGAAAACCTGGAAATGAATGAAGTATCAGATTTTACAGATGCTCCTGTGATAATGCTGCTTTTTGATGTAAATAAATACAAGTCATTATGTTTACAGTGATCAGAAATACATTCTCATTTTGAGTCAATAGTGTTCATGTATATCAAGCTATCTTGTGTTTTTTCATGTGTTGGTTTACAAATTTTTGCTATATTTGACTTTGTATATAGTTCAAAAAAACTGTCCATTTTTCAGGTGACAGAGGGCATTCGAACAAGCATTTGGTGAACATTCCAGGATATACTTCAAACCCTGTTACTGGTCACTTATACTGTTTTTATTCCCAGGTTAGGTTCATTTCATCATACACTAAAGAGTTTAAATGATCCATTGTGTGCATCAAGAGAAATCCTTTTGTTTTTTTTAAAAACTTTAAACATAATATAAACTCTGATCAAAAAGTCTTAAAGTTAATTGGGGTGGCCCTCCAAAAAACTGTGGGGATGAAATTAGTTTTATATTTTTTGCTGCATTTTTCCCTTTTTTAATTTTTTTCTTTTTTTCCCTTTCATCTGCCCCTTTTATATTTATTTATTTATTTTCTTTTATCTACAGTTTGCTTGTTTTGCCTTTTATTTCCCACATTTTTTTCTTTTTTTCGGTGTTATGTATTGTTTTATTTTTTTTATTTGCACTTAAACTGTTTCTGAAGCTAGGATGCTCCCCATAGTTTGTACTCAAATTGTAATTTACACCTACATTTTTAGACCTCACTTTTCACGTTCATTTGACTTAAACAAAATGTTGATATTGTGAAACAGTGAAACTTCTTTTTTTCAATTCTGACCACGATTTAATGTCCAGCTCGCTTGGTATCTAGCTGTCTATCATTTTTGTGACTTCACACTGACTGATTGATGATAATGTTGTTTTTCTTTGTTTCAGTCTAATGGTGGATCATTTGTGCTGTTTATTTTGACTAATTCTTGAAAAGCTAAAGTTAATCTGTTGCTGATTTTACTCTTGACAAGTCCATCCAGCAGGTTTAAGCATAATGGAGTAGTTGATACAGGGGTTACTGAATACCTCCACTTCAGATCTTTATTTGTCTCATTCTGTAAACTTAACATTCCAGTACTACTGTTTTTCAAATATTTTGTGCCTCATTTGGTTATATCTAATTTCTTTTATGCATTTTCACATATCCCACAAAAGTACACCAGGCCTGATTCACTAGAAATTGACTGTGGTTTCCAATACCTTTAAGAAATTATTCTCAATGGTACTCCTGTCTGCTCTGTCTCAAGGTCGAAATCACAGAGCATGAAGGTCGAACAACACTCATATAAAAATTCATCCCTGAAGTAGAGCAGTACTTCAGTGATGACAAAGAGACAGTTTTTCCCGCTAAAAGATCATTTTGAAGGATTTTGAACACTTTTAGTCAGTCTCTTGACAGCCCATGAAAAAAAAAGGCAAACTTGCTTCATCTTATGTATGCTCTGGCATCAGGCTGTCCCCATACAGGGACGGGGTGTAAAGCCCCGGACACACCAGGACTGATTTTACCCATGATTGTGTTAATAAGAGATGCACAATATCGTCAGTACATTTTCTGAATCAGCAGATTTACGGCTGTTCATATCGACTGATTTATCCCATATATCAGCTGCAGTTTTGACAGCGTGTATGAAAGTACCGTATTGCTTCGAACTATCATCACGTAACATGTAGAAATCATTAATAATATATACTGGATAGTTATTTTTTGTTCTGTTTCTAACAAAATAAGCTGCCACAATGAGTGGAACTTGTCCATTTTTATACAGTAAAAGTTTCATACTCTTGCCAAAAAAATCTAGGATTACTTTCAGCAATAATGAGTTTGGAAATATTGGCATATCATATATTGACAAAGGCTTATCATTGTGCATCCCTAACATTAGTTACTTATTAGTGACAAAATACTTATGGATCTTATGTAGAGTTTATTGTAGAAGTCATGCAGGGGCATTATTGATTTCCTGATTATTGAAACGTTTGTTATGACGTCTTTTATAAACTTTCCAGTTGAGTTTCTTAGTGGTAACAGGATTTCTGTATTACCGTAAAATCCGAAGTAAGTGCAATCAGTTTTGGGGTCTCTCCCCATCATAATGATTTAAAGGGATAGTTCAGTTTTTTTTAAGTGGGGTTGTATGAGCTCAATATTGCCACTAAGTACATTAGATGCAGTACAAAGTTGTCTCCTCTCCCTCAGTAAACCATAATTTGTAAAAGTTTGTGTGGCAGAACTAGCCGCATACAGGAATGTATTGCTCCAAATACAAAGGATAGCTTCTCTGCCTACAAGAACTCCCATTAAAAAATAATACCACAGTTTAAGAGTACGCTGCTCAGAATTTTTTTGAGTGCATTAACTAAAATAAAGTTTATCTTGGACTAACCGACTCTGCCAACTTTATATTTCTAAAAAGTTAATGCACTCAAAAAAATATTAGGTAGTACTCATAAACTTTGGTATTATTTTTTGATAGGAGGTCTTGTAAGCAGAGAAAATACCCTTTGTATCTGGTGCAATACTTCCCTGTTTGCAGCTGGTTCTGCGTCACAAACGAAACACATTGTGGCGTACTGAGGGAGAGGAGAGAACTTACTACTGCATCTAAATGTACTAATGGCCACATGGAGCTCTTACTGTACATCCCCACTTCAAAAAAGCTGAACTATCCCTTTAAGTTTATTTAATGAAAGTCCACAGTGTGCAGTTCCTGGGTATCACTGTCCCTCTTTTATCAATGTAGGTTTACAACATATTGACTTGCACTTCTACTGCCTCTATTACGGTAGTTAACCTCCAAGTCTTGATGCAGGGGTTGCCGTAAGCAGCAGACACACAGCCTGTGAGCGTTGCACTGATATCACTGCATGCTGTTGTAAACTGAGGAGTGTTTTAAAACAAATTAGTGCAGCACATGCTTTATTTTCTTCACATCATAGTAGTATTTCATTTAAAATCAGGTTTGTGACTAAATGACAGAGAAATACTGTCTGTAAGCCATGTAGACTTCCATTAGCTCTAAACAATGAAGCAGTGGTTTGCGACAAGCAACATGCTAATAAACAGAAGTAAAATTTTAATATTGGTGGGTGGTTTAATGTGTGATTATGGCATCTGCACATACCCACATGATGGTATAAGACTGGACATTTTATACTGGTATGTTGGTCCCATTGATTTGGGTTAGGTGTTAAAAGTGTGGCACAAAGTTAAAAAAGTGTTCTTTTACTTACTTGCACAGGTTTAGTGGCTGCATAGCTGTGCAGTCCTTTAGTGAGTCAGGCTCTCTGACTTTTAGATGTTTTCTTATGTGTCCATAGTCCTCTGTTTAAACACAATATGAAGGCACAGAGTGACGGCACAGTAAATCACTGCACAGGTTTTCATTCTGATTAGATTTCCTAATTTTTGACTGTGTTGGGTTTGTGCATAATTATGTGAATTTGAGGGGTTTTGCCAGGGGAAAATGTAAAGAACATTAATGAGTTATAGGAATACCTGTTGCAGTGCGGAGTGATTTTGTCCTCATGCTTCGTGCATAAAGGCTTTTGCTGACAAAAGCAGACAGCCTGGGTTGAAACCTGACCCATGGCTCATTTTCCACACGTCATTCCCTACACACTCTATATTTCCATCTCTGTCTTCTTTCCTGTCTGTTTACAACCACAAAAGCCCCAGAATATATGTTAAGAAAACATTTATAACCCATTTTAGTCACACAGACGCCAAAAGTCTCCATATATGTGCAGCTTGAACTGTCATAATTCTGAGAAATGCTTCTGCTCCTCCAAAAACTTCGCTTGAACTTTTCTGTGAAAATTGATCATCTCTGTTAATCAAAGTTAAACAGACTGGCTAAAGACATAATTGCATGCCTCTGCAGGCCACAATGATGGGAGACTGATGAGACCTTTGTCAAATAATGTTGCTGTAATATCCTGCCTAACCAGTTTCATTTTATATTTTGTATTTTCATCATTTTTCTGAGAACCTCATTGAGAAAATTCAGCCCAGTTGAAGATAAAAACCATGATGTACATATAATATCCTCCATTACAGTTAAACTAGGCGATTGACATTTTAAGTTGCTTTTCATTAATTGAAATTGGATATGTAAACCTTAATGTTATATAAATCAGGCAGATAAAAGAGCATGATAATCTTAGATTTAAAAAGAAACACTTGGAAAATAAGATTTGAGCACTTTAATGCTTTGAAACAGTATTTTGTTCTGATTGTAAAGTGTAAACTGATTGTGTTTTGGAATCAAGTGTACAGTAAAGCCCATACTCAGAGCTAATGTTGTATTTCATTGTATTTTAAATACCTCTTATGGAAGTATACAGTGTGTCTCCTTGTCTTTTATTTATCTCAGTGGAGTCTATATGGGTCTTAATGCTTCAGATGCAGTATGTGGAGGTGTGTTTGTCGATGCACATCTCATTGTGTTGGCAAGCTGCAGACATCAGTGTTAGCTGTTTCTGGTCTCTAATGTCCATCAGTGAATTGTAAATACAGAAATAAACTGAATTTTACTGTACTGTGATGTTTGCAACTTTCTTCACATTCATGTTGACAAATGCTTTTTTATGCTTTTGTTTATTTCCATCATAAGATAAAAAGTCATCATAGAAAAGACGTCCATAAAAGACAGCAGTCAAAATACGAACAATTATTTCCAGTGTCTGTCCGTGTCAGGCAGAGTTCACTTTTGAGCTTTCCTTGCTCCCCCTTTTGCTCCTCCTTTGTCTCCTCCTTTTTCTCCTTTGTCCCCTCGTTCTCCCTTCTCGCCAGCCTTCTTCCCTTTCCCATCACCGGCCTCTTTCTTAGATGCTCCTTTTTCACCCTTTTCGCCCTTCTTAGCATCCTTCTCATCTCCTTTCCCCTCTTTTGCACCCTTGCCTTCTTTCTTCCCCTCCTTGTTCTTCTTCTCTCCTTTTTCGCCGTCAACTTTCCCAGAGACTGTTGTCACCTCCTCTTTCTCCTCTGGCTTTGCCGCTGCAGACACACAAAGATATGACAAACACTTCATCAGGTGTCATTCTGGTCTTGCTTCTGTTGCTGATTGGAAGGAATAATGTAATCCAACAGAAGGCCCAGATAAGTAGGTTAAATGTAACAGAGGCACATCTGTTTCTCTGTGTTCTAATAAGCATGGCTTTTTATTCTTTTAATGGCAACGCCAGGAGTGCTTTCTGTGTAACACAAGGAGCACAAAAGTTAACCCTCGGCTTTGTGTGTTCACAGTGTGACTCGTTTATATTCAGGATGCACAAGATACAATATAACAGTGAGGGATTTGGGCAGGAAATATAGAAAGAATACAAAAAAGAACAATTCCTTGGAAATCAATTTAATGTATTTTTAAGTAAAAAAACAGGAAACATACTCGAACATTTATATATACATGTATCTATATATACATATGTGTGTATATATATATATAATATGAATATATATATATATATATATATATATATAAACTACAACATGAATAGAAAGGCCTGTCATTACAGCCAGGCAAACTTTGTTTTTGAGTGTCTTAAAAATACAAAGTAACTGAAATATTTACTCTGCTCCTCAATCTGCTGGGCAAAATAAAACTTGTTCATTGTGATGGCATTCATTTGAACTCATTTTACTTAGCATTTCAACATTTTTTCTGGTATGTATATCTTAAGATGTTAAGCTGGTAAATTGACTTTTTTATATAGATTTTAAACATTTGCCAATGTAGGTGTAATGCATGGGTAGCATGTTAATCTTGGCGCTGCTGGACGTTGTACAAACGTGACATCGATCAACCAGCGCCATATAAAGTGGGCATATACTGTATGTCAGTGCACTGGTGCCATGCCTTGGTGTCCATAATTAGAGGTATACAAAGGTAAACAGAGGTAAACTCTTGACGGTGTTCACAAGTGTTTCAGATCAAAAGTCAGAGACCTTTAAGCATGTGCCTGTTGAACAAAGCTTTCCCTTTTATGTGGCTTGGCTCAGTGTCTCACTATGTTGGCAAAGGTTTTCCAAAATGACTGAGTGTGAATGCGTCTTAAAACTTAAGTTTTTTTTTTATTTTTTAGAGAACGAGAAACTCACATTTCTAATATTATCAACAAAGTAAGCTGAATTCTGTTATTTCATATAATAAGATAAACTATGTGCTTCAGCCATCCATCATCTATATTTCTTATCCAAACCGTCATTGGGCTAGAAACGGGTATAACCTAGCTAATTTGAGTCAATCACAGGGCTGATAGACACATTTTTCCTTTAAGTCAAAACAAAATGAAACATGAAGAAGGTTTTTATCACACATAAGTCCCTTTTTTATCCCAAATTTGACTAGATGAACAAAAATGAACAATTGAAGAGAACCCTTGAAATGTTGTTCAGCAAATGCTATTAGAAAACCGTTATCTGTGTAGCATTCTTTGCCTCGCCTTGCTTGGCAGTAGACAAATAGGAATGCTAAGTGCTAGCCAGCTCTGTCCATCAAATAAATCATACGCATGAAGCGTATTTATGACCATTGTCTTAAAACATTGAGCTCTTTTCTCTTTAAAAATAGTAGATACATCAAGTTATCAGCAGAAAGCAAAGAAGCTGATCTGTGCAGCTGGAGTTTTCTATTTATGAAAGAGTGTAAGTACGGAAGAGTTAAAGGGCCTTGTTAGATGGAGAAAATAATTTTGGGGAAGTTGAGATTAAAGTCAATGACTTTGATTTAATAATGTTGAACTGATGAAAAAAAAAGTCAAAATACAATTTTGTGATAAAAGTCGAAATGTCGAGAAAAAAGTTGAAATGTCCAGAGAAAAAGTGAAAGTCAAGAGCAAAGTTGAAATACAGTTTATGGGTTATTATTTATGGGTTAACTTTAATCTAATCATTTTGACGTTTATCACAAAACTGTATTCCAGCTTTAATGACGATGTTTCAACTTTATTCTCGACTGTATGCTGCGTTCCAGGCGACCCAGTTAAAATCTCCGAGTTCCAACCTGAAAGCGTTCCAGGCAAAATACAACTTCGGTTTGAACGCAAGGAATTCTGGTATGTAAATCAACCAACATGGCAGGCATTATAAGATTTATGCTTTATCAACTAACTCATTTGAGTGAAACAGAAGCAGAGAAAAGGCGCATAATGTGACAGAAGCTTATACTTTACAGTGTAAGTCATTAATGGCGTGTTCACACCGAAAGCATCGTGAATTTTTCACGCGATATTACATACAAAGTCAATGTAAAAACGCGAATTGACGCTGCATCGGGGCGAGCATAGAGCAGCGTCAAGAGTTCAAGCGTTGAGCGGCGAGCGGCGAGCGATTCCAGCGAAAAATTGCTTGACGCTCGACGCTTGACGCTCGAGTTGAAATAATTGAACTTTTCGAGCGAGCGAGCGTGTTGACGCGGCGCGATTTCAGTTGACGCGCGAATACATTCGCTTTCAACGCTTTCTGTGTGAACACGCCGTAAGAGGCTGCCTTAAGTCGTAGCTCTGAGTACATGATCTGGAATGAGTTCACGGGTCGGAAGTAACGAGTTCGACTGCTATTACGGGTTGCTTGTACCGCAGCATATATCTCGACCTTACAAGGAAAATTTCCCACCTTAAATGGCCCTAATCCCCTTCTGTATGTAAGGGCTATGTTTGTTGGAGAAAATAATTTTGGGGGGAGTCGAGATTAAAGTTGAAATGACGTGAATGAAGTTTAAATGATGAGAATAAAGTTGAAGTACAATTTTGTGATTAAAAAAAAGAGGTTTTAACTTTAACGTCATCATTTTGACTTTTGTCACAAAATTGTATTTCAACAATACTGTCGACACTTCAACTTTTATCTCATCATTTTGCCTTTATCTAAAAATTTCGCCTTTATTTTTGTCATTTCGTCTTTACTATAGAAGCCGAACATTATTTTTTCCATCTAAAATGGCCCTAATACTCTTCTGTATCCATTAGCAGTATGCAGACAGGAAAGAGAAGGGTCTGTCTGCGGCCTGCAAGACGGAGGCGTGTCATGTAGTGGGCGTGTCGCGTAATGACGCAATGACTACACGACACGCCCACTACCTAAGACGGAAATCACGGAAAACCACGCGAGACACTGTTAAAAGTTTATAAAAAGGAAGAAGACGAAAAATAAGAGGGAAAAGAACGTTTGGTCTGTGGTTTCTCTTACACAAATAAAACCTAACGTCACCCATCTGCTAACCCTTAACCTAACCATCACTCTTTTAAGTTGTTTAATTATTATTATTATTTCGTGGCAGAGTCAAACAATATTAACATTTCAATGCTTTTAAATCAATTCATTATAAGGCAACAAGCAAAACGGTATTTAGTGTAGAAACAGAACAGAACGTTCAAACTTTAAATGCTACCCGGGCTCATATCTCTTTAAGAACAGTATAGTGGGTTCTGTCACATAGTGACGTCACTACACGACACGCCCACTACGCGACAGAACCCACTACAGGACGCGCCCACAACAGGACACGCCTCCGTCTTGCAAGCCGCAGACAGATACACTTGACAGGAAACGCAGTATCGCTGCAGTACCTCCCGCCGCCAGAGGTGGGCGTCTCTCTTTGAGGCTGCAGGTGTGACGGCGGTCTACCACAGGTTCCGCTCTGACGTCGCTGCAGGTCACTACGTCGATACTTCACTGCTCATAGACGGTGAACGGTGCCATGAACGCCAGGTGTGGTAAATATTACACCGCAAAGTAACACTGAAGGGCTGTGGGATGACTCATTGTATTTAACACTCTCTTTGTTAATTAGCTAACCTGAGGCTACAGCTAAGCGAACAGTGTTTCTCCTCTGTATGAAGTCCTGTGCTTGTCAAAGATTTTACAGTGGCCAAATCAAGCCCCAAGACAGTCTAGCTAGCAGACCTTTGGATGTGATTGTTTTTAACCATTATTCGATTCTCATAAATTATCAATAGTCCAGAGGCTTAGCGCAAATTTTTGGGTGGATTGTGCACAAGAGGATAAAAGTGCCAAATTTTGTATGAGGCTTCTTTAAGACCAACTAAAGGATTTTAGCTGAGGAGCCCAACACAGATATCGAAAATATTCATATAAAAAGTTGTTTTTCATTGTAAAAGTAATAGTTCTGTGAGTCATAAGAAGAACATTGATGATAAATTGTTGATTTTTTTGTCCATTCCAAAACTTGAAACTGATTTTAATTTATCCTCTGTATTATTAACCCCCCTAATGATGTGTAAAATAGAGTACCAAGACATCTGGTACCTGTACATCTTCCTTAAAGTCCTGCAAAGTATAGGCGGAATTTAAACATAAGGAGAAAAATGTCCTGTCAGTGTATAGAATTCCCTTTTTTTGTTTAAAATTTAAATACCAAGTTGTTCAAATAGACAAATCAAATCAAAATAGCACCATATCTTTCTTAATTACACTGTGTATTATTGCCCATGTAGTCTAATATTTTACTACTTTACTATAGTATTTTTTTTTGTTTTCTTATTATCTAAACAAACTAATTTTTTATATCTCTTATACCTATCTTCTGCTTTTTTTTTCTCTTATTTTTGTGCTGGATTACTCATAATGCACTGCTATCTCTCTGAGACTGAGCAATTGTGACAGATAGTCCGAATGCACAGCTCTATAAAGCTCATTCTGCAGAAGCATGCATTTTTCTGTCCCTAGCCTTAAGAGATATATTACTTCTGAAGAAAACAGTTTGTGTTAGATTTTTTTAAAGTATTTTATTTAAAAAACTTATTATTTCAGCTATCACACTATTTGGAGCCATCAGCTTGGTAATATTTGCTTTTTAATCTATTAGTTAGAACCACAACCACAACAAAAGTGCTCGTCCCCACAGTCATTGATGGAGAGAAAGTGTAAAAATATGTTTTTATAAAAAAAAGTACAAAAATGTATAAATAGCTCTCAAATATATGATATAAATTACATTTTAAAACAAAATACCAAATAAGTATTATAAAATATATTTTAAAGTAGTTCTGCCCTGCAGTCATGTCACTGGTTTTACCATGTGACAAAAGTCTTTTATTTTGGGAAAAGAAATAGCTCTGATGACATCACTTAACTTCCTTTGACCTCTTTCTTGAAGATCTATGAAGAGGGACCCTGGTAAGAACATTGTCCTTTTTCAGTTTTCAGCAATAATAACATTTATCTCATGATTTCATATGAAGCTTTTAGTTGACGTCACTGGTGTTACCAACTTTATTGGCAGGGAATTGCAAACAAACAAATAAAAATGTATTTATTATACATAATTAAGTGAATAGATGGCTGCTGCTGTGCATTATGCTTTCATTTATGTGTATTCATAAAGTCAATGGCATATATAACAATGTAGCTGAAGTTTAAATGTTAAAAAAAGAAATAAAACTAAAGACATTTTGCCATCCCAAAAATCCACGTTTCTGTAGAATGACCCATAACATGTTTTCACACAATGATGCACATTCATTTTTATTCATCATGGCAATAAAGCTGTTATGGATAAAATGTCATGTTCTGTGGCTTTAATAATGTCAAAGTAAGTCAACTTTATCACATTTGGAGGTAATTTGATCATTTTATGATGCATATAGTCTGATAAATACTAGGCGGATTTTCACATATTTCATTGATATTAATAGTTTTGCAATTTGATACTTAAAATAGATATTTGTCAGGGGCTCCTATCCTAAAATTCAATAACTGACCCTAAGGAATCATCGTGCAAAAAATGGCGCTTTTATCCACAAGTGCACAATCATTTCACCAAGCCACTGGACTACAAGTCCCTCATTAACTCTGGCAACAAGATATAAAAATGGTAAACAATGAAGCTCGATTATCAGCAAAACAAAGAAAAATCAACTAAATGATTCCGTTGGCCGAGAAGAAAAGATTTTGGATTCTGTTCTGACTGACTGATCAGTTTAGAAGCATAAAAGCTAAAAACCGGATTTTGAAAGTTCAGAGTGAACCCTGGGGACCTGAGGCATCTGACAGTCTGGAGAGGGACTTTCTCTGCTCCAGTGGTCCAGATCAGTGAAGATATTCTGCAAGATGGTGAATGTGCAACCAGGGATTTAAAGATATGAAGATGTTAAGTGTGAATCCTCCTGTGTGCAAGAATTCAGGGGTGACTGTTGCAGAGCTCTGAAGGCAATACAGCCTGACACATACAGATATGTAGAGAGAGGATTCTTTTTTTGCATTTTCAACCATGTGGTGGTAATAGGAGAGGGTGGAAGTGAGGTTGTTGTTTTAAGAATGAAATTGGCTGTGTGAGATGCTTGTTTTTGAGTTTCATGCCAATATGTTTCATGGTTTATTATGTATTTATGTCGGCCTATCTGCTGTAAGCGTATTGCTCCAGATGAAGTCTGAAAGCGCCGTGGTCACAGTGTTAATGACAGATAATCACATGGAAAGGAAGGCTATGCATGTCACATCAGGTTATTATAGATTTGTTTTATTATTTATTTGTTTGTGATTTTATTATTTTGGTAGTGTGGCTAAGGAGATGAAATGTAGGCCATTGAACTGGATTTGTTCTGAAGTGTCTGAAGTCAGCCTTACATCGCAGTGTTTGTTCAAACTGTAAGGTATATACGGTCCTGATCAAAATCTTAAGACCAGTTGAAAAATTGCTAGAATATGCGTTTTGCACATTTGGACCTTAATGAGGTTTTAAATAGAGCTACAATATGCAAAAGCAGGAAGAGGGAGTGCGACAAAAAGCACTTCGAAAAAGTAATTTATTGAACACAACAAGTAAACTGAAATAGGCTGTTTATCAGCTGATCAAAAGGTTAAGACCATCGCTCAAAAAATTACAAAAAACTCTCCAAACCAGAACAAAAATGTTTCTCAGTAGGACTCATTAATGAGTAGCTCCACCGTTCTCGTTAATCACTTCAAAAATTATTTGGGCATGCTTGATGCGAGTGTTTCCAGGAAGCTTTTGGGAACATTGCTCCTAGTGGTGAAGATGGCTTCATGAAGGGCATCGACTGTCTGGAACTGACGGCCATTTTTAAAAACTTCCCTTGCCATCCATCCCCCAAATGTTCTCGATGGGATTTAAATCAGGGGAACATGCAGGATGGTCAAAAGGAGTGATGTTGTTCTCCCTGAAGAAGTCCTTGGTCAAGCGAGCATTGTGAACTGCAGCGTTGTCCTGTTGAAAAACCCAGCTGTTACTAGGAGACGAGGGCCCTCAGTCATGAGGGATGCCCGCTGCAACATCTGCATGTAACCAGACGCCGTTTGACAACCCTGCACCACCTGAAGCTCCAGTGTTCCACTGAATGAAAAAGCAGCCCAGATCATGATGGACCCCCCTCCACTGTGCCGGGTAGAAAACATCTCAGGTGGGATCTCCTTGTCATGGCAGTAACGTTGAAGCCATCTGGACCGTCAAGGTTACATTTTTTCTCATCAGAGAATAAAACTTTTTTCCACCTTTCAGTGTCCCATGTTTGATGCTCCCTGGCAAAGTCTAAACGGGCAGTTTTGTGGCGTTGAAGGAGACGAGGTCTTTGACTTAGTGTTTTGTTTTTGAAACCCTTTTCCCACAGATGCCGTCTGATGGTTAGTCGGCACCAGTAAGGGCCTTAATTTGGGTCGAGGACCGCCCTGTGTCTTGACGGACAGCCATTCGAATTTTTTGGGTCTACCACTTGACTTTTTTGTTCCATAATGCTCAGGATCTTTCAAAAAATTTAGAATGACTGTCTTACTGCGTCCAACCTCAGCAGCAATGGCACGCTGCGAGAGGCCTTGCTTATGCAGCTCGACGATCCGACCACGTTCAAGAAGAGAAAACTTCTGAGCTTTAACCATCAGGAGGGCATGACCGTGTGAGTGCCTGACAGAAAATGGACATTTTGAGCAGATTTTGGCTTTAATAGCCTGTGGTCTTAAACTTTTGATCAGCTGATAAACAGCCTATTTCAGTTTACTTGTTGTGTTCAATAAATTACTTTTTCAAAGTGCTTTTTGTCACACTCCCCCTTCTCGCTTTTGCATATTGTAGCTCTACTTAAAACCTCATTAAGGTTTAAATGTGCAAAATGCATATTCTCATAATTCTTCAACTGGTCTTAAGATTTTGATCAGGACTGTATTAAGTTTGTTTCTTACACCACATGCCGCAGCCACATGTGAGACTTTGCACATTACAGCTGATAGATCTACAAATGATTTTACACTTCAGTAACTATTGTGTAAAGGCTGTGAAAATTGCTCATATGACAGATTCCTGCTGATCTCAAACCAAGCATCAGACCTTTTAGTATGTTTCTTCTGCAGCGATACAAACATTTGCTTTACAAATTAACACTAAATACACAAACAGAGGACAAGGCACTCGATGACAAACACACAACAGATGTCAGAGGGGTTTAAAGTCAGCCTGGAATTATTTTGGTCCTGTGCACTACTGTGTAATCTGTCTTGAAAAAAAGGAATTATCAGAGTCTTTGTGAGTAGATTTCAGAATGTTTTTGTCATTATCCTTCTGAAATCACAGATGAGATACACCCTCAGGTTTTTTTTTGTCTTTTTCCTTTATTTGGCCAGCGTGTTTTTTCTATAAGCCTGGAGAGATAACTTGGTACAGCTATAGCTGGAGGTCCAGGTTGATTTTTTTCACTTACACATTGTTCTTATTTGAGTTGAAGCGCTCAAGTGCGGTGACCTTTTTCGTCTTGTTTCTGAACATTTTGAAAAATGTAGTGGAATATGGTAATTAAAGATGAATGCTGCCATCTTAGGAATTACTTAACCCCAAATAGCTCAAGGGGACTTGCTCTCAGCAGAACACCATTACATGAATATAGACAGCTGGATGTTTTATATAAAGGTAAAATTATAATGTTCGGAAAATGGAAAGTAAAAAGGTTGTAGTAGTGGTGTCATTGAGGACTCTTGATTGTTAAGGACTGTCAGTAACTGTGTGAATTTTGGTTAATGATCCCAACTTTAATAAAAAGAAAACCTGGTTGGAAGCTAGACTGTCTGTTGGGGCCCCCAGCTTGGAGTGATTTTATTAAAAAAAAAAAAAAAGAAAGAGTAGAATAACAGCATTGGCTTCAGGGTGGAAAGATATAAAAAAAATCTTTTATTTTCCTTTTTGCAAAATACTTTGTAAATTTTTAAGTTCAAAAGGCAGCTTCACAAGATAAATACTATCAGTCACTTTGTAAGTATGTTTAATTTTTTCAATTAAACAATATACTATACATTTTTAATGTGTTTTTTGGACATTTTGTGCCTTTATTGACAGGAGAGAGACAGTGGATAGGCTTGTGAAAGGGGGAGAGAGAGTAGGGGAAGACACTCTGCAAACTGGTCACAGGCTGGATTCGAGCCTGGACCGGCAGAAGCATGTGCAGTGTATGAGATGTGCATGGTTGCTAAGCACTCTGCCAAGCCAGCGCCCATATACTATACATTTTTAACCTGACATTACATTTACACACTGATGGCAGTCTGTATTTCTAAGATGTCCACCGGTCTTAGCTAACCTCATCCATGCTCCCTCACACTTGTTTGAATGCAGCTTGGGGAAATTTGGTGTCTTTGCCAAGGACGCACCACAATGGAACGGATCGATGCCTCTCCAAATTAAGCCACCAATGCCCCACTAATGGTAGTTATTGTGTTAGCATAATGGGACTGGTACTGGTTATAATGGTGGCTATAGAATTTAGTGAGTTGCTATAGTAATAAAACTGTATGGCTGATATTGGATGAAGTGATTAGAGACAAACATAACATTGAAAATGCTTTCCCAGTATAGATACAAGTCCACAAATAAATACTTGTAAAGCAGCAAATATGCTTTTTCATATATGTCAAAACTGAAATGCCTATTCATTAGGGATGGGATGAAATATCGTTTGGCAATATATCGCGATACAGTACGTGACGAAATGCATTGAGTTTGAAAAAAATGGATCACGAAATAAAGATGTCACATCCAGTAATAGCGCATGTGTCCAGAAGTGATGACAACAAACATTAGCACCAACTACCTTGCCTCCAAAAAGCCGAATGATGGAGCCGAATGAGGTCGAAATTGAGGACGCTCTGCCTGGATACAAGTCATCTGTCTGGCAGTATTTTGGCTTTCTCATAAAAAAAAAAAAAAAAAAAACATGACGGCGAAAACGAGCCTACTACTCGTTAGCATACACTCTCTCTAACCTCTCTAGGGTTAGAGAGAGTTTAATTGTTTGTGTTTGGCCTGTTAGGCCTTCCTGTGTGCAACTCAAACAAAAGTAAATAATATGAGTGGGAGAAAAAATCGATTCACCTAAGTATCACGATCTTTTGTCTGCCGATTTTTAAATCAATTTTTTTGTTCAAAAATCGATACCCCCCCCACACACACACGCACACACACACACACTCTTTAGGCGGTAAAGTCGCAAAATTGCGGCAAACGACATTGCTGAATAAAACAGGCCATAGCTGTTAAAATAGTGCTGAATAGTGTCACTACTTTTCACCAGCAGATAGTGGACAGATGACAGGTTTCTATTCAAAGCTTTGGCATATATTTACTTTGAAACACACACCCCGGACCGAGGGACGCGAGTGTGGCTGTAGAGGCTGCAGAGCGGAGCAGAGAGAGAGAGAGAGAGAGACGCACAGACTGATAGAGAGAGTAAGAGTACTCACGATTCTGAGAGTACTTTCTCAAGTACTGACTGACTCTGAATCTGAGGAATATTTACTCTCTGAGGATGACGGTCAGTTGTCCAGTGAGGACAAAACTGGAGGCGCGTGTGCAGGAGCGGGAGCGGGTCCGCGTGCCATTACAGTCCCCGAGCAGCACATACCGAGGCCAAAGCTTTGCCTCACTGTGGCTGGTGAGTGCCGAGAAGGGGACATGGTCTGGGATGCAGGGAAGCTCAAAACACCGTGAGAAGTGACAGTGTTAGCGGGAATGGGAAAGACCGCGGAGCTCTGGGCAGACGACGGAGAAGCCGGGGTAAAAAGCGCTGTGCAGGCAGCAGAGGCGTTCATGCTCGGCCTGTAAATTACAGTGATGATGATGGGTGGGAAAACTAACCACTTTGAAACTATAACCTTTTTAAATCTTGATAGCAAAATTGAATATTTTCTTGAAAAAACTCTGGTGCCTAAAGGGTTAATAAGTCACTTTTAATGCAATCCATGCATTTGAAGAGAGTATAAACAGCTGGTTAAAATATATTGCTGAATAAGTCCTAAAAACAGACTTGCACGTGATGTGTATTTTTCCTGATATAGTCTGTAGGCATCATCATTGTTCATCTTTTTTGCTGGTGTTAAAAAAGCTAACTAAAGATTGCAAAAATCGGCAATATCGTAAAATCGCAATTTAAATCGAATCGGCACCTAAAAAAATCGCAATAAATCGAATCGGGAGAAAAGTGAATCGTCCCAGCCCTAATAAATAAGTTGTAATTACACAGTAATATTTTTTCTTTTTTACTTTTATGATATTGTATAGTGATGTATCGTATCGTGACCCGGGCATATCGAGGTGCAGCGTATCATGAGTTTAAGTGTATCGTCCCATCCCTACTATTCATCAATATTTTCTACTTTGAGGAAAAATGTTAAGAGGGACAGCTGAGTATAGAACATGACCAAATTCTTTGCCATTCGTCCATCACACTTGGTGATGTGTCTCTAATCTGATGTTTTTTCTTTCAGTGTTTATCCAGACAAACTAAAAAAAGATTTATTTTGGTTGTTAAAATGCTTTTGAGGTTGATAGCTGTTACATTGATAAAAACATTTCACCCCTTCTCTCAGTTCCCTACACTGTGTGAGAGAGAAAATGAGCTGGTGGATAGAATTTAATGCTCCTTTTTTATCTCCTTTTCTCACAGTGCCTGCAGCAGACATCGTCTGTGCAATGAAAGAGGCTCCCTGTGCTCTTCTCATGCGGAGGTAAATCTCAGAAGCTTTTTAAAGCTTGTTAAATATGTGCCAGGATTCCCTCACAACCAGAACCTGAGCTAAATTTCAAACTGGGTATCTAATTGAAAGTAAATATAGCCTGTGAAACATTAATGAATGGATAATTATTCTTATCCTAATGTTTCAGAAATCATTAAGAGGGTATTCTTTATCGTGCACAGCTGTTTTTCTCAGGAAAGTATCAACTTTTTCTTTATATTATGGCCCGTAATTCTGTAGATGTTTGATATGATTTTATAACTGCATCAATTAAAACAAGGTTGAACCTTACTCCTGTACTAAAAAAATCCTGACAGCAATCATCTGTAGATGTCCACTGTTAACTTGGCATTAACAAGTGTCACAGTAATCTTGTAATCCCAATTACATTCATGATCTTGGAAAGCAAAACCGTAGTTGTAACTGAAACTTAATAAATTTTCCACCTCTACAAAGTATTATGCTGCGTTCACACCGCAAGCGACCCAGCTAACCAAAATCGCGTCGCCCACTGACGTATCATCGCGTGTCCAGAAATACTTAATTTTGGTCACCGTTGCCGTCAGCCGTCGCTCGGTGACGTCACGTCCGCTCTAGTTTCACCATGATCGTATGATATACCATATAATAGGATGTATAAGTGGACATTATTTGAACTAAATCCTTTTCACTCACTTAGCAAACACAAAACACTGCAGCTGATGCCCTGCAGCAGCATCATCTGTGAGTTCTTTGCGGTCCGTCTAGGCGGAACTAGTGTCCTCACTGACTAATGTTTCCCACATGGACATAAATTGTTCCTCTGTCGTCCGGATTAAAAACAGTTTGTCACAGGCACTGTCACACACGCACACACCGCTGATTGGCTGTTGCCGCACAGCCACACACGACATGGTCTGAAAAGATCAACTTTTTTTTTTACTTTGACATCGCGCGACAAGCTATGTGGTAGTGTGAAAAGCGGCTGTTGCATCGTGGGAGGGTTAGCCCCGCCCCATCCCGGCTGTACATTGACTTAGGATGGGGGGTGATCGCAGAGGGAGTACAACTAGCGTCCGGTGTGATCGTTGTATGGCATGCAGGTCTTTTGCATATGATATCACATTTCTTATACCCCCGAAAAACCTGTTCAAACGCACTAGCAATCAGCTCCTGTTGGCAGTTTGAAAGGGTCTAGTTGGCATTTCGACTTGACTCCCTGAATCCCTGACCCTGAAAGCGATGCAGGTTTTTATCGGCTCGCGTCTGATCGGCTTTAGCGGGAACATCACACCCAGGTTAACCCGCTAATTTACGTCATGACATCGGTGTAAAGTACCCACGGCTCAATATGGTGCCTGACCCCTCCGTCTGCAACTTCCGAGATTCTTTGCCATCTCAGCAACAAATTCCATCTGCCTTCGTATCATCAGCTCTAATGTCATTCAGTCTGCGCTGAGTTTGTACAGTTTTCATGAGGGACAAAAGTATAAAGTACAGAAAACCGCTGACCAGCATGTTAATGGCTTCCCTGCATCTTTCCATTGTTTACATGGACGTGTTTCGGCACGCGGATGCTGTCGTCAACATGATGACATCAGCTTGACGCATCAGAGGAAAATAAACAGCCACGCAGCTGTCAATTAGACCCAGGTCTGCTGGCAATGGGAAAGGATTCACTTGCCGATTGTTTGTAGGTTAACTCGCATATAAAAAAACATGTTGACTCGTAATTTACACACCAATGGCTGGACTGCAAAAGAAGCTGATAACTGTCTGTGTGATGCTGAATACATACTGCCATCCCTGCAGTTAGCTTCAATCTGCAAATTTTACCAAAGCTATCCCCTTCTGTGCAGTGGAGTGTTTTAATCAAAGTTCAGTGTCAGTATTATGTACTCGTTCATCATTTTACAAAGTAAACAAGAAGAAATGAACGGCACTAATGCTGGTATGGGTCCTTTAAATAGAGACTCTCTACCTATCAGTGTAATAGCAAAGCGAGAGAGAGAAAGAGCACATTAATACCTCTCAGTGTAGTTTTTTATAAAATACATGCCTGACAAAAACAGGAAAATGTTCTTAGTGAACTTTTTGTCCATGTGCTGTTTGGTGGGACTGCTTTACAGTTTATGTTCTGCCTCAATCTTTCTGTGATTGTCTTTGTCAGCTCCTTACTCTGTCAGAGACGTGTGTTTTACAATACCCAAAACCAGTGAAGTTGGCATGTTGTGTAAATTGTAAATAAAAACAGAATACAATGATTTGCAAATCCCTTTCAACTTATATTCAATTGAATACACAGCAAAGACAAGATACTTAATGTTCGAACTGGTCAACTTTGTTATTTTTTGCAAATATTAGCTCATTTGGAATTTGATGCCTGCAACATGTTTCAAAAAAGCTGGCACAAGTGGCAAAAAAGACTGAGAAAGTTGAGGAATGCTCATCAAACACTTATTTGGAACATCCCACAGGTGAACAGGCTTATTGGGAACAGGTGGGTGCCATGATTGGGTATAAAAGCAGCTTCCCTGAAATGCTCAGTCATTCACAAACAAGGATGGGGCGAGGGTCACCACTTTGTGAACAAATGCGTGAGCAAATTGTCCAACAGTTTAAGAACAACATTTCTCAACCAGCTATTGCAAGGAATTTAGGGATTTCATCATCTACGGTCCGTAATATCATCTAAAGGTTCAAATAATCTGGAGAAATTACTGCACGTAAGCGGCAAGGCCCAAAACCAGCACTGACTAGCGGTGACCTTCGATCCCTCAGGCGGTACTGCGTCAAAAACTGGCATCAGTGTGTAAAGGATATCACCACATGAGCTCAGGAACACTTCAGAAAACCACTGTCAGTAACTACAGTTGGTCTACATCTGTTAGTGCAAGTTAGAATTCTACTATGCAAAGCCAAAGCCATTCATCAACAACACCCAGAAACGCCGCCGGCTTCGCTGGGCCCGAGCTCATCTAAGATGGACTGATGCAAAGTGGAAAAGTGTTCTGTGGTCTGACCAGTCCACATTTCAAATTGTTTTTGGAAACTGTGGTCGTAGTGTCCTCCAGACCAAAGAGGAAAAGAACCAGCCGGACTGTTATAGGTGCAAATTTCAAAAGCCAGCATCTGTGATGGTATGGGGGTGTGTTAGTGCCCAAGGCATGGGTAACTTACACATCTGTGAAGGCACCATTAATGCTGAAAGGTACATACAGGTTTTGGAGCAACATATGTTGCCATCCAAGCAACGTCTTTTTCATGGACGCCCCTGCTTATTTCAGCAAGACAATGCCAAGCCACATTCTGCACGTGTTACAACAGCGTGGCTTCGTAGTAAAAGAGTGCGGGCGCTAGACTGGCCTGCCTGTAGTCCAGACCTGTCCCGCATTGAAAATGTGTGGCACATTATGAAGCGTAAAATACAACAACAGAGACCCTGGACTGTTGAACAACTTAAGCTGTACATCAAGCAAGAAAGGAAAAGAATTCCACCTGAAAAGCTTCAAAAATTGGTCTCCTCAGTTCCCAAACGTTTACTGTGTGTTGTTAAAGGGAAAGACGATGTAACACAGTGGTAAAAATGACCCTGTGCCAACTTTTTTTTTTTTTTTTTAAGTATATTTTTGGGGCATTTTGTGCCTTTATTGATAGGAGAGAGACAGTGGATAGGCTTGTGAAAGGGGGAGAGAGAGCAGGGGAAGAAACTCTGCAAACTGGTCACAGGCGGGATTTGAACCTGGACCGGCAGAAGCATGTACATGGGGTGCTAACCACTACGCCAAACCAGCACCCCCTGTGCCAACTTTTTTGACATGTGTTGCTGCCGTTAAATTCTAAGTTGATGATTATTTGCAAAAGAAAATAAAGTTTCTCAGTTCGAACATTAAGTATCTTGTCTTTGCTGTGTATTCAATTGAATATAAGTTGAAAAGGATTTGCAAATCATTGTATTCTGTTTTTATTTACAATTTACACAACGTGCCAACTTCACTGGTTTTGGGTATTGTATTTCCCTTTGTGATTTTTTAACTTTGTGTTACTGTAATGACTCAAAAATGCATCTAAGATAAATTTTATGGACTAAAATGCATTGCACTCTACTGACAACAGCAATACTTCTGCCATCTACTGTTGAGAGTGACCTCACCCCAGTCATGTCCGGAAAAAGTCGACACGGTTACCTGCATACTCGTTTATTCGTATACACAGCATAATCTAACACGCTGTTGCTGCTAAATACTGAAAATAAGAACACCTACCTTCTTGATCAGTGACCAGCTTATTTTAGAGAATGCTTGCAGTGTATTAAGTTTTGTTTTGCTCTGTTATATCTGAGCATATTCATTAGTAAGTATGCCAGCAAAATGAACAGCTGCCTTTAAGGCGTGAAGCTGGAACAAAATTAACTCTCAGCAAAATAAGTGTTAAGAATGGCCTTCATTGCCTAGATAAGTGAAAAAAGAGTGATTCTCTTGGCACTCTAATTATTTTGCTCTAAAATAAGTTTACAAGAGCTCATATGCTTATTTTTATACAGATTTTACGGATAATACAGTGGCAGAGGATCTGATCCAGGGACAATCCCATATTTTAAAGGCTTTGAAAACTGTGCATTTTGGGTTTTACTTTAATTTATTTTTGTGTCTATTTTTTTATTGGTTACGAAATTAAAGCCTTTAAACAAGTCAAATAAAATAACCACTTACCCAGTTATTGTGTGTTATCAGGTTGATATGACTGTCCAAATGTGCTCAATATTATACGTATCTTTAGGAACATTGTGTGTCAGAGTGTGTATGGAAAACTAAAAATTTAAAGGACTTTTTGAAATGTTTTCCTAAGCCACTTAACAATTAGTAATGGCCCAATGTACAGATTTATTTTAAAGGTACTGTGAGGAGAATCTATGACTGGCGACACAAAGACTCTGCTACCAATGAGCACGTGCGACGACTGTCGTAATGCTGCGTTCCAGTAACCTCGGAACTTGAAGTGACATCATCTCCGACTTATCGGTGTTTCAGTTGAAGTCTGAAAAAAACATGCCGAGCTATCAGGCTATTGTTAGCTGTTGTTAGCACGCCTGCGTTGTTGTATGAAGAATGTGATTATCACTATGGCAACATTTTTGTAATTATAAGTCTAACAATACTATGTATACAGCTGATCTAGAGCGACACACCCCAGTCAGAAGTGCAAATAAATTGATTATTACAGGAGCTAAATAACTGTTCACACTGGGGGGATCCATCTTCGATTGTCAACTCGGGGGTGGCGAGGTTTCACCGAGTTCCCGGTAGGAAATTCTGACTTTGAGGGATGTTCCAGTTTTAGTTTCCTACTTCGAAACTCGGAAATTCCTATTTCTGACTACAACTTGAATGCACCACAAGCCAAAGCATGTGTGTGTGTTGTGATGCTACTAAAAATGCAGCTCGGACCTTCCTGAGAACTCTGCATTGCTTTACAACTACCTTTTTCAACAACTTACAGGATACAAAGCGACGAGGTAATGTATCTCTTTCTAGATATGTAGCGGTAGTTTTTGATGTGTGACAACAAGCAATTTTTGGAAAATTTAGTATCATAGTTTTGTAGCCGGCTACATATCGCTACTTACAGCCCGGTGCTCTAAGACGTGTCCGGATGATATAAATTTGCTCTAGTTTAGTTTGACTTGTTCCCAAAGTTGAGTATCCAGGCCAGTCCAGCCCTGTCCGACCCGACCGGAAGGCTAAGGAATAGCATTTATAGATAATCTATTTTGATGCTATAAAACTCATCTTAAAGTGTGTATTTCCATCAGGCATATATCTAAAAGTGAGACTTTTTTGTAATTACTTAGAAACTCCTCACAGTCCCTTTGAGTTGCTGAAAACTGATGTTTGGCATGTAACATCTTACAAATAATTTTCCCCCAATTCGACCCAAAGATCCTCAGTGAATAAAACAATCTTGTAAATTTTTGTGTATAATCAGTCACTAAAGGCAAAGTGTCAAATTTCAGGGTAGGCACTGACATTTACAATGTTTTCATCGCTGTCAAATGTCAAGGCCGGTCAACTTTAACCCAAATATTATATAAGCGTCAAAGACTTTTTGAAGGAAAAAAAACAACAACCTGAAAGGTCAGATTATGGTGTCAGCTCCTCTGTTGGAAGATCTGCTGGAGATACTTTTTTCTGTCCTTGAATGCACCATTAGATAATCATCCCGACCAAGTAAAGAGATTCTGTTGTCCATGCATACACCAGAGGTGGGCGAGGCAATTTTAAGACCTCATTTGCAAACTCTAATGAAGTAACGAGTGATGTTATTTTTAGTGAATTCTCAGGAGGAGTGTTTCATAAGTACACTGTTGTTTTGCATAATAAAACCCTCACTGTGAAGAGGAAAATTGGATTTTTTTTTTGCTCTCACAGAATGATTAAAAACAAAGAGCCTGCTTAAAATTTTGAATGCTGCATTAGCTTTATGGTCTTGTGTCCTTGAATTATTTTATTATGTATTTATTATATTACATTATTATTATTATTATGATAAGCCACTCCATTGTGGTTTGTTTGAAGTTTATGGTTGAAATGAGCTAATAAATATGTGTGTGTCCTAGATTATTTTTCCATAAATCCCACAGTCAGCGTGTGATCCCTTCAGGCTGTCTGTCTGCTACTTGGATGATTGGTCATAAAATCATGGATGAGGATTTAAAACTTCAACTCTCTCTGGTGCAGCCCATGATTGAAGAGTTACATGCTCTCGCCACAGTAGGATTATCATGAAACAATATGTGATGCAGTAGTCACGCAAGAAAAAACATATTGACAGCTGAGTGCTTTGCTCTAAATATAATTAGTTACACAATAAGCAGTGAACGCAGTTGTGCACATGAATGCGTAACATTGCATGTGGAGGCAAAGACAGATGTCAGTCCTGATTTATCACATTTCTTAACCTGAAAATGCCACGGCTAAGCAGCCAGTAAAGATGCACACAGAGCACAGAAAAGGGCAGAAAAAAGAACATTCAAGAACAGCTAAGACCAGTGTTTCTGACAAGAAAAATCATGTTTTATTCACACTTGTAGCGGACAGCAGCAGTGATGTCTTTCCTGAAGAAGTGTCTTACAGAAACAATCAGACAGGTTGTGAGAAAGACAGCTACAGCAGGCAGGCAACATGCATTATTTTCACAGCTGACAATAGAAAAGCATTCAGTCTAATGCAGGGGTGGGCAACTGGTGGCCCGGAGGCCACATACGGCCCTTCACCTCACTAAATGTGGCCCGTCAATCATTTTCAAAAATCAGCGATTGTAAATATGAAGAAAACTCAAATATCTAATCATAAAAATTCTATATAATATTGACAGATATTTTAATAGGCTTTTGTGAGTTATTTACGACCTTACTTTGCTATTATACTGTCTCTAAATGTCTCTCATGAAGTATTGGAACATTATATTTAGCATTACTCAATGCTGTATTTAAAAAATGGCAGCAGTAAAATCCTTGAGCTTTAAAAATGTGGAAAGACGCATCATTTCATTGATTTAAAAATCGCTTCATCGGCTCTAATTCCATGTACATTACCTAAATTTGTTTGAAGTCTGTGTCAAGTTCATTTGATTATGCATAATAACTTGTATTTGTGTTGTAATATATGAATATTGGTATGCTAATTTTAGGATTAATTAATATTCTCTAATGGTATTCATCCAACGTCCTTTTTTATCCTTGAAGAATTTCCAAAAATTTGTAACAATGTGGCTCTCAGGCTGGGAAAAATAGTTTTATGTGGCCCTCTGGGTAATGAAAGTTGCCCACCCTTGGTCTAATGAGTTCTTTAAAGATTTCAGACTCTTATGCTTTGACAGTTTCATGCAGATATCCATTTAGCAAGATATGTAATCAGTTTTCTTTACAAAATCACACAAGCATTAAGGTAAAATATGAAACATTTTGAGTATTGATCTAGCGTTAAACATGAAGATGGACTCCCGGACACTGTCTGACTTGCTAGAAATTCATTTGTTTGCAACATTTCAGTCTCAGACCTTCATAAGGCAGACACTTTGTTAAAGAGGGCAGGACGTCTTAAATAGGAAGTGGCCAATCATTGTCATTTAAAGTGACTTTTTTTCTCCGACGCGCCTGTCTCCTAGATGTGCGAGATACTCTTCTGAGTGTTGATCTAGCAAAATCTGCACTGCTCTGAATTGTGAAGAAGATGGTAATTTACAGAAAGTTAGAAAAAGTCACATTTTCTGTTATATGTGTTTAAAACTGGACTTTAAAGATGCACATGAGGGTATTCAGTCTGACTGAAATTTAATCAAGCTGCACAAGACTATGTTTGACTCGCATGTCTTACACCATAAACATTGAGAATAGAGGATATTGGATTATTGTGTAGTAGTGAAGGGCAGTGAAGTGGTTTCTGCACTGTTAGCAGCATTTTTCTGCCATAAAATAGATTTTTCCTGTCATCACAGGTTTAAACGCGCATGTTCCGTTTTGTGCTCATGGAAGGCTAAATCAACATCACACCAGTAGCTTGGAGCCTCGGAACTATCAGCCATAAATCAAAGTAACACCACAGGATGATTTGTGACGCGGACAGCACATTTGATTTCCATGTTCTTTTCTCATTTTTTTCCTTTTGAAACTGAAAGAGCTGAGCAAAGTACAGACATGCTCACTGACTGGACACAGTACTTCATCTGACCATGTCCAGCTGTATGTTTGTGTTTATTTACCACACAGAAACATGATAAACATGCACCATATTCTCACTACTCCATGTGTGACTTCTGCAGATTATGATGTGATCTTGTTTTCATTGCAGGGTAGATAAGTCATACATGCAAGTCTGAAATGATTTTAAAATGTCCAAGAATTGATTTTTCAAGACCTATGTTTAAAGTGCTTTCTTTCATATGAAGTACATTTTTACCAGCAACCTAACACAGCAAACCCACTGCTGTTGTTCTCTTTTGTGCAGCCTCTCTCTTCTCTCTCTTCAAAACATCAGCTATGCTTCTGATGTTCCAGTGGACAATACAAATACATAAACTGAGTATCTGACGCACATTTTATTGTTCACAAATGGTGTTTTTTTTTTCAAGACTGAATACTGAACCGATTTACACTGTGTTGTCCACTTCAGATAACATCAACATTGAACATATACAACAGTTCAAGTACTTGTGAATCTACTTGGATCAGGATTTGTACTCATGTCACATGTCTCACATCCCGCCAAAAAATAGGCCTCAGCTTGGTTTCCTGGAACAGATCTTGCCTCATAGTCAGAAACAGAAGATTGTAATAATGCCAGTTTTAGACTATGGAGATACACTCTATATTCATGCATCTGCCACTGTCTCAGCACCACTGGATGCCATTTGTCTCTGTGCTCTTTGTGAAAGACAGCGGCCTAATTCAGAACCCTGCGCTGTGGTCTTGATCGCTCTGTTGGCTGGTGCACATTGGCTTGATGAAGAAAGTGGCATGGTTTATGTTAATTTACAAAGCACAGACGGGTAAATTAC
This sequence comes from Scarus forsteni, assembly GCA_036419115.1. NCBI lineage: Eukaryota > Metazoa > Chordata > Actinopteri > Labriformes > Labridae > Scarus > Scarus forsteni. The sequence goes on along the minus strand of JAZDUH010000157.1, from coordinate 26,518,365 downwards.
CTTCTTACTTGACAACACTCCTTTTAATTCATATTTTAAGCTATACAACAAGGTCTCAAAAGCATGTTACTTTAAAAATGCGGAAGTGTAGAACTCATTGGGGAAGGACTTTTTATAGTGTTACTGCACCTTTTATGTGGAAGAATTTTCAAATGAGTGCTGAGCTCCCCTCCCTTGTTTCATGCAGCACTTTTGCCGTGTTGTCAGAAATGCTTCAGGAAGAGAATTGCAGCTGCTTATATATTTTAAAAAAACATTGAGAGAGCTGTGGTTTGTGAGGGAATATATATTAGATGACTGTAAAAGTAACATTTGCAATCTTAATTGTTCTTAATTGTTATGTTTTCATTTGTCATGCTGCAGGACACCCCTGGAAAAGAGACCTTGGTTTCAGTGGGTCCTCTCTGCTTAAAAAAAGGAAAATAAATACATTCATTGTGCTTTTTAATGTCTAATCTAGAGATGTAACAATACACTTAGCCTGCAGTTTGATATGTAACTCAGTATTTATGATCTTGGTTTTCATTTTAGTTTAGACAGTCATAGTCTGATTGAAGTGCGTTTTTATAATATTCTCTTCCATTCTGAGTAATTTAAAGCTAATTTTACATTTGCTTAAACATTAACATTATTATCAAAAAAATGTACAAACTAGAAAAGAATGATATAAAACAGAAAATCCCAAAACATACTTGATGCCATTTTTGTCGAAAATAAAAACTCTTGCATAAAAAAAGACTTAAAGTGCCTTTTACCACGAGGTAACATGGTTATATTTTTTATAATACTGCAACAACAGACAAACCAAAAAATTTGTCCTCCAAGCAACTTTTCCAAATTAAGAAAAACAGTAATATTTTTTAAATATACATTTGCACATAACTCAAATGAATGTCTTGTTCACTGATCTATTTTCAGAGCTGATTTTGAGTGCATCATAATGTTACTTTGCAGTCTAATTGAGACTCTTAAAGTTTGTTTCTAGCAATCATCCAGCCATCTCCTGCATGACTTAAAACTGATTACAATTCTTGACTATTGGGACTTTAGATAAAGTTTGGGTGTGCTGTTCATGGCTGTTTGGGACAAGTAAGAGAGGTTTTCTTTCAGCAGATCGCAGCATGATAAGAGTCTTGTGGAGTCACCAGAGTAACTTTTTCCAAAGCCACTGTGAAAAGTACTAAATGTTTTCTGGCACAGTGCTGAAGTACGTTTTGTACACCTGTGATGCGGTAAGATGGCACTGTTAAAAGACCTGGCTACAAGGCTAAGTAGCAGTATTGATTAGCTTAGACCACTGATATTCAGGAGTGGTAAACACTGACTAATAGATGAGAATGAAGATCCCTCATGCTACAAATGTGACTGCGTATTGCTGCATCCTCTCAAGGAGCAGTACTGCAGTTTTCCTGACTCAGCTTAAGTGCATCTCCACCTGCTATGGCAGGAGTTTCTTTACCTCTGTGCACTGACTTGCAGGTGCAGCCAAATACGGAGAGAAAGGGTGACAGTAAATGAAAGCTGTTTATACTTAAAACTGGAAATACTAAAATTCACACATGCATATTGTGCTGTGGATGTCGTCCCATACTGTTCAATATGCTGTTAAGAATTACTAAATCCCCAGTCTAATCTCACCATACAGCCTTTTGGTGCAGATCCTGGAACAAGCAGCTTTTATAACAAATTAAAGTATTGTGAATCATCATGATACATCACAGACGTTTTAGGTGAATAACATTAACTTTGAATCAAGTTGTGACACTCAGAGTCAAAATTGTATCAAATCATAACATGGAAAATTTAACACCCCCAATGCAGAACTGCTGTGTCTCTGCCTCTGTCACTGAAGATGTGCTCAAATGCATCTCTACATTTTAGTTCAGTGTACGGTGCTTCTACTGCTCTTGACTGTTATTTGATTCATTGATAAAAGCTGAATCCTCATCATGGTCTCTGTATACTCATTGGGTTGCATCTAAAGCTAAATCAAGGATAAGTATGCTTCCTCTGTTTGTTTTCATAATAAAACTCCTCATTTGTAACATGGTTGAATGCTTTATTTCCAACAGCCAAACTAGGACATAATATTTTTTTAAACATCCAGCCTTATTGTTTGCCTTCTGATATGAGTATAAGCTAAGAGGAAAACCAGCTATACAATTTTTCCATTTTATTTTTGCCCTAAGGTCGTCTTTTTCATGCTAGTTTTGTATCTAATTAAAATCACTAACAATATGGATACCTGGCTTACTTGGTTTCAGGGTGAAAAAAGTTAACATCAGGATTTCATGAAATATCAGCTGTTGGAACTATTATCTTGTTTAAATATGATTAGAGAATTGTGTTTATTATTACTGGCTAGGCCTGTGCTCAAAATATCAATACGGCAAAATATCGTATCGCACTCCTTTGGGATACGTTTATCGATACGGATTCTACAGAATCGATACGGCCTAAATATTTCGACAGTTGTTGCAAATACACTTTGGGTGATGTTAACAGTGGCACAGTTCAAGGTAGAAGACGAGCTACATAATGAAGCATATGTTCTAAATTTGAACTTAGGTCTACCATCTTTGAGGATCTGAATTTATGTCTCTCAAGTTGTAGAACCACTTAAAACTCATCCTTGTTCTTTTTCTTCTTAGAAGAAAAAACTAAACTTGACAAGAATTTTGCTTAAAGCGTAGTCAATGTTCACAATTTACGTGTATCGGGATACGTATCATATCCTGGCCTTAGTATCGGGAAACATATTGTATCGTGAAGTTGCTGGAAATACCCAGCCCTATTAATGGCAGTATTATTATTCCGGTGTTTATTTTGGGGGGTTTAGTTGTTTGGCACCAGGTCATATGGATTTAGATGGGCAGGTGAGACAGGCACTGGGGATTGTACTTCTTGTTTTTTGTTACAGGGAGGTCAGAAAGATAGGAAACCGAGAACGTACAAAGACACCAATTTATCTGCAAGATCCACTCTCCCTATGCAACAGTGGCCATATTAAGTTTTGAGATTTATGGAGATTTCTGGAGTTGACAAAGCCTTATAGCTGGTACATCAGGGAACTTGAATGGAGATATTTTCCAAAAGGACTAAACCTACAAAAAGTGGGCAATCTCTGTGCAGCTCAATTTTGCCTTTGCTTAACTGGAATGTAAGAGACTAAAAAACCCATCTCTAGTCTCTGTTCTCTGGTCTATGCTACATTGTAGCAAGAATATAACAGTAGGAGAACCAATAGATGTTGTGAACTGAAAGCACTTTCCATGACCAAAACAGACAGATAATTGAACACAAGCAACTTTAAGTTTATCATAACTTGAAAAAGATTTTGGTGTTTTATTTTCAGACTTTTTTTTGCCAAAATCTTACAGAAAAAGTGAAACAGGACATCAGAGGCAGTTTGGCACTCTTTTTGATCTGAAAATCAGAAAATATTATATTAAGCCTTAAGATGATAAAAGCCCAAACTTAACCAACCAAACCATTATCTACAAGAGACAAGCTGGCCTGCAGAAATAATCAGTGTGCAAAAGCAGAACATTAGGAAATGCTTTTATACTCTGCTGCACCACCAGATTAAAAGATTCATTCATTTACTTCCTTCTGGCTTTTCAAATTGATTTAACAACATCCAGATCTGCTTTTGCCCAAGTGTATTGACACTTTTTTGTCTTGTGCTCTGTTTTACAGGGATGGATGTCTACCTTTCAGACCCACTTCAAGGATCGAGAATGACCATACAGAAGAGGTAACTACTTGGCTGTGTCCTCAATTGAACAGCTACCAATGTGTACACTATGTTTTATAAAACTGAGAGGATCGTCTGAAAGAGGACGAGGGCAGAAATGAAAGATCATCCTGTGTCTGACAAGGTGAGGGAGCTGGGGTGCTCCTCGCTGAGCCTAACTACTGATGGCTGGCTGCTGATATTAGCACTCTCAACCTGCTCAGAGACTGTCTGCACGGCAGGAGCATCTGGGGTAGCTGGAAGAAAAGAAGGGCAGGAAGAAAAGAAGGCAAAGAGAGGGGAAGACAAAAAGGTGGGAGTTAGTATAACAGCACACAGACAGAGCTGAAGAAATGGAGCAAGTGCAGCATGCTTTCTGGGGTGAAAAGACAGGATCGCAGAAATGCGCATTGTTAATGGCATGATTTAAGTACCAGAGGACGGAAGAACAAAATATTAATAATAAGTTTCAGAACATGAGAAAATGGTGCCAAATATAACAAAGGACAGTGTTATAAAACAGAAACAGAATGCACAAGTGTGCCATGACAGAGAAGCATTAGGAGAAGACTCCAGAGTTAGTAGAACCAACACACATTTTGGGATTTTTTTTCTCAATTTCGTTGTCTTTCCGTAGATTTGAAGTGTTTCCTTATGACTGAAATAAAAACCTAATTTCAAATGAAATAAAAGACACTGCGTAAAATTTAAATAAAAACAGAATACTTCACAAATTTCATTTACAGTATATTATGTTTAATGCACCACAGAAAGAAGATATTCATTGCTCAGACTATAAACCAAAGTGTCTTTTGCAAATATTGTGTCATTTTGAATTTGATGCTTGCAACCTTTTTCTAAGAGCTGGGACAGGGGCAACACAAGACTGGAAAGTTGAGGAATACTACACAGGTGAACTGGACACTGGTTAGGGCTGTGATTAGGTTTAAAGGAGCATCCCTGAAAGGCTAAGTCGTTCCTGGCAGGTAAAATGAGAGGTTCACCAAATTGTGAACAACTGTGTGAGCAAATTGTTCAACATTTTAAGAATGACTAATCCCAGCAAATGATTGATAGGGCTTTTGGGATTTCAACATCTACACTCAGTAATATCATCAAGAGTTTCAGAGAATCTGCAGATGTCGCTGCACACAAGCAGCAAGGCCAAAAACCAACAGTGAATGCCATGACCTTTGGTCCCTCTAGCAGTATTGCATTAAAACAGAATTCTGGAAAGGATATTACAATGTGGGCTATTCTATTCCTGTTCCTTACCTTTATTCTGATTTTAATTTAAAAGTTAAATTCCTGCTTTTTGATGTTGTGCTTCTGTTCTGTTTGTATATGTATACTCAATAAACATAAAACACACAAAATCTAAAGCTTAAGTTAAAATGAGTCACTGCCTGCTTCAGGTAGTTTAATGTGATTAGTGACAACTGACTAGACGATTGAGAGTGGGAGCAGAAAAGTTTGTTGACAGCAAAGAGCAGATACGCCGAACATAGTAAGTTTTTTATTTACTTCAATATAGAATATTCTTTCTTTTTTTTTTTTTTGGTAAATAAACTGTGGAAGTGACGCTGGATCCATGGCTGCATTTGTTTTGGACTGTGTATTAGACCCTCTCAGCAGTGTTTTTTTAGAAGCTTGGAGCCACTACAGTACTTGGAAAGTAAAACTGCGTCAAATTCCTTAAACATCATACATCAGACATACCTGTCCAATAAAGCTGATTTTGATTCTGTTGCAGAGCAGAAACCGTATATCAGCAATGCTCAGAAAAGTTCGGGGCAGCTCTGGGCCCAAGCTAATCTGACATGGACTGACACAAACTGGAATGTGTGCTTAGGTCTAACAATTGTGCTGCAGATGAAAAGTACCGCTAATCTTTGAATGGCTTGTTATGGCGTTTCAGGAATCATATATGTAATCACTGTCCAGTTTTTTGTAGAAGTTTGCACCCTTTCTTATCACCTTACTATGGGGTGTTTCCTAGACTAACTTGAAATTTAGTTGAATGGTGTTCATTATGTCTTCAAATTACATAGAAATCGTTTTCTTTCTTTTATCTCAGACGTAGATTTTTCACATATCTTGACATGTTTCAGGGGAAACTTTCGCCTTCCTCAGAAGTGTCACCAGATGATAGGTGTGATGCGTCACACCTATCATCTGATGACTTGAAATTTATTCCATGGATTTGTGAATCAGTCTGTCTGGGGTGTTAGTGTGCGGTAAATAACGATATTATCAATACAGAACATCACACATAAAACCCATTGGCTCCTAATCTGAGATGCAGGAGGCTTCAGGATCTCTTTTAGCTTTGAATCTTATCAAGAATGGTTTACATATTTTATGGTGATGACACATTTGCTATATACTGTATTTGATGAGGTTTTTTGCTTATGATGACTGTGTGTAGGCCAGTTCCATCTGGATGTTATCAATAACAATAATAAATGCTTATTTTAATTCTGTCATATTATCATATATTAATATGTTGATCCTTGGGCCGGTTAAATTCTCTTGGGGACAACTGAGGGGGCTTACAGTAAAAAAGTGTGGAAACTGCAGCATTAACTGACTCATTCACCACCATCATCTTCATTCTTGCAGCTCACAATCTTATGCAGTTAAATGGACTTTATTGTAAACTAACAGGGAGGAGCAAAGCATTAGGAATGTAACTCCTCTCCTTGTTATTTCAGTGATGGGATTTTTTTCTTGGACATCTTGTCATGAAACATCTTCGTTGTTCATTTATGGCATCTTTCTCCCTTAATGCTCTGCATTTTCTGTTGTTGCCCTGGCTACATTTGTTGTGGTCCCTGTTTTTTTGCTACCTGGTTGATTATTGTCCTGTAACATAAGACCAAACACAGAGCAGATGCTGGGCTGTCCTCTGTGGCCTACCAAAACAGAACAATTTCAGATTGTAAATATTAAACATAATTGATATTTACGATTTCAGATTGTAGCAGCCGTGCTCCTCTCCTGGGGCTCTTTTTAGAGGATAAAATCATTTCAAACACACATCACTCACAGTAAAGGCTGGGGAGATGATTGCCTAATTGTCTTGTTTGTGCCACACTTAAAGGCCTTTGCAGACAGAGTCATGTCATTAAAAAAGTATGCCAGAGAAAACATTGTTTTCCTATGGTGCATTGGTCTTGCCGTGCACATTTCTCTGCCCCTAATGTGGTTTTGTGCATAAAAGTAAAATAAAAAAACTCTGCAGCTGTAGACAGTGCTCACCAGTGTCGCTTGGCCAAAGCAGCCAATTAATCAAGTAGGAGGCAGGCGTTACTGCAGTATTTACTTCATAAACTGCTTTCTGTTTTCCAGACAGTCATATTTTTGCTGTAATTATGTATCAAAAACTGTGCTCATTCACACTCACACACACACACACACCAATACCCTCATCTTCTGCCATCATATTGTTTGTTTGTGTGTTTTAATATTGTGCACCCAGATCCTTCACTTTTCATGGTGTTGATGTCCTACCTGTCAGAGAGCAAAGCACCCATGAGAGCTCGGCTTGTACTGGGTGTCAATAGCTCAGTGGATTACGTCTGTGCCCCCCATGCATGAGTTCTTGACTTTGTGTAGACAGCCACCCAGATTAGGTTTTAGTCTGCCCTTTTTTCTGTGGTGTCTTCCCCAGTCTCCCACTTCAATCTCCACCTCTATCCACTGTTGCTCTAAAGGCAGAAGGCCAAATGAATGAGTTGAAAAGGAGCAGCACTCTCAGCACTCTCATCACTCTCATCGCCTCAAATGGACTTTTCTTCCAGATAATTTTACAAAGGGACAGTTAAGCATAAAACCAGAGAAAATGTTTATTAAGAAGAAAGCTTTCTTCTTTGCCTCATATAGAAAGTCGGGCCACAGCAACAGAATCTTTTCAGTCCCTGTTGACTCAAAAATGTTGGATTAAAAACACGACTGTGCCTTTAGAGCAGGGGTGTGCAACTTTGATCACCAAGAGGGCCACATTAAAACATTAACAGTGCCTGAGGGCCGCACTGTTACATTTTGTCAGGCACTGTTAATGAGGAAAAATATTGACAAAAAACAATGGCAAATATAATCTTTCAACACGACATTCTGCCAGCACTAGTTTGTTTTAATTCCCAACACAATAAAAAAATCACACTTTAATGGGCGTTACACAGAACTAAAGCCAATATAACCTTCTTTAATGCAATAAATTAATGACTTCTTTTTTTAACAATTTATAGGAACAAATACATTACCTTGACTGTTGAGTCAGGATATAGTTATTATTACTAATATATGTGGCAATATCATCTATCCTAGTTTGTGCAGTATGAAGTGCTGGTTACTCATAATGAATCATATTTAGCAGTTGTTGCTGTGTTTTTTTATGTTTCCCATTTGTTTGTTTTTTTCGTAAATGATTGTTGGGCCGCAGTGAGTGAGGCGAAGGGTCGCATGTGGCCCCTGGATGGCCAGTTGCCCACCCCTGCTTTAGAGAGTTAATGCACATGTTCACTTGGGTTTCCCACTGCAGTTGTCCCTTGCCTGCTGGGTCTGTAGAGAGCTTTTGTTCAAAGTAATCACTGATTGGTCCAAAGGGACAGGATATGCTCTTTATAATGTTCTGTTGTCGAAGGACTGAAGTATAAAATATTCAGTCATTAGTCAAACACAATCTCCCATCAGTCTTTAGTGGTGATCCCCTCTGCACTTTCAAACAGACTGTGAACACCCTGAGCGGTGCCAACAGTTAACAACTAAGAGCTATTCAAAGCCTTTAGCAGATTGACAGCGTCTCTCTCTCTCTGAGTTTGCTCATCCAGAACTTGAAGAGTCATAGCAATATTGTAAAGATATCAAAAATAGAAGTACTCACATCCTGGGATCTCTGTCAGCTCATTCAGAGGTGGCACGGTCTCTAATGTGTTGGCGTATTTTTTGGCAGCCTGCCTCTGGGCATGTCGTGCCTCGATTTCCTTTTTGGTTCTCGGGATTCGACATTTGAAAATACAACAGAGAGTGATGACTGCAAGAGAGAGGAGGTTAAAAAGAAAAGACATTCAGTGTGAAGCCCATCTTTTGTGAAGAAACACTTTTTATTTTATGACTAGCTCTGTTACACCTTTTTTTGTTTTTTGTTTCTAAACTCTACAGTTTGAACACAGAATGTTGCCTTGTAGCTTGGACTCATGTCAGGAACAAACTACAAGGTAGACACCAATGTATTGTTTACTTTTTGTGTGGCTCCCTCAGTTTTATTAATTGAGAATGACCTTTAGAAAAGGTCAACAATACTCTTCAGTTATAAGGAACAAATAAGGGACTAATTAATTGTTCATTTCTTAGTTTCTGGTTTGGTTATATGTGTCATCTCTTCAAATTTTAGATAGGGCTGATCTTAACGGCGTGATCACACAGAAAGCGTTGAAAGCGAATGTATTCGCGCGTCAACTGAAATCGCGCCGCGCTAGACGCTCGAGTTTTGACGCTGGTACAAATATGCAAAAAAACGCTCATCGCTCGCCGCGGCATTGTCCGCCATTATCATTTCATCCTATCATTTCATCGTCGTACTTGGCTCTGATTACCACCATCGCTGCTCTGTACTTGCTGTGGAGAAGTCAGCTGCGGGCTAGGCGCCGACGTCGGCACTGGATGCATCCCTACGGAGGCGGTGTGAGCTCGGTGAGTTCCGCCGTTTCATGCAGGAGCTGCGTCTGGACCATGGCGGTACTTCAGGCTGACTGTTGCCCAGTTTGAAGACCTGCTAGCCAGGGTTGGTGCCTGGATCTCCCATCTAGATCCCAACTACAGGCAAGACAGTCCAGCGGCAGCTGCGGAGCACCTTTCCATCTGTCTCCAGTGAGTTTAGCAGTTAGTAAAATTAGCAAGACTACGACCCCCAGAATGCCCTGTGTCAGTGACGATCTCCACGCTGATAGGCTGTTGCGGCGCGTCAACACGCTGGCTCGCTCGAAAAGTTCAATTATTTCAACTTGAGCGTCAAGCGTCGACCAGCGAGCGTATTTTCGCTAAAGGAACAAAAAGCGCGCTCTATGCTCACCCGATTAATTGGCGTCTTTACATTGACTTTGTATGTAATATCAACGCGCGAAAAATTTGCGACGCTTTCGGTGTGAACACGCCGTAAGTAACATGGCTCTTAGATGTTTCATTAATGTGTACAACATTTAAGTGGGGCATCCAGGTGTATTCACAACAAACTTTTATCAATAAAATAAATGCAATTGCCAGTTTTTAGTTGAACGCATCAATTCATAAATAATTCTAAGTAGATTTGTTAATGACTTAATAACCCCAGAAGCAGAAAGTTTGATATTTAAGTTCATGATCAGAAAAATTGAAGTTTAAATCCAGATAGAGGTACACTCTAATGGAATAAACTATTCTTGGTTTTAATTGACAAAAGTCTAATATTAAAAAATCTGTTCTGTTTGAGCATCAAGTTTAAGGAGCCAGGCATCCGAGAAATGTTTTCATTGTATAAATGCTGACATGTAAAATGGTGAAAAAGTCCAAAGAGCAGCAATGTCAAAAAGAAAACATTAAAGATTGAAGAACAAGTATTAAAAAGAATTTTAAGTTTAACAGATGACATTTAATGAAAACATTGAAATAAATTTTAAGAAGTAAAAGAAATCAAACTTTAATTGCTGATTTTAAAGTTAAATGTTAACAAAGTGGTCAAAAGGTTTAAAAGTATGTGTTAAAACACCAAATGTAGAGAAGCTGATCACAACTGAGAAAAACAGGATGTCACAATGTCAGAAAGAAAGAAGTTGAAATGCTAAAAAAATTCAAAATGTAGGAGGAAGAAAGTTAAAAAAAACATTGTGTGAGAAGCCAAACTATGGAGGAAGAAGTCAAAATATGGGGAAAAACGTCAATGACAATGAAGTCAGAGTGTCATGACACATAAACATGTCCAGCAAAAGTTGCAGTATGTAGAAAAACACCAAAATGCCAAGCAGAAAGTCCAATCAAGAAAAAAATCTAAATACACTGTGTCACTTTTCACTTTTACTACGGCTCTATGCGCACTGTGATCATTATCTGCCTATTTATAGAGGGTTTTGTAGAAGGCTCGGTAAAATAGTTTCATGAGTCACACTTACCAACTGCTAAAACGAAGACGGAAAAGATGCCGATGACCTGCCACAACCTCAGCCCCCAGAAGACGACAGTCTCAGAGTTAACAGGGTCAGGCTTCTTCGGAGGATCTGTGGGTAAAAGCTGTGGGGAAAAAAGAGAAAAACACAGATGTACAAGTACCTGCACTTGACAAATCAAACTCTTTGTGCCTGTGAAGAGGAAACAACCCTTGAGAAGGGAACAAACTAAATAAAACTCGAGTGATGCTAAAGTTATATTAAGTTACTTTAATGTGTGCCAGAGTGAACCTGAGGCATTGAGTCAGTGAGGCAGCTGGGGAAAAGGTTTTTCAGTCAATTTTTGGTTTTCCTGACATAAAATAAAGACGAAGATGTACTTTGATTGATTGAGTGAAATGGAGTTATTTTAGCATAAGTCAAATACTAATGAAGAGTTTGTAGTAGGCCAGAAAGATATATCCTTATCATATCGATATCGAGATATGAACATTTAAGATATTACTATGGAAAACGCAACTACATAAACAATATAGATTTCCCCCAAGCTCGCTCTGCATGTACAGCTCTGGAATTCGCAACACATTTCGTTTTTACAATTGCCCTTGAATGCACCACTTGGTTTTCTCCAAACCTGTAGTCGTATCGTATCACATCGATATTGAGATATCTGGCATGAATATGGAGTGATGAATTTTTTTCCACATCATTCAGCACTAGTTTGAAATCATCATATGAGCATCATTTCATCTTTTAACTGGAGAATTTGCATTTCCATGCAGGAAATGCGTTGAAATGCTGAGTGTGACTGCTGAAACTGTGAAATGAAAGTGTTCAAAGTAATGCAAAGAAAGTTGAAATTGTGACATGAATAGTTGTAAGCAGTAAATCAGGGCTGAAAATGTGTGAAATGTGCAATAAAAACGTTTGCAGAACATTATAGATACTGGAGCTCAGGTGTGCATCGTGACCACGCTCTAACTACAAAGACATGTGCAAAAGTTGATGCTGCTTCAACAGTCATATCTCAGAAACTGTAGCAGATAGTGAAAAGTACATCAAAACTGTTTGCAGATGTGAAAGAAAGCAGAAAATGAATGACTGTTTTGTAACATGGTTAAATGTGTTGATATTTGTAGATGTACCTAATAAAGTGGGATCTGTATTAGCTGGAGAAGAAAAGTACCTCTACCAGGAATTGAACCCTGGCTTCCCGCTCCGCAACCCGCTGCGCTATCTATTTATCCATGTGGTTACATATGCTGAGTCATGGAAAGCAAGCTATTTCTCCTGAGCACAGCAGCTCAGCACTGACAGCGCTCGGTACTTCCGGGTAAACGAACGCTCGCTGTGTCTAAATCGGGATAGATATCAGGAAAAGGATTTCACCGTCTGAAACGTTTAATAAAATTCTCATGTCTGTACTGCTTTCATTTCATCATGGTCTGCTCGGGCTACTCCTCCATTACAGTCTGTGTCGCTCCAGACATGTCTTTGTGACTGTACTGACCTCTGAACTGAAGAAGAAGAATGTTTGCCTCTGCGCATGCGCAGTACGGCTCATTGTTTCAGGGGAAGACCACTGGCTACAAAACGACTTTCTTCTTCCAGTTTTGTGCAAAATGGACAGATATCTATCGGATGAAGATGTTGTGGAGGAGAACTTTGAATATGATGGGTGTCCTTACAGTTTCGAGCCAGAGTTTACAGATGAGGAGCTCATTGAAAGGAGGACGCGGAGGCAAAAAGAAAAACAGCTGGCCAGAGAGTACTGCGCATGCTCAGAGTGAAGCGTCCTTCCTCTTCAGTTCAGAGGTCAGCACAGTCTCAAAGACATGTCTGGAGCGACACAGACTGTAATGGAGGAGTAACCCGAGCGGACCATGATGAAATATTGGTGAAACTAATGAGTTTTTGGACGATTAATGCAGTTTTAGGAGCGGCGCTATACATGCCCCGTGTGCTACCATTATACGGATGTTCGCCGCTCGATTTTGGATCTAAATATCTCCCGAAGCACCGTTTGGATCAGGAAAGCCCTCTGGGTGAGTATATTGTTCTACTTCGTTCTATAAACACTGTGAAAGCTGCAGAAACCAAACTTATCCTTTAACCTCAAGTTGCTCCCACTGCAGCATTAGTGGTGTATAAATGGATATGAAAGGGTGTGGATGTGTAATTTAATACTGATGGATAACTTACTTAGAAACACTAAACCATCAGTGAGCGAACATGACGTGAATGGGTGTGAAGGAGCAGATGTGAATTGCGGTGTTAAAAGTACTATGTAACCCATTTGTTAATGTGCTCATGTCTCCTTTGTTATGACTTTACTCAACACCAATAGGCCCTGAAATCTTTATTGATTGATGACATAATCTTCTCCGAGCAGATCTATGAAATCTCTACCATGTTTTCTGATGTTTTCCGTAATAAGTAAATCAATATCCAAACAAACACCTCTCACCTTTTTCAACACCATTTTCCCTCTTTAGAGCTATTGAAAAATTGTGTAAGAGCTTAGCTTATATTTTGTTTCAAATCAATAGGTGGATCACTTTACCAGAGCCAGCAGAGCACGAGTCGTCTGATAAAAAAATCACTGAGAAGATTTCTCTTTGTCTGCTGTACATCGATCATCTGATTGAAGGGAACAAGGTTGTCTTGGAAACTCTGACCCTGGTCCATCAACTGTCAAGCAGTGGGTCAGAAAATTGATACTTACTACATGTCTTGCCTTCACTAATAACACCATTATGTGGGTGTAACAGAAAAATACTATCCAAATTAGCTCTGGACAGAGAGTATAAAGGAGGTGAAAGCCGGGGGCGGGGGGATTTCTCATTTATATGAACAGCTGTCACAGGAAAAATTAAACTGGTGTTACTCGCTCTGAACATAATTGTAGGCTCTTTTTGTTCTTTATATTCAATCAGATAATTATGCAGAAATATGCAAGATAAAATCCAACACAATGCAATATAAATATACAATATGAAATAGTAAAAAAGGAAAAACATTAAGAATATACAATATCAACAGAAAACAAGCTATATGTGTGTGTGTGTGTGTGTGTGTGTGTGTGTGTGTTTGAATGTGTTGTATTGCACAATTAAATACATTTTCACATTGATTTTATATTAACATAATCAGGAGCACTTTAAAACTCTAAACCTGTTTTAAATTTCAAAACTTTGAAGAGCAAGCGATTTAAAATTATGATTATTGAAATAAGAAAGTAAATATTCATAGCATGTGAGATAGTTTTACTTGATGAATTACGAAAAATGTATTAAATGACTCGTCTCCTGGTGTGTTTGAATGTTAACATTATGTCTTTGGTGACTGTAAAGCAAGGACTTATTTTAAGTTAAATTAAAAAAAAAGAAAGAAAAATGCAATCTCTGTAGAGGATCAGATTAAGCTCTTTTCCATCCTCTTTGGAAATGCTCAGATGTGGGTTGACGGGGAGGCTATAGAGGCTATGATAATAAGCTCTGCCCTGATTGGCTGCCCAAACATGCTTAATGGAAAGGGGGAGGAGGGGTCACAGGCAGACTGCAGGTTAAGGAAGAGACTGTAAAGCTATTACATGAAAAAAATAAAAAGACATAGTGTAGACATAGAAAATTCTCTGTAAAGTGTGAAGTTAGTAAAAGGTGTCATGTTCTTCTACTCTACTCTTCAACAAGCAATTTTTGGAAAAAAATAGTATTGTAGTTTTGTAGCTAGCTATATATCGCTATGTACTTACCGCCCGGTGCTCTAAGACGTGTCCTAGTAATATAAATTTGCTCTAGTTTTAGTTTTAATTCTCTTGTTCCCGAAGTTGAGTATCCAGGCCAGTCCAGCCCTGTCCGACCCGACCATGAAACTAAGGAATAGCATTTATAGATAACCTATTTTGATGCTATAAAACTCATCTTAAAGTGTGTATTTCGATCAGAAATATATCTAAAAGTGAGATTTTTTTGTAATTACTTAGAAACTCCTCACAGTCCCTTTAATTCCCATCCAGTTCACCTCTTCATGCCAAAGGTTACATTCACACTGCAGCCCTTAATGCTCAATTCCGATCTATTGCTCAAATCTGATTGTTTTGTTTGGCTGTTCAGATTACACCTGTAAATGTGGCCTGATTGCAGACTGTGATGTGAACAGCACACACTTCAGAAGTGACACGCATGATCAGTTTAACATTGACGTCACGCACAACACGGTGTGATGAGGGGCAACAAACTGTGCAAACAACCAAAAAAACTGTGTTTCATAATGCTAGAGAAGTTTGTTACCACAACACTGAACAAAATGTTACAGCAGCTCACTTTGAGTGAGCTTTATTAAAGTAATTATGAGTATATTTTATTTCTTTTGAACAAAAAGACTGCTGCTCTTTCCCACCGACCCCTGCTGATGACAAATCAGAGCCAAACAGCTCAGAGCTATACAACTGAACAGGTGAACAAAGAGGCGAAAACTTAGTTTTGTCATCTGTTCTGATGTTTTATAGTTTGTCTGAGAGCGGATCAGACAGGAGCAGACTGTTTGCCGACTGACGTCTCGTAGAAACATACAGGAGCGCGCAAATGGGCACAGATGAGATGGACAACAGTGGATCATTAGTGTGTCCGCGTCCTGTGAACTGTTATTTTAGCCTGATAAATCCATTTAAAAAGTCGGTGCAGTGTTAATAAACAAAGTTTATCAGATATAATACAAATGTATGATTTATTCATGTTTATTGTTTATGGTGCTTGTAATGGAGACGCCATTCAATCGCCCAGCGCTCTTTCACTTTCTCTCATCACTGCTCCCTTTATGAATTGTTTAATATTTGTAGATGGAGAAAATAGCTTAACCTTTTTAATCATCAACCTCGTCTAATTACTTCATCTCTTTGTCATCGTACATTTGTACAACTTTGGAGGAGAAGTCCTACAATTATTCTGGTGATTTGACCCTTCTGACTTGCAAGCTTGATGGTATCTTCCAGAATGCTGTAGAGCTTATGCACTCACAAGCAGAGGATGACAACATGAGTCAGTGACCTTGACCTTGAAATGTAATCATTTCATCTGTAAAGAGCAAACAACAAAAGCCAAAAAATATAAAATGAAGTTTTGTGCTTTAAATTCTATAACAGTGAGCAGAAAGGCTCAACGACAGAGGCTTTTTACTGTCAGACTCACAGCATGGGCTGAACTTTAAACGAGCCTGCTGATTTCTCCAAACCTGATCCCGCCCCCTTTTCGCTCCATTCAAGTAGAGTTTTATTGTTTTATTTACTGATGAATCACCAAGGTCACCAAGGGTTTCACGTGGGCTTTTTTTTTTTTTTATGGAAAGTTTGTTTTAATGATTATGACTTTTTCTTAGGTGCATTTCAGTTTTATAGGTTAAAAAAAACCTATAAAACTGATCTAAACTGATCTAAGGTCTAAGAGACAAATCTGACAGTGAGAAGCCACAGGGCCTTCTTCCTCAGGACAGCTCAAACGGGGCTTCAGGTTTTGAAAATGACGCTGTAGACCAACTGTCCAGATTCATTTAGATTTATGCAACTCCCCGAGCAGGCTTAGCCTTGATTTAGTTTTGCAGCAGTGCTCTAGGACAATAGCAATTCTTCCCCAGGAGTGATTATGCAATGATAAGTCCTTTCCTCTGCTGGGCCATTTCATATGTTTGGATTAGTGGCTATAAGCCTCAAGTTTATCATCTGGTGTAACAAACAACACAAACTTATTGTGTATTGACCTGAAACTACCCCAAGTTTACTGTTAGGTAACCTCAATTATTCAATGCTCTGTTTGTTGGGTTGCTGCTCAGGAGATCTTACTCAGTTGCTTTTCTATTTTGAGTGACTTTTTTGTTTTTTAAGACCTTTGTGGGGCTACAGTGGAGAGTGGTGTGATCTATTAAACGTTTAGCCTTATGTTTTTGTCTAAAAATGCATTTTTTCCCATTTCTGTTCTATTATTTGTCTCTAGCTGGATAACAAGCTAAAAAACAAACATTCAACACATGAAGACCGAACTTATGTCACTTATGCTTCCTAGGATGAGAGTATTGATCTCACTCTCAGTAAACCCATCAAATAGTCACATCCTTCATTAAGCTTCTTCCACCAAAACAAGCTCGCCTTTTGAAAGCTCCAAAAAATCACATGCATTAGCAGACAGATGCTGTGCCTACAAGTTTTTGTGCTTGCTCCAACCTTTCAGGACATGCTTGTTGCAGAGCAGAATTGATATTGCAAGATTTTAAAGTCTGTGTAAAGCAAATTCAGCCATTTTCTTCTTCTTCTAACACATTAAATAGGTTATAAATATGTTTCTTTAAAACATGCAAAAGCCATTCAACCATTCAGAATTTAATTTTCCATGACAAGGAAATACGTGACTGGGGTTTTACACTTGTGTATAAAATGAGCGCCATGAGTGTGTTTTTTTTTTTCCCGCAGACATTAGTTGCTTATATACTGGTATATACTGGTATTATCCCTCACAACTGATTACAGAAGTGGGCAGACAGAGTAATTTGGGACATTGTGGTAATAAAGTAAAGAAAAGTAACTGGATGAAGAAAGTGTAAGCAAGAGGAATCATTGCTGTAAAATGTCAGCCTTTCAAAATTATTATTATGAATTTTTTATTACTGTCCATGCTGCATGAATCTGCTCATGCTTTTGTATATTTAAATCAATGATAATGTATCATATTCTAGAGGATCACATATGGCGCCTTTCTGTTCCGCGAGTAACAAATGCCTACAAAAAGTCTACTAGTGATGTCAGTTCAGTAACAATGTTTTTCCAGCTGATTAAAGAGGGTTTTATATCACAGCGCAAGCTTCCATTGTTACTGTAGGTTATGCCCTTGTACAGCAGAGGGAGGCGGCCCCACTGCCCTTCCGTATGTGGGCGTGGTTCCAGCACCTCTAACTGACACGCCCCCAGCGTTTCACAGCAGAGAGAAATGCTCGTTTTTGCATGATTTTGACACCTAATTTTATGTACTTAGCAATAGGACTGGGTATCGATTCAGATTTTCTGGATCGATTCGATTCAATATTAAGAAGTCTCGAATCGAATCGAATCGCGATTTGAAATTTGTTCAGTCTGGGTTATCTCAGTAAAACTAATGCCGTAAATGACTTTTCGACCTGGGACATTATTAAAAGTTTTTACATTAAGAACTGAACCCAAAGCAGTTACCTTAATCATATTTTAGTGATATGCATTGATGCATATTCTGTAAGTTACTTGTTTTTTGTCCAACTTGTCTTTTCTTTCATGCTTGTTAAATCTGAAATATGTCCAAACATCAGCATTTAAACTCTCCGGTGGTGTCCCTATAGTGCTACTCGCTTCCGCCATGTTTTTTTGACTGCTTGCAGTAACATCTCACCAGATCTTGTTCAATGGAAAGCAGCGCTAAACGCGAGACTAGCAGAGTTGATACCACAGGCTGCTTCTCGAACCGTCCAATGAAGAAAAAAACACCCACGTTAAAGGAGACATATCATGCTGATGCATGATTTAATACTTAAATATAATATAATAAATTTGAAAACAAGACCTTACACCCCCTTAATTTTCAAAAAGTGAGATATTGTATTTTTTCTGATATCCTAGAACGAGATTTGATGCCTCTGAAAATAGGTCATTGCGAGATGTCCGCGAGATTTCAAACGTCGTGACGTCACGAGGTACCTTTCTTTTTATTGGAGTAATCTGATAAAACACTTCCTCCTCTGTGATGTCCGTTAGCCACAAAACCGTCACCGAGGAACACATCCACCAGCAGGGGTATATGGATCCCTAGCTCATACTCACTCATTACCAGCTTTGACCTGTAGGGGGACTCAATACGTGCTCGCTGCTTTGAGCCTGCCAAAAAATGAAGTAGAAGAAGAAGGACAGGCTGGCTCTACCCCTGATAGAACTGACCAATCAGAGCACAAAGTGCTGTGACGTTGCAAGGTAACTTTAGGTCATCCTCAGCTCCGAGCATTTCAACGAGACCTTGTTAACTGCCTAAAATGAGGATATTGAGAACGCTATTATGGGGCAATGAAGGAACTAAATGACTTGTACTGAGGGCAGAAATGCTTTACAGGCATCCTAGTCTGGCATAGTGAAAAGGAGAAACAAGTAGATATGTCTCCTTTAAAAAATCGATCTTTGGATTTTATGGATCGATTATGAACCATTTAAAGGGAAATTGATTAAAATCGATGAAATTGATTTTTTTAACCCAGCCCTACTTAGCAGTATTTTTAGTCTTTCAAAATTTGGCTAAGTGGTCAATGACACATGTTTCTGTGGTATAAAATCTCAAAACAAAAATTTATTTTTGCTTTACATGGACTTTAATAATTGGGACTTTTTCTCACTTTTTTTATTTTGTATTTTTATTTGACCTTCATATAACTATGTGATTTCCCATTGAGATCAGGATCGCATTTACAAGGGCATCCTGGCCAGGATCAGCAGCACATGACATAATAAATTCAAAAATTTTTAGAGCAATAAATAACAAACAATAAATATGGCTACAGTTTCGACGAATGTTCAATTCAACAAAAAATGTAAGAACAGTAACAATTTCAAAACACAGGAATTGCTCAAAGGATTCTCTCTACCCAGTGAGAAATGGAACAAAAAGCTTGGACTGAAACCAGTTCTGACATTTCCAGTTCTGTCTGTACAGAACTTACTCACTTTTTGTTTCATGTGACTTTTACCTTTTCAGTTAAGCTTTAATATGTTGCCATGCTTTTTTCTTTAAGATTTGATTGGTTTCACAGTTAATTTTAGCTTTTTGTCTTGGTATCATGAATGAAAAATACCCTATTAAAGTTAATGTTTCATTTTTTTCCCTTTTGTGAGTATTAAATGGCTTTTTGTCTTGATGCCAACACCCTTTGAATGCTGGCCCTTTAAAATATTGCCAGTTTACATTTTAGAAGTGAAAACTGGTGGTAAAGATGGAAGAGGTCAGGTTTGCCTTTAATCAGGTTTATGTCTTCATTTTGATGACTGCTAGGGTATGTTCATCACTAAAGTCCTGTGTTTTATTCTGTATTTGTCTGAGAAGCTCTGCTAGAGCTCCTGCCTCCTTAAGTCTTCCTGCCCCATGTGTGCACGGTTCACTCTGGTTAAAGGTCTACTCTGTGGTAAGTGGTCAGTTTAGCGATGCTCAGTGCCATTTTGCCAACAGCTCTACATTCATTCTAAGGCTTATGCTCTGCAATAATAATGGTACCACGAACCAATGAGCTTAACCTGATGATGAAACACTGGTAGGATGTCACACTGTATAAATAATTTACAATAAGTTTAAACATCCAGTGTCATGGCCTGTTTTTATGACCTCCACTAAGAAAGTTTCACATTTATTTGCTGATTAGTTAGTTAGTTAAATAGTTTGGTAGACTGTGAACAGGATAACTCGATTTTTTTCAAAATAATTAACAAGATTTGGTTTTATTTTTAGAAAGGGTTAGAGATGGGTTAAAGAACAGTAATTTAGATTTTGAGACTATTTCAAATTCTTATGTGGAAGAATTTAAAATTTTTAAAGGATTTGTTTACTTGCAAGGAAGGGCAGTTTTCCATGTTAGCATTATGTAAACCATAACTTTTCAACAGATTTTGACGGGAATGTTGATCAGGGCTCAGGGGAAAAGTGATTAGGTTTTGGTTGTGATCGAAATCCGTGTGTGGATCCAGGATTGATTTTTTTCAGTGATTTCTAAACAGTGCAAGATAGGGCTGTTTTCCACAATCTTGCAAAACTCCTCTGACAATGTTGGAAATGCCCCAGCTCTCTGAGCATTTCTAGTTCTGTGTTATGTCTTTACATAGGATTTTTCCCTTTTTTTCCATTATGTCCTGGCACAGTGGAATTTCATCCATAAAGAAGCAGATTATTAAAGGGCTAGTTTTATAGAGAACATGGAAATGTAGCTGATTTCACAGTCAGTTCTTCCAAATCTTGTCTCTTCAGCAGAAAAAGCACAAAAGCAACCTGCCGCACATCGGCTTGTCACATTTAACGTCATGTTCGCAACAGTTCACACACGTGTTGGGCTGTTCATACTGTAAGAAAATATCACGTATCAGGTTTCCCCTCCTCCTCATTAAGTTAGGCGTGTAACAACCCTGGCACACAAACAATAACAACCAATGAAAAAAACACACTACCTGTACTGCTCGCACAGAAACCATACTTCCTATCAGAGACCTGTGGAGGACTGTGGGATGTTAAAGGCTCTTACCTCAGGATCCGGGATCTGGGAGAACACGGAGGACAGACATTGAGACAGCAGCACTGCTCCCCAGCCCCACAGCAGCAGGAGCTGAGGTGGACACACATGCTGATCCCCAACCATTCTTGGTCCCCTCTGCAGCCACCCTGCCCCCTCTTTCTCTCTCTCTTCCTCTGTCTCCTCTTCGTCTGCTCTTGTGTCTGCCCGCCTGCCTGCACTGGCGCCGTTTACAGGACAGGACCACAATGGCCCTGGGTGATTAATGGTCACAGTGGTGCTGATGGCGTCCTCCCATTCACAGTTGTCTGCTGAAATTCTTCTCGATCTCTATATCTTTTTCCTTTCTGCAGAAACCCAAAAACACAGCAGTGTTTCGTCCTGCAGTCAGAACAACACATACCGGCTACAATGGAGGGAGCCAGCCCTGCAGTTAGGGTACATTAATTAATTAATAGACCTGGTGTGGTTTACAGCCAGCTCATTCTGCTGGGGACAGGCAGTTAACACAGTATAGGGGGATGGGCGGTATAGTTAACCATGAGCATGGCCTGCGCAGGACAGTAAAGCAAACCGCTGAGAGCATCATCACATTTATTACACAATCAGCAGAGCAAAAGTCGCTCAGCCTCGCCCGTTCAGTGAGGTACAATGAGAGCTTATTTCCATTTCTGTGGCTTGCAGGTAAAAACAACATCACTTCAGCTTGAAAACAGAACAAGGCATGTATTTTGTTAGCAAATGTCATTTAAGGCTTGATCCAAGAGGCAGCTGTGCTTACTAAATTCTCTGAAAGACTTCCTCAGTCTGAACTGAGTAGGCCTTTTTGAAAAGAGGGGAGATTCCTTATAACTACTTAAACCAAGTCCTGTTGTCTTTTAGATAGAGCCGAACCATTCTGACAGAAGCTGACATCGGTAGCTGCAAGAAAAATTGCTGTCAGCCGTCATGCAGATTTATTATTTTTTCTTGTAAACAATGACACAGCTTAAAATCAGGCTCATAAACTCTTCTTTTAATAACCTGTTCCCTTTATTTCTTTCTTTTAACTGTATGTGGCTTATGCATCACTGTTACCAGTTTACCACATGTCAAAGCATGATCCTTCTGTGAAAGCAAGTGCAGCAGCTACTATTGCACGCTGATGTAATTTAAAGTTCGCTCCTGTTCAATTTAGCTTAATGCAAATCGCAGCTTTGTTGCTCAGAATTCAGAGGAAAAGTGAGTTAGAGCTAGCATGGCTTAGAACAATTTTTATTTC
The DNA here is from genome assembly GCA_036419115.1 of Scarus forsteni. Taxonomy (NCBI): domain Eukaryota; kingdom Metazoa; phylum Chordata; class Actinopteri; order Labriformes; family Labridae; genus Scarus; species Scarus forsteni. The sequence continues at coordinate 26,495,960 of JAZDUH010000157.1, read as the reverse complement.
TCTAGCCCCAAGTCATAACCCTGTATTTAAATGAAAGGCTGGTGTATTATGAAGTAAATTCATGATGCAGCACTTATTTGTTTGTTTGAAGAATCTCTTTGGTTGAGGGCAACTGAAAAAATGAATATGCCCACTATTAGGTTTAGAGCTCTATGTTTGGTAGGCAGAAGCTGTGGTACTGCACAGTGACTTGTTTAATTCACAACTTAAATTAATTAACATGTTTTAAACAGTACTATTTTCTATGATACACTTACGGGTGCCTACGGAGCCGCTGCTGACCAAACCAAAGGAACGCCAAGACTCTGCAATAACTAGGAGCGAGAACAAGAAATCCCACATTCTGCTGTGAGCGACGGAGCCGTGGACAGACACAAGAGGGGTCAGCAGAATGTGGGATTTCTTGGGTTCTTGTTTCTTGTTCTACGCTCCTAGTTATTGCAGAGTGCGCGTTCCTTTGGTTTGGTCAGCCGCGGCTCCCGTAGGCACCTAAGTGTATCATAGAAATGGGAAGTAGTACTGTTTAGGCTATAAACATGTGCTAAATGATGTCGTTTCGTGTAAATGGTGGACGTTACCCGCTCAGGACACTTGGATTACTGCGCACCAGCAGTATGGAGGAATATTGCCGACTTTTTGTGGACTTTTAAGGACACTGTTTGTTCGGGCTCTTATCTAAGTCATGATATCAATGTCAGTGGACAGCGAGGATTCCCACAGATCTCCGGCTGCATCCTAGATGTTCCAAAACTACTCCACAGTGTTGTTCAGCATGAGGGTGAGTAGAAAATGAGGCCAAATCGTTGTTTGGGTGTAGTGTTTCTTTAAGCCTCGGCCTCTGTTAAATATTGAACCATTCTCTACCATGTTCATGGTTTAGTATGGACGTGTTAGTTGTATTTTCAGTGCTTAGTACAAACCATTTTGATTAATTGTTGCCCTTTGTCTTTGTATTTGCTCTGCTGTGTTTGGACCTGTCAGTAAACATGCAGAGGCGAGTAAACTCCTGCTGCACGTATAACAATGCCCTAAAGAAGGGCTAAGATATCGCTCTATCACTTTGCTTTGCAGTTCATATTCCTCGGTGTCCCAACATACTGAAGTTAAAAACACAGAGGAAAAGTTAAACACTGTAAAAGATCTTCCTGTAGCGTATTGCTGAGCCAACTTAGTTTTTTGGGTAGTTTTAATCTATAAGTGGGTTAATTGCGAGGATTTCAGTGGCGCTATGTACTGCTAAGTACCAGCTACCATACGCCCCCAGAGACCAGATATCTCCTCAAGGGACCAAGCTCTCAAATTCCTTTATTGGTACTCATTACTGGTGCTATTTATAAAACCTGAATTAACCCCTTAAGGTCTGCTTTACAAGGGATACTGTGCTAGCTATCCTTAAGCTACTAAGTTTGTCAGCTATGTGCAGTTTGCTCTTGTTTTGAGTCTGAAAGTTGAGATGAGCCACCAGCATCTCCTCTTTGCTGCATGGAGAGTTATTCTCATCTGGATGTTATTTTCATCCAATTAAAGCCTTGGCCAAGCATGGCCCAGTGAAATCTGATTCGTATCCTCAAAATCTTTAGCAATTCGTGACTAGTCAATAGGTTATTTAATTATTATTTCTTTATAAATATTTCAGTAATTAAGAATATTTTGACCAACACAGAATTGATTTTACTAACCCAAACACAGTTAAGAAATTAATAGAAAAGTGGCCCAGTCTTTCTTGTTTTTTTTGTTGCTTTCTCCAAAAAAAGTTTGGATGCCTCTGCTTTAATGGATTGACTGTTCTGTATTTTGTTTTGTGCTCAGAATATTGATGCATTTCTTTGAAGACAACTTTTGTCATATTATCTGTCTTTTTAATGAATGCCTCTTTTAAAAAAAAATGTTCAATAACAAAGATTAATACTTAGTGCATACATACACTCAAGGTTTTAAACATCGAAGCCTGTTTCAAGTTTGACTCTTGCTCCAGAAGTGCCTTTCCCATAAGAAAAATTATCATCATACATTTTCTTTGAAGACCTTATATTTAGAATTGTCGTTTGTTTGAGTGGATTCTTTGTCGTACCATCTTGGTTCAAGCTAATTTTTTTTAATTGACAATAACAAAAAGCTTGACTTCAAGGATTTTTCAAGGACTATACCATGACTGAACTATTGATCGTCATAGAAGCTAGGGTACAATGCAAACCTCTGCTGACCAAGGAGCACGCACTTTGATACAGGTTTAGTGCTCTTGAGTCTTGCTTCCCTGATGACAATTGATGGGAGACTTAAAGTATTCTTGAACCAATCCTTCTCTTTTTTCCAGAGATAATAATTACTCTTTTTCTCATCCTTTATCAGAAGTAGCATCCATTGATTAGCTTGTGTCTTGTTTTTTGATGGTGTGTGATGCAATCACAAAACCAGTGCTACATGAAGCTAAAAAAACACGTAATCTGCTCTTAGGTTTTGGCATTGAATAGCAATTCAACAGCAATTCAACAGAAGTATCAGGGAGAAGAATCCAGTGGAAACAATGGGCCAGAATTGGTAGCATATTCCCTTTTTTTTTGTTGTTTTTTTTTTGCTAAATTTATTTCAGAGAAAGTTCAAATGTGAAATCCAAGCCAGGTTCGCAGAACTGACAGGTTTTATTGATCTTTTTTTATACATTTTCCTTCGAGATAGTCTTATGATTATTTCACACATGCACAAAACATTTTGAATTTCTTAACACTTTCAGGGTGCTTGCATGTGTGAAGTCCATAGGAATGGGAATTGATAGGATTTTATGGAAACCAATGCTGTTGCAGATTCTGCTTACCAATAAGACTGCTTAATGATTGTTTTATTAATTTCATTTGGATTATCTGTGTTGGCAGAGTTGGCCTGCAAATGCTTTCAGTGGAAACAACATCATCAACACATGTCACTCATGATATTTGATGCCTAGATGAGTGGTTCTGAAATTTGCTGGTTTCCCACCCTCCCAAAGTTGGCATCTTTTTTGCTAAAAATTAAACCAGGATTTTTACCAATGGAACTTTTAAGCAAACACAATAATGATATGGATTCCTTTAGGGAATTGTAGCCCATTATCAACTTTCATTATTTTTTTATGCCTATCCTTAGAAGACAAAGTTACCAACATTTTTGCCCAGACATTTCCAGTGCTTTTCACTTACAGCCAAAATTTTCATGTTGAGTCAAGGTATGTTGGATCTTTGCAGGAAATTTTCAGGATCTTTCTCCCCAATTGAGTGGAGTTGAAGACAGTTATCACATAGAAGGTGCAATATATGTGCACATGATGGATGCTTTACTCTTTTACCTCATAGTAATTATTCATTTCACTGGTTCCTAACTGCTGTGTTGTTCATGCTTGTGTTAGAAAATATAAGGGCAAGCATATCCATATTGTGATGGACTCAGTCATCATTCAACAGCTTGTGACCTGTTACTCTCTAGACAAGCTTGTTTTAAAGGGACTGTGAGGAGAATATGTTTCTGGCGACACTAAGACTCTGCTACCCATGAGCACGCGCGGCGACTGTCGTAATGTTGCGTTCCAGTAACCTTTATACTAGGGATGTAATGGTTACCGGTAAAATGGTAAACCGCGATAAAATTTCCCACGATAATCGTTACCGTGTCCGATTAAAATTACCGTTATATCGTGCTTGATCACCACACTGCCTCAGTAACGCACGGTGATGCTACTCTTTGACAGGAAAAGCCAGAACTATGTATCTGTCCTCGATTAAGGAGCCTCACACGAGGTGCACATGCGCAGTTTGCATTGTTTGGCCTCTGAGTCTGACACATTTATTGACAAAAAAGACAAAAGAACTGTTATGAATGTAATAACAAAGGGGTTAAATGATTTCAATTCTATGTAAAAGTACTTTTAGAACATTTTGAGCACACTGCAACAATACCGCGATGATAATGATAACCGTGATAATTTTGGTTACAATAACCGTGATACAAAATTTCCATATCGTTACATCCCTACTTTATACTTAACTGAGACAAATATGGTTGGGATGCACTTGTGGTCTCTGCACCCATAAGTTCGTCACTACCATAAATTCTTATTTATGGTTCTAATATCATTGCTTATACTTCTATAAAATTATCACCACAACCATTCAGACATGAGGACCCTCCTGAAAACGAGATGTAGCATCTCAAGAGGCTAGCCTCTAATAAATCAGACGACAGGTTGACGGTTCATGGACCTGTCCCTAACTTTAGTTCTTACTTCAGTCCACTTGTCTCCTCTTACCTCCCTTCCTTTGCCCTCACACCCATCACAGCATCGTGTGGATTTGCTGTTCATCATGAGACTGGGATCCACATTCAAGATTTCCTGCTGCTTAACAGAGGGTTTTTTCCTGCCGCCATGATGGAGGGATTCATGATTGGCTATATGGATTCATGTTGGGTGTTGGATGTATATATGTGTATTTTATATGTATCTATAATCTATGCATATATGTGTATCCATAAAATGAAGAGCTTTATGCTCTATTGTAAAGTGTCTTGAGATAACACTTGTTATGAATTGGCGCTATACAAATAAAGATTGATTGATTGATTGATTGATAATATAAATTTGCTCGAGTTTTAATTGCCTTGTTCCCAAAGTTGAGTATCCAGGCCAGTTCAGCCCTGTCCAACCCGACCGGAAGGCTAAGGAATAGCATTTATAGATAACCTATATTGATGCTATAAAACTCATCTTAAAGTGTGTATTTCGATCAGGCATATATCTAAAAGGGAGACTTTTTTTGTAATTACTTAGAAACTCCTCTCAGTCCCTTTAAAGAAAAAAACAGTTTCATTAAAGAAGCTCTCTTTAGTTTCATATGTCTTCATTAACATCAGTTAGTTTATGTGAGACCATTCAGTTTTTCAAACTCATAAACATTTGTAGAATTCAAGTATTTCCATATGAAGGACAGTCTCAGGTTTAATAAATCAAAATAGGCTTCCAAAATATTTCACCTAGCTTGAAACACGGATTTATCAGCCGAGGCTGCTACCCTTTTTCTCTCCACAAAAATAAAGGAGATTGCTTATGGAATTCAGAAATGCATCACATGTAGACATTAGTTGTATAATATGTTATAGTAATAGGATCTTACTTCAAAATTACCAAAAAACATTATTTACCCTGTACCAGCTAAAAACAAAGCTGTGGTTCTTCGGCGACATAATGCTGTCTGAATTCACATTTTTAACTCATCTCAACTCTGGAGTATTTGATTATACTGCCAAAGATGAGGTTAATGTGTAGCCTTTACATTTTTAATTTAAATCATACATCCGGTACAGCAACATTATCTGCAAGCTTATGCTGTCAATTTCATTTTATCTATGCATGTCTGCATCAACTAATTAAACTGCAGCAGCCACATGTATGAATTAACAATTTCTGATTCAACTTTTGCACATTCCCTCTGCTGTACAGACATAATTTTCTCTTGTTATTCCCCTCTTCATACCTGTAGCCTTTCAATTGATGTTTCCTCTACCAGAAAATACAAATGTTCGGCTTGGCATCGGTAATAGAGGCCAGGTCTTGCCCCCTTCTTATTTTATGAAGCAGATAAATCCTTTTTTTATTAGCTGAATTGATAGTAAGTAGTTGCATCTGACTAGACAGTTATTGCAGATGATCCTCTTATCTCAGGTCTCCATTCTGCTCATGGCTGGTATTATCTTGGAATGAGTTGTCAGACAACTCTGATGTACACATTATATCTGAATGCTGCATTTTTCTGCTGTAAGATGACATTTCTCCAGTGATCAGCTGATAAATTAGGCCCTATATTTCATCCTGACAATGCCGCGTAAGTTTAAGACTTTAATGAGGCAATTTATCCCTCATATCAGATCTGTTTTTCTATGGATGAGACTTTTAAGATAATAAATTAGCTTAGTTAACTCAAATACTCCATTTGATAACCAGACGATTCAAATGTTTGAGGGTGCATCTATTATCTGTTAGCTGTTATAATGCTCTACTTGAAATTCCTGAAATGAAGTCCGCTTTCTCAATAATGAGAGGAAAATTGCACTACAGCAGTGAAGCCTTACAGCCACAGAGGGCAACCTCACAGAAACTAGAAAAACTGAGCTAAATTTTGACAGTATAGCTTTTCACCCAAACAACATCACTGCATTCATTGTGATTGTCAGTTCCACAGGCCACAAGAGACCAATAAAAAACCAAAAGTGGATAAAAATCCTCAACCCAGTAGAAAAGACATGATCATGTTTTGAAGTGTGGAATATACTCTCAGCCTCTCAAGTTTTTGAGAAAAAAACCGCCTGTGTTGCTGAAAGACAGTGCATCAAAATATGGAAGAGTTCTCAGTCATTCTCCGTTTGATTGCTAATCACTAGTTATAACTTCCTCTGTTCATAATTGCCAAAAGCTTTCAGTGAAAATTAAAAGATTTTGAGTGACGTTAGCCATCAACACACGCTAGCAATGAAAGAAAGAGGGAGGATAATACATTTCCTTTATCTAAGACATGAGTCTCCGTTTCATCAAAAGGCAAAACTGTAGTCAGGTCTGGCTCTAGCCAAAGTGGAGTCCTAAGATTTATTTTAATGAGGCCCCTTTATATACAAATAAATTTAGGCCACTACCTACGCAGTGTGATGCAATAATTAGAACTTAAATAGATAAATATACTCACTACATGCACCTCTGTAACTTCTGTCTGAGATAACAATTATGATAATTACACAAACGCTTATGCAGTGGTTCAGATGGAATTTGTAAAATGTAAAAGGAGATCCGCACACCAAGAAAGTGGCTCCCTTTTAGTTTTTTATTAATTTATAGACAGTGACGTTTTGAACGTAACCGCTCTTCCTCAGACTTTACAAAGTGATCAGTGAGAAGCCATTAAATAGAAGTAAGTACACACATGACCAGACTCAGCTGGAACTCATCGACAATTATCAACAAACATGCAAAGGTACCCCCTCAGCGGAAGGGAGGCAGTGTTTTAAATTGTCATATTATCTCATATATGCACACTTACACACAGCGTGAATATACATACCCATATACTGATGCATCCCCATACATAACCTACATTAAGTACACCCAAAATATACAAATATGATACATAAATATAAACATACACGTATACACCTACAGCTAATCATATACAAGCAAATACTACATGCATGCATATATGAATGGATGCCTTATGCTCGAAACGTCACTGACTATAAATCAAAAAACTTCAAGGCAGCTACTTTCTTGGTGTGCGGATCTCCTTTTACATTTTTCATGTTTGGAGTCTTTTCGATCCAGCACCCTACATAGGATGTGCGTGCCCACCCCGTTTATTTTTCAACTTTAGATGGAATTTGCAACAAGGCTTATTTGCACATTCAGGGGTTCTTTTTTCTTTTTTTTGCCATTTTTTAAAACAATATTCTGCCATTTTGCATTCGCGCAGGTTGTTGACTGCTTTCAGCACTGCAAGTGAAGAATTTAACATTTTTTGCCTCTTTTGCTATTTTTTTTTTGTGAAAAATATCAGACACCTACAGTCAGCCAATTAGTAGTCAGTATGTTATCTACCTAAAAAGAAGTCAGCAACGTGACTAATGCTGTAAGCCTGCTTATTTCAGTTTTATCCATGTGACCTTTTCCAAAGAACAACAACTGTAATGTAGCACAAACAAACAGACATTTTCATGTGGAGCTCTGACCAAAAGGGCAGTTTAGTTTGTGATTTATTTCCACTCTGCTCTTTTCCAAAAAACTTGTTTGGCTCCACAGTCATTCCTTTTCTTAATGATTTCTTTTTGGTCTTGATGTCTAAAATTCTCTCAAGAACCCTCCTGCTGCTCCCTTTTAAGTGGGTCACACACTTCTCAAACAAAAGGTCAAATCACTTGTCTAACTATAAAACGGAGTCAAAAGGTCTCCACTGAGGACAAGTTTGTGTTTGACATTTTTTAGTCCCATGATCGTCGTGAGGAAGATTCTCTGTGATAGAAGAAACAAGCTGGGAGCCATTAAAGATGAGTATCGGGGGGCGGAGGAAGGATGATAGAGCTTCTGCTCAGGGAGCTGAGATCTGTTCTATTTTTAACAAGGTGTATCTCCTTTTTAACCAGACTACACTCTACCTTTTGGGATGGGACCTAAGGAACAGATTACTAAGGGTGCAGGGAAACCAAAATAAGCTTGTGTATATTTTTTATTTGGATGTTAGCTCTGTTTTTAAATCCCAACTTATTTAGGTCATTTTTAAAGCTCAAACTTGTTTGAATATCTGAGCATCTTGTTCTCTATGTTAGATTGTTCAGTTTTTATTGCATGCCCCCATTAGAAATTCTGTGTCACCATAATGAGGAGCCATTAAGTATAATCATTCAATCAATCAATCAGGCTTGAACTATATAGCACTTTTCCTACAAATATGTAACTCGAAGTGGTATTAATCTGTCAGTATTTTGTTGAGTCATAACAGACACTATATATTTGCAGTGCTCAAGCACATTTATTTATGCTATGTGTCTTTTAATTGTTGGCTTTTGCAGGGGTCAAGCTATGTGCTATTTTTGTCTGTTACCATGTCTGTCCAATTTAGCAATCACTAAGCCATAAAAATGTCCAGTGACTCAACCAACAAGTGTGGTAGATTTCACTGTTGATCCTAAGCAGCGTATGCAGAGCCTCTTCTTACAAGTCAGATAGTCCACCAAAGTACATTACACGCAGTGTAACAGCACTGGGCTAAAGTTCACAGGATTCTAAACAGGTCAATTAATTCAGAATCGAATCCGGATCAACACTGCGGGCTCTACTGTCATCTCCCAATCATAATATTCTCATTCTACAAGGATCCCAACACCTCACTAAGATATTAGTCCAGAACACAGTATTTCACTAGTATGATTTTATGATTGAATTTAACATATTAAGTTCAACAGCTGTTTAAAAGGCAATGTTTCACAGCTACAGGCCACTCACAAAGAGCACGGTGAGTGGCCTGTAGCCAGTACCTGTAAGGAGTCCCCGCTCTCAAACATCTTTTGCCTTTCATTATGTGAAAGTCTGTTGAGTACCAATATAAGATTGGCCTTTTTTCTTTTAACTACAAAGTGTTTTTTAATCAGTTTTAGTTTCAGGACCCCATATTATTACATGCATAGAAGTGGTTTCTAATTAGTGATGTTGCGAAATAAAACAAACTTGCATCATGAATAAACCTAACTGTCTGTCCCAGTGACAGAGATCATTACAATCAATATTGCAGAGAGACAGAGGATCAAAATGGTTCAGTGCCTGCTGCCAGTAACTGGAGGCTGAACAACATTACAGACAGAAATTTCCCATATTTCCATAATTCATCTAACCTGATAGGAAATCAGTTTAATTTATACAATAGAGAATATGTTTCCCTTGTCAATCTGGGCAACAGCCCATGAAAGTGTTTGGAGAGGGTAGAACTGTACAGAAGCAAATCCAACAGATAATAAGACAATCATTCTGTCAATCACATTCATTACAGACCAATCAGGGTGACTACTGCTGCAGTGTAAAGTCCAAAGCCAGTTCATGGAACAGACTCTTGCCAGAATATGTCAGAAGTGGAGTGAAAATATTCTTTCTATCCATGCTTTAAATGTTGTTTTTTGTTTATTGAAGAAATGTAGTCCAGATCTGATAAAACTGCAACTGAAGCTTTTAATATCTGTATGAGCACTGACTTCTTGCTGTCATTAGGCATGTTGCTCCCACCTCTTCCTGCTTCAGACCAAATGTAGGGTATTAATAAAACCATAGTCAAGTTGGTTTTAGAATTCCATTAATTCAGGGCTTTACAGATGAGTGCTAACAGATTGTTAACAAAATGATTAGTTAATTGATTTAGGTCTGTTTATCTTTCCATCACTAATCTACACACACACACACTCACCCTCACTGATATGATTGCTTCACAATCATTTTTGGAGGCTTACGTTGAAATGTTAATTGCATCAGGAATGGAGACAGACTCATTTATAGATACTCCGAGTCAAGCTACACTCTTAAGCCAGGTTTGTGTGGAAGTGTAACACACACACACACACACACACACACACACACAGTTTCAGTGAGCAGTAAGAATTATCCCAGGGCATAGAGGCGGCTCAGCTGGCGTGTCATCCCCCCAATTATTTCTGTCCTTCCTCTGCCTTGAACGATCAGATAAAGGTAAAACAACAAAGAAAAATCCACAGCCTCAGATAAGAGGTACTCATGCACTCATCTCCGGTAGGCAACGGATTGTATTTATGAGCAAAAGGTCAATATGTGTTGCGTTGGCACGTGTTAAAGGCTTTGTTCGATCATATATTCATTAAGGGAACTGCCCTCCGTTTGGCTGTAAAACCCCAGAGGATATGTGCACCACTGATGATGGGCAGACATGACACAGCCAGTGAGTCAAACATCCAGCTCTGGTGTATTTTTGCCGTAAATCGAATAAGTCATATCCTAATGAACGCACTTCATGTCCATCTGCTCTGACAGGTACATTAAAATGCATCAGCCCTACCAGTCAAGAGCAGGATATTTTGCCAGAGTGGGGATCAGATGTAAGATGGTTTTGTTTCCAGAGGGTATTGATTATTTTTGAGTGCACAAAGAGCTTTTTGTTTTGGAGTCAGAAAATTGCTACTCCTGAGGTTAGCAGGAACATACAGAGGAGATTGGCTGTTGCAGCAGTGATTTGGAGAGGAAGCAGAGCATGGAAGGTAGAGACTGTGAAGTTCTACAATGTGTCAAAACGAGAGCACTTATCTAAAGACACTGGCAATATTTCAGTGTTTTAGAGTCCATTTGTTTTTGATCCTTGACTTTGCACTTGTGTTGCACTTGACAAACAAAAATACTGTTGTGAGAAAGCACAAGAAAGTTACCAAATAGATGTGTGTCTATATATTTATCACTGAAAACACAACTGAAATTCTGCTTATGGCATTAGGTAGAAGTGATGGCAGTACACTTGCTGCTTTGAGCCTGGTTGTACCCTTCAGGTTTAACCCAAGAGTCTGCTGACTGTTCGACAATCAATGCCAAGCAAAGAGGGCAACCAGACCAGTTGGCTCAGTAAAATCCTTTTGAGAATTGAGCTGATTTTTACAGAGAATTTTAACAAGGTTTTGCTAAATTCAACATAGTTTAATTGGTTGTAGATTGAATTAAACTGAACTGGTTTGTACTTGGTTGTGCCTTTGAAGATTACATGGGTTTTAAAAAAGGAAGGTTTATACAGTATTACATGGAGTTGAATACGTTTTTACTAAGTTTAACTACAAACCTAAAACCAGTGAAGTTGGCGCGTTGTGTAAATCGTAAATAAAAACAGAAAACAATGATTTGCAAATCCCTTTCAACTTATATTCAATTGAATACACAGCAAAGACAAGATATTTAATGTTTGAACTGAGAGAACTTTATTTTCTTTTGCAAATAATCATCAACTTAGAATTTAATGGCAGCAGCACATTGCAAAAAGTTGGCACAGGGGCATTTTTACCACTGTGTTACATCGCCTTTCCTTTTAACAACACTCAGTAAACGTTTGGGAACTGAGGAGACCAATTTTTGAAGTTTTTCAGGTGGAATTCTTTCCCATTCTTGCATGATGTACAGCTTAAGTTGTTCAACAGTCCGGGGTCTCTGTTGTTGTATTTTATGCTTCAGAATGCACCACACATTTTCAATGGGGGACAGGTCTGGACTACAGGCAGGCCAGTCTAGTACCCGCACTCTTTTACTATGAAGCCACGCTGTTGTAACACGTGCAGAATGTGGCTTGGCATTGTCTTGCTGAAATAAGCAGGAGCGTCCATGAAAAAGACGTTGCTTGGATGGCAACATATGTTGCTCCAAAACCTGTATGTACCTTTCAGCATTAATGGTGCCTTCACAGATGTGTAAGTTACCCATGCCTTGGGCACTAATACAACCCCATACAATCACAGATGCTGGCTTTTGAACTTTGCGCCTATAACAGTCCGGCTGGTTCTGTTCCTCTTTGGTCGGGAGGACACGACGACCACAGTTTCCAAAAACAATTTGAAATGTGGACTCGTCAGACCACAGAACACTTTTCCACTTTGCATCAGTCCATCTTAGACGAGCTCTGGCCCAGCGGGCGGCGTTTCTGGGCGTTGTTGATAAATGGCTTTGGCTTTGCATAGTAGAGTTTTAACTTGCACTTACAGATGTAGACGAACTGTAGTTACTGACAGTGGTTTTCTGAAGTGTTCCTGAGCCCATGTGGTGATATCCTTTACGCAGTGATGCCGGTTTTTGATGCAGTACCGCCTGAGGGATCGAAGGTCACGAGCAGTCAATGTTGGTTTTCGGCCTTGCTTCTTGCGTGCAGTAATTTCTCCAGATTCTCTGAACCTTTTGATGATATTACGGACCGTGGATGATGAAATCCCTAAATTCCTTGCAATAGCTGGATGAGAAATGTTGTTCTTAAACTGTTGGACAATTTGCTCACGCATTTGTTCACAAAGTGGTGACCCTCGCCCCATCCTTGTTTGTGAATGACTGAGCATTTCAGGGAAGCTGCTTTTATAGCCAATCATGGCACCCACCTGTTCCCAATTAGCCTGTTCACCTGTGGGATGTTCCAAATATACTCATACTCATGCGCAGATCAGACAGAGGGGGGAGGGGGAGTCGTAGGTTGCGTAGCGTGCGCAGTTAGCGTAAGAGAGAGATACAAGAGGTGCAGTAGCAATGGCTGAAAAACAGCCCAAAGAAAATGGCAGAGGAGTGAAAAGTGAAAAAGAAGGGCTATGACCATGAAAGAGCGAAGACCCAGATCAACATTGGTGTTGCTTTCCGACGGTGGAGGGAACTCCGCCAATTGAAATACCTGAAAACGGACGCGGATGTCGCCGTCTTTCTGCTGGATAGGTAAGCAACATTAGCTTTGTGGTGCTTCACTTAACAGTAACAGCCGTAGGGCATTCATCTTATTGTCTAGTCTGCCAGAATGTACTGTTGTCGTGATGTAATCAATATTTTCAGTCGAGTTGTCCGACGAGTCGGGGTTACCTTAGCTATGTTGGTCAGCTACACACTTTCTATGGCCGTTTCCATGACGATGCATGTCCATCAGCTTTCGGGGGTGGAGCCAGGGGTGAGTTATGAAGGGAGAGGCTGGCCTAAATTCATTTATCAACAGCCTCTCCACTCGTTTTCTCCCACATCGCTGACTACACCTTCAAGTAGTAGAATCTCCCTTTTGGCAATTTAAGTCACAGCCAAACTCTATTTAATAACTCATATCCTTCTTTAAATCAAAACAAATGAGATATGAAAGCAATCACAGTATGTGCCTAAGCATTAAAGGAAAAGTTCGGTTCCTACAGCTTTCACATTCCGCCAGCTACACAACTACTTTCTTCTTCCAGTTTTGTGCAAAATGGACGAATATCTATCGGATGAAGATGTTGTGGAGGAGAACTTTGAATATGATGAGTGTCCTTACAGTTTTGAGCCAGAGTTTACAGATGAGGAGCTCATAGAAAGGAGGACGCGAAGGCAAAGAGGGCAACAGCTCTCCAGAGTGTACTGCGCATGTGCGCTACACTCAGTCTTCTTCAGCTCAGAGGTCAGCAGAGGCTCAAAGATACTGTATGTCTGGAGCGACACAGACTGTAATGGAGGAGTTGCCCGAAGGACCATGATGAAATACTGGTGAAACTAATGAGTTTCTGGACGATTAATTTAGTTTTAGGAGCGGCGCTGTATGCCCTATGTGCTACCATTATACGGATGTCCGCCGCTCGATTTTGGATCTAAATACCTCCCGAAGCACCGTTTGCATCAGGAAACTGGGCTGTGTAAAATGTGTAAACATTAAAGTTAATGTTTACACATTTTACTTCTGATGCTTCTGCAGGAACAACAGAGATTCCTTCTCACTCAATTATTACAAGTAAATTGATTAATTTAAATTTCTGATACATTTTTTAACAACTTAAAGCACACAGCCATAAATGTAGCATTTTCTGCTAAAAGAGATTTTGTCTTTAGCTTGCTTTTCTTAAGCCCCAGTCACACATTCCCGTTTCTCATGGTGATTGTGCACGATTGTCATAATCCTGATAAAGCGTGCTTTGGTCGTGGTGCATGCGCTACTTGGTCTGGATCAGCGTTGTATAGTCGTGGATGAATGGAGGAGAACGTAGAAGCTCCACAACAGTTTTGAATTGTTCAAAACTGTCGTGGAGAATCGCTGCTCTCAGTGTAGCGGGATGGAAGCCTAATGCAGTCCTAAGGGGAGCGGTATTCGCGGGGCATGTACGGAGCTCAGTCGAGCTGATCGTGGCCCAATCGTGGCTCAATCCTGAAAGCTTTATGAGGATGACTGACAAGGATGTGTCCGCTTGAGCCCCGACTGTGTCCCGTTCAAGACATCGCAAGCGACTGGGCTCAGTCGGGGCTTACGTGACGCTCACTGAGCTCGAGCGGGGCTGACGTCCTGCCAGCAGGATGGAATCCTCGTCATATCGCTGTATTAACCTAACTGGAGCGGGACAAACGCAGCCTGAAGCGCTGTAGCAGCGCCACTGACGGTGTATTTACGGGGTGTGTCCAGGGGTGAGACAGTAATTTAATCCCGTATCATAGCGATCACACCAGCCTCCTCAATCGTGTACAGTCGTGCACAGTCGCTATGAGAAACGGGAATGTGTGACTTAGGCATTACTGACATAATTGGTGGAGGCAACATTTTTTTAAAAGATCTTGAACCAAACACAACCTGAATAACATGTCCAGTAAATAGTATTACAGTGTTCAAATTAGTTTTTATGATTGCCCTCACACTAAAACTGTAAGCTGAAAGTTTTTAATTTCAGCATGTTTGAGCGTGAGACTTTTTCAACACAGCACACAGAGCAGAGCCTCTGCTAAGATTAGTAAACTCCACTGATGCAAGGATTTCACTGGTGATTTCTGCATTATTTGTTTGGTTACAGGTGCTCTCACAGGTGCATTTCTATTTGAGGGTTCAATCTGATGGAGTGTGGTCTTGCAGCGGCAATTACACACAGTCTTTCAGTTTTAAATGCTATGTTAATGCAGTGCATATCATGATTCATTTTAGTGCAAATTTGATTAAGTATCAGGGCACGTCTGTCAAAAGGCCAGACGTGAAATTCCAGATCTGTCACAGGTACAAGTACATTTTTAATGATTTACAGGAAACCGGGTATGTGCAATCATAAAATAAAAAGATACCTGTAAAATGTTTACAGGTTACTTGCTGCAAGAAACACACATCAGTTGCCAAAAATCAAATGCCTGAAAGCAGACATGTTAAGATAAAAGGGGATACGGACTTTGAAAGTTAAAAATAACAGAGCAAAAGGCGCAGATTGAACTCAAGACCAGATACCACCTCCATGATTAACTTAAAACAAAAGCATTAGCAGCACCCGCATTCATCCTGCAGACTTAAATCACACTCAAATGCAAAAAAAAAAAAAGACTAATAGGTTTTCCCCCCTGTCTGAGCAAAGATAACAGCTCATTACTTGATTCCTACTTACTGTAAATGAGCACATTAGGAGCCTGATGTTTATTTTCTTTCCATTACATGTAAATGAGAGGCACTGGGAGATGAATGGACTCATAGAGGGCACAAACTGTTTTCTGGCCCCAGTGAAGTTCACAGATCCCTCATATACTGATGGCTAACTTTAACCTCTGCGTTCACAGCTCCACTGTTTACTTTAGTTTCTGGATGCAGTCAATGGTCTGCAGGAAGCATCGGTCCAGAACGAGGGAATACCTCTGAGGAGAAGGATGGAGAAAGGAGTCATTCAAACCTGGAATGACAAATAGGTGAGGCTGTTTACGTATGCTGTGTTTACATAAGTTTGTGTTTGGCTTGGTGGGTTATTGGGCATTTTCGAATAAATCTACACCTTTCTGCGTAATACAGCTACATAAAACAATTTTAAAATTGTTTGGCCCGGTGTAATTTATTTGAGAGTGATGACACTTTTAATCAGTGAGGCAAACAAGAGTGGTCAAATTTATCTCTGTCAACATTGGTTTTAGGAATGAGTGATGAACAGCAGAAAACTATTTAAAAGCCTAAAGCGGCTTACATTGGCCGAGCTCCTATCTACTATACAGGCACAATATAGGAGTGTTGTTCACTGTCTTTTTCCAAAACAAAAAAGTGATAATTAAATCTGCAATAGCAAAATCTGACAAGATGTATGTTTATATTTTTAACACCAGACAGAACAGGACTAAATTGTTAAGGGTGAGCCACCAAACATTCCAAATTGAACACAAATTCCAATTTTAATGAAGTATGAATGGACAGTGGGATAGGAGCCAAAAGACTGGGAAAGTTGAGGAATGATCGACAAACACCTGTTTGGAAGATTTCACAGGTGAACAGGTTAATTGAGCGTAGGTGAGTGTCAAGACTGGTAGTAAAAGGAGCATCAATGAAAGGTTCAGTTGTTCAAAAGCAAGGATGGAACGAGCTGCACCACTTTGTGAACAAGTGTGTAAGCAGTTTTAGTACATTTCTCAACATGCCTTTGCAAAACATTTAAGGATTTCATCATCTACAGTCCATAATATCATATACAAATGCCCAAACTCATGGAATTGAGATTTCTTCAACTTTGTAGTCAGATCTTTCTCCAAAGTTATGTGTAAGGGTTTTGTTTACTCATTGATCCTTGATAGAACCTAACAGGGGTTAAATGTCAAAGCACACTAATCGGCCATAAACATATACATAAACCGAGCAAAATTAACCACAAGCTCATATAAACATTTTTAACTAAACACAACTCCAACACCCAGCAGATTAATAAATGAAAATGGACCAAACTAATTTGTTGCTAGTAACGTATTACACGTTATAACAATGTATAAATAGATATGTAAATGAATAATTAAAATGCATTAAGACATATGATGAACACCAACACTGACATTTCAGTATATATTATGGCTATTTAATTATTTTTTCACCAGTAGATGGCGACATGTGCTTGGGTACCTGGAAAGTGTTTTGCCAATTTTTTTCCTGATAAGTCTGTTCACAATCCTCTCTAATTTCTGATTTTGATAATGATGTTATAACTGGAAATGCTAATGTTAAATGTTTTTGCTCTGTTTGCAAGAATCTGAGGCCACAGCTCCAAAATTTCAAAGAGATAGTCATGCTTAAATCAATTCAAATCTTTCGTTTATGGGTGCCATCCTCATTTAATCTTACTCATGTATACACTCATGCTCACACGTCTAAACAAATCTCCCTTTCCTTCATGATTATAAACTTACCTTGTATCATCTGGGGTATGCTATATTTGATGTGGACATTACATTTTTGAAGAATAGACCCAAAGTACAGGTCAAGGGTCAAAGATTTGTTTGTGAAGAAGCATAATTGAGGATATTAATACCAATAAAATTAACCTACAAAGAAAATATTCCACTTCAGAGCTGTGCATCTGACGTCACAAGCTAGCTCTGTTTTAAGATAATTACAAATGGGACATGCTACCCGCTGGATATCACTGCCGAATGTGTATTTTTATCCTTGTGATAATGTGTAATCCATATAGTTGTGTCCTGGTTTGCAGTGGGTTAAATTCTCATGGGATTGATGCATGAATCATATTTAATAACAACATCTCATTTGAAATGAGGATAGTTATCTGCAGTGTTTAATGATCACGTGTTCTTGCTTTGGTATCATAAGTGTCATCTGAGACCGGCATCACTATCGGTACATCCCTACCTCAGAGGGTTAACATGAAAAAAAAAACATGATGCACACGGTTTTGTCTAGCAGCATCTAAAATAATAACAAAAAAAACCTCCATATCCCACGCTGAACGTATATGTGTTTTGTGGTGTAATTTGTTGCTGTCTCTCTTGTTGTTTAAATTGTGCAATGCTGTGAAAATGAATTTCCCCTTGGGGACAATAAATCTAATCTAATCTAATCTGAAACATTTTACATGGAACAAACTCCCCATTCCAAAAGTGGAAGCACCAGAAAGAACCTTAAAAGCATATTATTATTATTATTATTATTATTATTATTATTTTCATTTTCCTTCGTTTTCACCTTCACTGCATCTAATGTTTTTTATGAATTAATTCCTGGTCAAATATAAGTAATAAAAAAAAATTGTTAGCCCTTTTGAGGACATGTGCTTCCATAAGAGAACACACATAATGACTCATTTGCCCCTTACAACATTTTAGGATGTATTTTTTCTAAATTAAACACAGTCTAATACATGCTCACACTAACAAAAATTTTAATTTAAAAAAATACATTTTGTCATTTTAAGGAAAAAGTTGCACTGATCCCTCTGCACAAAACTGAGAAAACAGAATATTGCAATTAATTGATATATAATGAAAACAATTTCCACCTTCACCACAAAAGTTATTACTTATATACCACATTTTATACAATGCCAATTATGTGTTGAAATAAAAAGCTCAAATGGAGATAATTGTCCTTTTGGCAAATGCTGAGAGGCTGCTGGCTTCACATTAGACAATCTTATGCTTTTGGTTGAGGCAGCTTAAAAAAACGTTAAGTTATTATTTGACCACAAGGATAAATGGATTAATGCTTGTCGTGGTGCACTAGACTGGGAAACTGGGGCACCTACTTGAAAATAGAAAAAAAAATTAAGTTCATCTTGCAAATTGAAAAGAAAACATACTATAAAACACAACATGTTTTTACGTTGCAGTGACCATATAATTAAGATTGCTGTTAAAATGGATTGAAACATTCCTGTTTATGGTCATAATGAGCTACATGTGATAATTTTGATTACACAAAAAAAGTCTGTAGAAATAAATGAATTTCAATTTCATATTCATCAAAACATGTATTTCTCTACTTAGAAACATTTTCTTTTGGCTATCAATAAAAAGCAACCTTAAAAACAAAAACATGGACATCTCTTAACGGGACCTGAGGGTTAACACTGCTCCACACACACACTGACTTCTTGAAAACATGAAGTCGTGTTATGGCAGATTTAAAAAACAACCAAACAGAAATTTATGAAGTTAAACATTTTGTCTGGACCAGTATGCAGTAAGGGACCATGACTAGTATTTGCTCCATCAACACCCCTCCTGACGCACATTGCTAAACTGGAGGCCCATTTGGCAGTGCTGTAGGCTATGCATGCTCATGTTATCACTTCTGCTCATCCACTGACACATCCCACTTGACGACATTAAAGTGGGCCTCACCTTCTGCCCAGGAGGTATGTTTAACACAAGCTGTTTTTTGTCTCCCTGCGCATAAAGGCTTTCTTCATCACGTCCAAACTCTGATATTTTTGTCTTGTGGCACTTTCTCGCTCAGTCCAATGGGGACCTGCCAATCTCCCACAGGGTCCTGGAAGAAATAGTGCGGTATTTGAAGGAGCACACTAACTCAGCCATGGTTTTAAATTAAGCGTGATGTGGAGGGGAGAGGAGAAGCACGAGGAGGAGGGGGTCTCTGCTGAAATCCCTCAGGCTACATCGGAAGAAGAAAAAAACCTCGGATGTTAGTGTAAATGTAGAGGCTACCATATAGGTAGCCAGACAGCCTTCGGATTACGAAGCTTGAAGATCACACAGTGTTCATGTATGTGACATGCTCTGGGGAGTATGAGAGGGACTACAGTGGGAGTTTGTGCAGTTTGACTCCACATTCATTCACAACCACTATTCCCACATGGTTGGTTTCAAGTCAGAAACGGTTAGCAGTAATATTAAAAAGGGATTTTGAAGTTTTTTGGAAAGTTTTCTGGGTTTTTCACTGTTTGGGTTGGCATGTCAACAATTTGCATCAAACATTTAGAGGCAAAAAAAGGTTCAAGCTTTAAGATGGCAATAGGACTCAATAGTGTTGTGGAGAGAAATAATATGTAGTATTTTTTTTTCTTCTTTGATATTAAGTAGAATTTTATTAAATAATATTGCACCATGGGAATTTAATATGTTTTAGTTGTAGCAGTAGTACTAGTTTATTTTAAACATGCAAAGAATTAATTTTATATATTACATTTATACACATGTAGCAAATACCAACACAAAAGTAATTAAAGTCCCCTCAGTAGAAAATTACACCAATTGATTTCACCTACATGCTCAAAAAGGAGTGAGAAGAAGTACAAACCTATTTAAAGGGAAACTCCGGTATTTTGACACCTGGACCTTATTTTTAGGTTTGTGCATGCTCATATACTCACTCAGACAAACATCGTGCAGCTCGGAGTCCTTCAGAAGTTATTTAGATCCAACCGATGTAGCCGCTTGGCAGCTCATCGTCTTCAGCAGCGGGACATAATCTCTGATCGCTCGTCTCTACCACAGCCGGTTTGTCATTGCAGAGAAATCCTCCAGAAGTAGTCAGACATATATTCCTGGATAGATCCATCTTACACGTGTCAGCGGTTTCAAGTCCACTCTGAGCAGCTAACACACTCCTCTTCTGTTGCTATAAGCGAACACTGTCCTAGCGCACGCTAGTTAGCATTAGTGGTGGGCGTGCTCCTGTTTATTGTTCCACGAGCCAGCTGTTCGTCTCTCTCCTCTCCATTCTTCTCTCATGGAGCTCCTCGTCCGTGTACTCAGACTCAAACCAGGAATATATGTCTGACTACTTGACATCAGATAAATATTCTGCCATGTTGCTGAGCACTGCCGGCTAAAAAGTAGGTCAAGCTGTACCTTTTGTCGAGACTATGGCGTCATCAAAAGTTTGTTTACCAGGTCAGCTGACCCACCTGAAGAGGGTAGATGAGCTGACTTTTATGATAACACTGGTGATGGATGAAAAAATATAGCCAAAATGAGCGATATTGCAGAGATTATGTCTACCGCTGAAGCTCCTTATAGGGCAATAAGGTCCAGGTGTTTAAATACCGAGTTTTTTCCCATCACCCTTAGGGAATCAAAAGTCAATTATTCCATGTCCTGTTTGATATGATTTCAGTTACTAAATCTCATACAAAGTAATCAAAAACCATATATGCCTTATGAATAATGCATATATACATACATACATACATACATATAGGCCTGTCACGATAATCAATAAATCAATTAACCGCATAATAAATAAAAACGTCCTTTGTAAGTTTGCCGGGCTCGATAAGTTGACACGTGCATGCGTGTTTGTTTTCCTCTTCTCTTTCTACCAACCAGGCTGGATGAGAAGATGGGTCACTCTGAATAACTTTCTCAACACCTGGGTGCCTTGGTTTTATAATGGATGTAGCTGATTTATAGCGGAGTGAGCATTTGTCATTCATTCAATCTTTGTGAGGGTGGCGGGGCCGCTCGCTGGTACACACACAGAGAGCTGAAGTGAGCGTCCCGAGGAGTAACCAGGAAACAAAGACTAATGTGAATGATGGCACGAAAGCTACGGTTCCTAAGCTGAATGCAACAGCCCCAGCCTGGGAATATTTTGGTTTTAAACAGAATGAACAAGTTGTGAGCTCATGAACACCGATATGTCGAATTTGTTTGAAAGTAGTGGCGACGAAGAAGGGGAGGTGCAGCGGAGCCTCCGTCCTGACAGTCAACGCTTACTGAGCCGTTTAGTCTGCAAAGTTAATATAAATAAAACAGCGCAAAATGGTGTACACTCACAGTCAGTGTCGTTAGCTGCATTGCAAAAGAAATGCAACCTTTCAGTACAGTCGAAAAGGCAGTATTTCGGGAAATGCTACAAACGTTTGACAGACAATACTAATTGACTGGGAGAAAGTGCATGTCACAAACAATTCAGGAACTATATAAACTCCATTTTATTTACTGCTTTTTATTGTTGTGTGTGTTTTAATTGGATTTTTTTTCTTCACAGAGACAGGGTTGATTTTTTATTGCTATTGACTAGTATAATGATTTTCATTCACATGCAATTTTTCCCAAAAGAGAGTCCATTTCATTTTCATTGTTTTTTTTTCTCTTTTTTTGTTAATTTTTTTTTATTGTTTGTTTAATTTATTTTAATAAAAAGCTCTTGACCTTCCAATTACAGTTAAATACTCTTAAGAAATTAAAGTTTATTGCTTTCGATACAGTGTACTCACATTTTTTCATTAATGTAATATTATAATTACATTAATGAAAAAATGATGTTTCAAACAATATTGACAATATCGTTTATCGGACAGTTATCGTCCAGCAAAATCTGTTATCGTGACAGGCCTACATACATACATACACACACATACATACCACTAACAAAAATCATATAGACAAAAAAAAAAAAAACCTATATCACAATTCAAATAAGCACTGAACACCTGGTGTAAGCCACATCTTATTCCTTCCTGTATCTTGTAAAAATAAGTTATTTTTACCTTTTTTTTTAGTTAATTGATGTTTGGACATTTCTCAAGCTCCACATTCAGACAGTTCCACAGTTTTGCACCACAGACCGAAATACAAAAACATTTCCTTTTGATATTTAGAGATAGTAGTTTGTTTTTCGCTCTATATAGGATTTGGACTGTCTGCAATTCCACAATGTCTTTAAATTTTAATAACCTCTACTGTATGAGTAAAGGGTTTGTGTGATCCCTGTATCCCACCCTGTGAATGATCTGTATTGCTTTTTTTGCAGAATGAATAGTGGATGTAAAGATGTGTTGTAGGTGTTGGCCCAGACTTCTGCAGAGTAACTGAGATATGGAAGAACTATTGAACAGTAAAGAATGTAGTGATTTGTGATCCATGACCTGCTCTGCTCTATTTTATATTGCTATGATTTCTTTAACTTTGGTTTGTTTAATATGAGATTTCCAGCTGATTTGATCATCTATTGTCACCCCTAGGAATTTGATTTCATTGACCTTTTCAGTGTCAACCCCATCCAGCTTAATCTGCATATGTGTATTTCTTCTGCAGTTCCCAAAGAACATTGATTTTTGCTTCCCAAGTTTAGATAATTTATTATTATCAAACCATAGTTTCATTTTGTTCTATTCAATATTGATCTCCTGAATTAAGGCTGAAAGGCTAATACTGGAACAAAAGACATTGGTGTCATCAGCAAACAGAAACAATTTTTAATCGTGTTGATACTTTACACAAGTCATTTATGTAAAGAATAAATAGCTTGGGACCCAATAATATTATTTATATGCGTCACTTAAAACTTCAATCGATGGATTAGGATTACGTGAGACACCTTTTAGAATGCAAATGCTAAGAATGCCAAAATAGAAGACAAAAAAGCTTGAGCATGGTGAATGTGTTCCACACAAAGTGTAAAATTATGACCATGTATAATGATGAACTAAAGCCCCAAACCTCAAGCTTTTGGAGTCCTTTGCATCTGAACAATCTGCTACATTAACCTGTGTTTTTTTTAATTAGGTATTTGAATAAAAATCTCAATATACCTATTGAGTACTGCCATTCACCTTAAAAATATTAACATGTAAATTTTGCTCATATCTCCAAAACTTATTTTAAATTTAATTTTAGACTGCATCAAGATTCTTCAACAACATGATTTAATACTGCTACCAGGCTGTGGATCATTTTGTATTGAAATAAAAAAAAATCATTCATTTCATTAATTTTATTTGAATAACAGACTAAAGGGAGTTTAATTTTGAAAGAATGGTCAGATGCTTGCTCATAGTCTTTATAGCTAGGCTGAGCAGACTTTACACACAGGCTCTCTGTCTCGTTCAGCGCAGTGATGAACAACAAAGTAAAGACATGAAATAAACTCACTGTTAAATCCTGCTCATCAGTTTTCCCACCCTCATTATGCCAAAAAAGGCATATTGACTCTAAGAAAGAGGTGACACTACTGTTGTATAACTGCACAGTTAATATCAGAGGCCTTTACAGACCAATAGAGTGTCACAATACCCATTTTGGTTATGCCTACAATCTGCTACATTAACCTGTGTTTTTTTTAATTAGGTATTAGAACAAAAATCTCAATATACCTATTGAGTACTGCCATTCACCTTAAAAATATTAACATGTAAATTTTGCTCATATCTCCAAAACCTATTTTAAATTTAATTTTAGACTGCATCAAGATTCTTCAACAACATGATTTAATACTGCTACCAGGCTGTGGATCATTTTGTATTGAAATAAAAAAAAATCATTCATTTCATTGATTTTATTTGAATAACAGACTAAAGGGAGTTTTATTTTGAAAGAATGGTCAGATGCTTGATCATAGTCTTTATAGCTAGGCTGAGCAGACTTTACACACAGGCTCTCTGTCTCGTTCAGCGCAGTGATGAACAACAAAGTAAAGACATGAAATAAACTCACTGTTAAATCCTGTTCATCAGCTTTCCCACCCTCATTATGCAAAAATGCATATTGACTCTAAGAAAGAGGTGACACTACTGTTGTATAACTGCACAGTTAATATCAGAGGCCTTTACAGACCAATAGAGTGTCACAATACCCATTTTGGTTATGCCTAAATTCATGACTTTATGATCTAAAAAATGTCAATTTGTCTTGAAAATTAGTAGGTCATTTTAGGTTTTGAAATTGGCCCTAACAGCTATTGTAGCCTTGAGTTAAGACCAACAATTGTACCTTTAATAAATAAATCTTTATTTTTATAGTTCCAATCTTAACAAATGTTATTCAAGACACATTACAAGTGTCTTCTTTTTCATTTCCATTATTTTTTTTAAGAGAGATGTCTAGATTTTCATTTAAAACTATAACAAGTTTGTAATCTTTGATACTATGGTTGGAAAAAAAATTCTATGAAAAAAATCATTTGGCTGAAAAAAGCCAAGTTCACAATGCCACTACTGTAAATGTAACACAGGTGTATCTATGACAGCAACATCTGCACTCATAGTCTGGATGTTTTACAACAGGATACCCACTGGCTCTGCTTGCATAATGGTCAGGTTTTTGAGAGCTGATGGTGACATGACAGACTTTAATTGAAGGTTAGTCAAGGGAACAGGAAAACTGGGGGGTTTTGGTCTCCATCAAATAACGGTTAAGTAGCAGCATGACATGCTTCAGGTCACATGACTGATTACACTCATGTAACTGTCAAGTATGCTCACATTTTAAATGTGATGATGAAATGATAATTAAATATTGGGGAATTTGAGTGAATGTTTTTTATTCCCTGCTGTTAGTGACCATGTGCAACAAAAGACCAAAAGTTCTCTGATGACCAAAACATAACTGGAAAAGTAACTACCTGTAAATCTATCTATCTATCTATCTATCTATCTATCTATCTATCTATCTATCTATCTATCTATCTATCTATCTATCTATCTATCTATCTATCTATCTATCTATCTATCTATCTATCTGTCTGTCTGTCTGTCTGTCTGTCTGTCTGTCTGTCTGTCTGTCTGTCTGTCTGTCTATATATATGTCTGTCTGCCTGTCTGTATATTCAAATGTGTGAGATTTTGTTGCCTGCCATTCATTGGTGATATCAGAGAGACTAAAATGTTATGAGGTGTTTCACCAGCCGAGGTAGTTCCAGCATGGACTCTAAAGATAAGTGCTCTAGCCCCCATTAAACAGCACCAGTGTAATGTGATTATTATAAATGCATCTACTATTATGGTTGAGCCTAACTAAGTGGGTTAATGTGTTTTTTTTTCTCTTAATTTGAATGATTTTTTTTTCTTTTTGTTGATTAAATGAAATGCTGGATGAGTCAGAAAACTTCAAAATGAAAAGCAGACATTGCGGCTCTCTTTTCCTGTCATACATTTTAGGTTGCTAGTTGCAGAGAAAACATCACAATGTTGAATAAAACTTTAGAGTGACCACTGAGCATTAAAGGTTTGAGAAATCAGTGGAAGCGCTTGTCTAATGCCATCACGGCTAAGCAGGAAACCGCAGCTATTAAAGGTACTCAAGTGGTTAAACTGAGGTCAGTAAAGGCACAAAAGAACCATCACAAATAACCTTTGAGGGGGTCTTTATGATGTCGGTGTGGCAGAGAAGGGGACCCTTTTTCCCGCAGCCTGCTGTGTGTCACTGTGACAGGAGGAGGTAGGGCTCAGCTGGATATGATGCTGAGCAGGAACCAGTCTGTTACCCCTGCTCAGTGTCTTCTCTGGGCTGTCACAGAGCCTGCAGAGGAAAAAAAATACACCACGCTTGACTCGTCCCTCCACGTCACAGCTGAGCCACAGGTCACAGTGGAGAATGCTCTTTGGAGATACCCTCGGCGCCTCTGCTTCCTCTGGCTGAATGACCGGCCAAAAAACTTCATACAAAAGCGCAACCATTACCATGCCGTCCTGACTTGGAAGTCAGAATCATCTGTCTGCAGGCACAGTAACCAAGGGCAGGCATCACTACTTCTGTGGTCTGGTGTTCCTGTTTTGTTTGAGGAAAAACATTAAAAGCCAACTTCATTGCAGAAATGCATCTCATTGAAAAGAAAAGACAAGACTTTAAACTTGTTACAGATTTGTCTTTTTAATTTGTCTTTGGGCAGTCACTGCTGTTCAGAAATTCCTCCCGTCTGTGCTGAGGGACACTGCCCCTGAGGGACCAGAATGTGATTGCCACAGAAAACACAGACAAGTGAGAATATCTTGAGTGAAGGCTTTTTGATAACATGTAGCTGCTTGAATCTGTGACATCACGCTGTGATATAGCTTTGGTGGAAAGTTCAAACCTTCGACCTTACTTTGGATCTAATTTTGTCCTCTTCATGTGCTGTTCCAGGATCTCTGTCCCGTGGTGCGCCTCCAGATACTTCTGTTCTGCGTCAAAAAGCTTCTGTTTCATTTCTGTGTTCCCTGGAAGAGTCGGGTACCTGACAGTTAGTAACACGGTAAAATAATGACAGTTTTTTTTATATAGATGGACTACATAGACTAAGGTAACTTCAGATGGACTGAGGTACTGCACATGGATGATTTTATTTGTTTGCCAGCTATACAGAAAAACTCAAAAACTTAAAATCATTCTTCTTCATTTTACAACATTTTAATCCATCCCAGGTTTGGTCTTGTTTTATATGACACAGGCGAAAAAAGAGAAATGTTTTTTTTTTTCCAGAAAGATTAAATGATTCTGACAGTTTTAATGTTGACAGTTTAGATTTAGTCTTATAGCAATCTATTAATTAATCAATCAATCTTTATTTGTATAATGCTAATTGATAACAAATATTAAGACACTTTACAACAGAGCAGGCAGAAGCCATACTCTTCATTTTGGAGATCCATATATATTCATATACTTAACGTACATGTAGATAAAGCCCTCATATACACTTCAACTGCTTCAACCCTGTGTCATATTCTGCCAAGCTCAACAGTCCAAAACAGGAAAACAAGTGCTCAGAGATTCCAGAAATTCAAAATAAAGCAGAATAATACTGACACAGACAGCAAATTAGCATCAGACAAGCAATAAAATGTTTGGCTCACATGTTGCTCATCCAGCTGTATGGAGATCTCATGCTTTCGATTTATGCTTTGAGTGGGCAAGAATACATTGTAGGTCGGAGCAAAGAGCGCTATGCAGGCGACGTACGAAAATCTGAGATAATGTTTCAGAGCACAGTTCACCCACAAAGTCCAGTTCATTTGTGTAGTGTCTGAGCTTGGCCTGAAGCATGGTGCACCCCTCCCAGCCCTTAAACAAATGGAAGAGATATGCTTTCTTCAAACAGAAGCACAGGAATGTGAAAGAAATGCAAGACTTCTCACCATGATCATTTCAAACAGAAGCAGAGAGTTAGAAGGTTATTTCTGAAAAATCACCTAAATTAATGCACAAGATCAGAAAAGAAGCAGTCATGGTCTCAGTTTTGCTGATTCTTAGGCTTGTTTTTACTGCACGTCACTGCATGCATGTCAAGGCTTGAGCATGTCACTGACATGCTTGGAGCAGTTGGTGCAATGTGGGTGCAGGCCAGGGGAGCTGGTGGGTGTCTTTAGCATGGTTTGGGGCGGTTTGGGGAAGATGTGTCTTGTGTGAATGGGCCCTTAGTCACTGAGAAGTCTTTAACAATTTAGTCATTATTAATAAGCTGGGTTGTACTTGCAATTTAGTACAAATCAGGTTGAATTCCAATCTAATCATGCATTGTTTTTCCTGCAGTGTTAAGGGTGACATGACCACAAGCTGGTCCTCCAGCTGAGGAGCTCATGCCTTTGCTGTGTCAGAAATTATCTGTAGCATAAACAAGTAGGAAATACTAGCAGCTTCAACTAACATTGAATATATGTTGTGATTTTGCTGTGATTTATTTTCACTGCTGATGCTGTGATTGTGGCTGTAATTGAAGCAGCAAGAGTATGTTTGACCTCCACCAAAGGGCTTCTGCTTTTGTCAGCATTTGCCGTTAGTTTTTTGTTTGTCTGTCTGTCTCATTGCACATGGAAGCAGTGTTTAGATTTTGATGGGGATCGAAACCTAAATGTTGATCCACCAATATTTCGACATTTACTATCATAACTTGGCTAACCGTGTCAGAAATGCCTTGGCAGAGGTTTTTATGTCGCCTTGATTTGCTGGTAACAAGCTGTTATCCAGAGGATCTAAAAAGGCTTTACTTATTGAATAACTTTTTTATTCTTGGAGTACCTGTCACAAATTTGGATGTGTTTACCATGGGTGGTGGATGAGACGGTCTGTTCTGTTGCAGCAGTAGCACCACCTAATACTACCATATGTTCTACTTACATCAGCTGCTGGGGTGGATGGATTTTTTTTAGTGAAAGTAATCATTTTTTAGTTCATGCTTGGAATGAACTACAAAAAGACCTGATACTTAAAGATCTGGTGTCACCGGACACTTTTTAGACAATGTTGAGTGACTTGGAGTCGGACACATCTGGCTGCAGATGTTTTGACTGATGCACTTTATCTTTCTCGTGTGGACAATCCAAGCCAAATTGGCTTTCTGAAATGGTGGCTTTTTCTTTTTTAATTTATTGAATTCTTGTTTTATTTGTTTGATGACTGCTTGTATTTGTGTAAAACTGTTGAATCTGCTGCTGTCTTGGCCAGGACACCCTTGTAAAAGAGATTTTTAATCTCAATGAGGTTTTTCCTGGTTTAATAAAGGTTAAATAAATAAAACAAAATAATCATGCTTTGTCAAAAGTTGATAAAATTACTACCACATGAATTTTGTTATACACAAATGTAACCAATATACAGCTGCTTTGTACATGGACGCACATGCACTCACACTCTTACATAGGTGCAAACATGCCTCATGTTTTTTTTGTTTCATCTTTTCTTGTATTTTGACAGATGAGTAAACACACAATAGAGAGGAAAATTAATGTAGAATGTCTGACAGATCAGCACTAACATCTTAGTGTAGTCTTTTATTATCAAGTAAAGCCAAACATAACCTTGCATAGCAGATGGGTCTGCCTGATTCAGTTCCTGAAATCCTGCTGTGGCAGATATATGGAGCTGTCCATCTGGCTTGTCAGGTTAAGCCAAACATACTTTTCAGTAAAATTTGTATCACTACGAATATATTCTTAGTTTATCGTCATCATAATGAAAATGAGTTCACAAGCCTGAATACTTGAGTACCTTTCAGGTAATGCTAAAAATGATAAGTCTTTCAAACTCTCGATAAAAATGGCTGTACGTATGAATGAATGGAGCGACTTGAACATTGAAAAAGCCTTTGTGCCAAATGAAGCTGTGTGTGAAGGGCTTTGAAGTTTAATAAAGACGTAATATGAAGATGGAATAAAGACCGACTTTGTGTGGAGTGTTTGAACTAATCTGTCCTTCTCAGTGCAAAGTCCATTGTATTCTTGACAATGGTTCATCAGTGTGCTCAAATCAGCTGAACATTATGGACGTCTTATAGAGTCTGACGTCCTAAAAGCCAAAAATACAACATTACTCATACATTTTAATACTGTGTCATTGCACAGCAGTACGTCAGTATATGTGTATAACAGATGTATGAGGATAAAAAAGGCTGTTAATAGTTTTTATGGTGTTTTTTTCACTTACTTGATTTCTATACTGCTTCCCACAGCTGGCAGCACCAGTTTGTGACCAAATTTAGAGACGATTCTGGGAAAAAGAAAGCCTGTCTTAGTAACAAAACCTCAGTATACTGTCAGAGTTGGTTAGGATGAATTCTACAATGATGATACAAAATGGTTGGAAAGAGTACATAAATATTAAAGTCAAATATACTTGCGTTAATGAAACTTAACTTAAGTAAAATTAGAACTCTATTGATTTTCACATATTTATTCTCCATTTAAATTTTACTTGGTGCACAAAGTGTTCTGAGTATTTTTGTTTCATTAGTGAAGACTGCAATGGACTGCAATGACTCGGCTATATGTATGCATCCCAGTGTATAACATACAATAGTATACAATGACAAATTATAGCAGTAGCAATTGTCCCTGTAGTCACTGTGAATATAGTTTTTGAATGTATAAGCATAATGTGCTTTGTACGTTCTGTGAGTCATAGTAACATAAGCACAGCATACCTGACATCATATGGAGCAGTGTGTCTATCTACAGACAAAATAAAGCTAGATTAAGTACTTTTAAATATCTATTTTAATACCCCCTTTATATATTTAAGCTGTTTTGCATCTTCAATAAAGAACTGATTTTATTCACAGCACTGTTTTATACTTACAAAACGGTAGGTAGCATAACTGTCTAAAGCTGAGCTAGCTTCGAACAAACTTTTCACAAACAATGAAAAGAATTTAAAAGAATGTGATGTGAAACTGACCCAATGTCAGGTTAATGATGTTATTTGCAAAAAGAAACATGCATCCCACTACAATGAAAGCTAAGACACTAGAAAATACATAAATAGAATCTGCAAATTATTGAGGAAAAATATCTTAGTATTATTAAGTTGTACATTTGCAAGAAAGCAAAAGCCTCAAATTTTCAATTCTATTAAGTTATAAATAAACCAGGTAAAACGATTTTAATGTGACATAAAGTACGAAATGGCCTCTCAAATTGTATTCTTTGCTTTGTTTAGAAATAAGGAAATCCATGTGGTTTCATCCCAGAAAAGTAAAAATTAGCCTCTGGACTTTGACAAAAAATCAGAGAATAGGTTTCAAGTTCACAAAGTCCAACTTGAAGACTTAAAAACTAAAACATGTAGACTTCTTGTGTAATAAATTTACAACTGTTTTGAACTCAGAGTTCTGGATTTTTATACATTTCCTATATTATAATCTTGAAAATCTTAAAAATGAATGGATCATATATTGAATATATTTTGGTTAGAGTATCCCACCTGTAAACAAAACAGTTAAAACAAGTTTGAACTCACTAAGCACCCAACGCAATTTCAATCTACAATACACCTTTTAGTGAATATGGAAATGGAAAAGTATTGATCAGCTTTTAATTTTTAATCAATTGCTCCCTCTTAAGATTGTTTAATATGTTAATAAGCACTAATATATGCAGTGTCTGTTTCAACACGAGCTGATGGAAAGCTTTTGATTTCATTTTTTTTCACTCAGGTGCTTTGTAAAATTCTGTGAAGTACAAAACCTCCCACAGGAAAGTAAATGTGACTTTTAATTCTAAAAAACAAAAGCACATAGAAAAGAGTTGTGATTTTACAGTATTGTAAACTCACGTTTAAGTGTTTTATTGTAGCTGCAAATACATGTCATAGGTTTGGCGTCCAGGCTCCAGTCTCATCACTCCTTGCAGAAGAGTTTACATAAAGGCATGGAGGAGTGATTAGCAAACATATGACCACCCCTGGAGCCTGCAGGTGGGTGCTGGGGTGGAGGTGGGGGTGAAAGAATACACAGCACAAATGTTTGGCAGCATAGACGTTGCCCGGTAGAACTAGAGATGGGTAAAGTCCCAGTTTAAATATACCGCCAAATTGAGAGGTGGAGAGTTTGATTGGAGGATGGATGAGAGGAGTGTGACGTGATATGTGCACAGCAGAGCAGAGCAGCTCGAGTTGTCTGCCTGAACTAGCTCGCAGGCTTTGCTTCATTAAATGTAAGTTACTTCCTGCCCTAATAAAAAAATGTAGCAGTCTTACCGTGACAGAACAGAGGTGAGCACAGGATTACCAGTCTTAATGACTGTCAGTAAATAATTGCTCATAAATCAAGCAGCATCTTAACTTTATTAAGCTTATGATAGTCCAGAAGTACTGTATCATGAGCATGTATACCCTGAGGATGCCATTCTCTTGTTAATGTCTCCCTCTTCAGGATGAAATCTTGAATTGCACTCTGTCGTTCTGTCGTCCCCCTCAGCGCCCTCCTCCTGCAACAGCTGTAAACATTCAGTCCATGTGAATGACAGAAATGCATTTAAGCGGACTAAAAGCTTTTCAAAACTCAAACATGGGTGATGTGAGTTTACACGTCACGCTTCACTTATCGCTCAATCACCTTGACGGGAAGCTGCTGCATTTCCTGCACCAGTTCTTTAATCTTGGCATCTTTCAGAGCAACCATCTCCTTGAGCTTCTCAATGACCTTGCTGTGCTCTGAAGGCTCGCTGCTCTGCTGTGGTGGTCTCAAAGCTGGCTTGGTCTCTCCGGTATCTCTGGACTGTATGCTCTGCTGATGGCTTAGTCGTTTCAGCACCTCCTGCATCTGAGACTGCTGCTTCTGTCAGTGGTACATGGGAAAGGTATATTGTGAACCATAAAAGCTTGTTGCTCAGGTTTAACATGGACTAATACATTTGCTTGTTGGGCACACAAGGACAGTGTGGGTCATTAACAAAAAAAGTTAAAGCATATTTGGAATAAATGACCAAACATCTGAACACAGGACACTGCTTTTGTGGTCTGTCAAAGCATGTAAACTTGATTTTAAACCTCTGCTGGTGGGCTGGGTGTGGGTTGCACAAATGTGGGATAGATGGATGAAAGTTCCAACTGACTTTTAAGGTGTTTGGCTCTGAGACAGTCCTATTGTAAACTGGTGTTAAACCTTATATCCACCTCTTCATTGGTGTGAAATCCTCTGTAAAGTATAATCTTTTATGGCATGTTGTGAAAAGGTGTGTATAACTTAAGATAATTAAAGTCACTAACTATTTGTAGGATCAATGCATATAGCAGAGACAAACTACCTTTCACACATACACTTACAAATGGGCAATTTAGAGTCAGCAGTTAACCTTAAAAAGCATGCCTTTGGTCTTGGGGGAGCCAGAGAACATACAGAAAACCCACACATGCACAATAAGAACAAGCAACTTTCCCATTTAAAGTTTGCTAAACACTTAAATAAGAACAATGATGTTTGCATCTACATTAAAACACAGATAGCTTTTGAAAAACATCTTACCAGCAGAGCATCCACCAGCTCATCATCGTGTTTTCCCTTCTCCAGGAGGGTAGAGATCTGGACCTTCAGAGATTTTATTTCTACAGACAAAGATTTGTTCCTTGCCTTGGAAGCTCCCAGCTTTTTTTTCACATCCTCGTGGTCTTTAAGCAGAGCCTCATAGTCAGCTGAGATCCTCTTAAGCAGTTTAGGAAAGATAGCATTAGTACCTACAATATTTTAAGCTAATTTACATACAGTAGCTTTAAGCACACCTCAAAGGCTTCTCTTTTCTCCTTTTCTATTGAGCGAATATAGCTGAGGTTCCTATCCTGAGGAGGGGTTTTCTGCAGGACCCCCATGCCCAGAAGATCTTCTTCTGGACTCAGGACACTTTGCTGCTTCCGCTGGGTTGCCTGGCTCAGTTGTTGCTCAAGGTCTCTCACCTGTTGCACATGTTTTAGTTAAAAAAAAAAGGGCTCTTGAAAATGGAACTGGATTTTTCAGAAATTTGTAACAAATTATGAGCTTATTCTCACCCTAGTTTGGAGAGCCAGGATCTGCTGGGAGCGGCCTCTGAAGCTACCTGGACAGCTTAGCAGCTGTTGAAAACTGACTTCCTCTCCCACTTCACTGATCAAAACCTACAATGACAATATTGGTTTGCATTTATAAATTCTAATACAGCAAAAGTAAAAAAAAAAAAAAAAAACATTTCAGGGGCTTTTCTGTCAGATTTCACCGTATCATCCTTTAGCATGCAAAAAGCCAATAATGTAAGCTTAACAGGGTTGCAAAATTTCTCACCAACTACCTTGAGGTTCCCTGTGGTACTCGTCCTGTGTGAAAGGTTTTGCAGATGAATGTGTTTTGATGGACAGAGTTTGACATATTTGGTTTGAATCATTCAAAATCGAGCTTTTTGCCTGCTGCTGGTTTCTCACGGTTCCCAGCCCAAGGTTTATTGAGTCATGTTCTTATGAGGGATAAATTATTACCTTCTGGGCAACTTTCAGCTCCTGTTTGACAGCTTGAACCTGGTTGCGATATTCTGTTACTTTCAGCTGGGCAGCTGCTAGTTTTTCCTGCAGATGCTTGACCCCTGGATTTTCCAGCTATTGGAAAGGAAAAAAATGAGGAAAAAGATCTGTCCCTTGTGTGGATTAGTGAATTAATAATTACCTTGTTTTGTTCAGATGAGCTCTTGTTCTGTGGCCTCTTGTCAGTCTTTGGCTCAGCTGTAGCGTTGAACAAAGCCTCCTGCAGCTATTGAAAATACGATTAATTAAAGCATTTAAAGACATT
Organism: Scarus forsteni; assembly: GCA_036419115.1. Classification (NCBI taxonomy): domain Eukaryota; kingdom Metazoa; phylum Chordata; class Actinopteri; order Labriformes; family Labridae; genus Scarus; species Scarus forsteni. Next base: position 26,461,302 of record JAZDUH010000157.1, on the reverse strand, counting down.
TTAGGACTGATTCTATACATTTTTAAGGGAATGCACAATCTTTTCCAATTATGTTTTGATTTGTGAATCATTATTATGGAAAGAGACATTAATGATTATAGCTGTTAGATAAATGATCTAGGTATAGGTGCTAAACCAGTATGGTATGACACCATGGCTTAGAGATAGGAAATTGCTTCATAGTGCTTTTTCTATAAAAGAAAAAAAGGCACATAAGTTTCATTTGCTAAGAAATATGCTGGGCTTCATGTACACCATCACAGCAGATGGATTGTTCAATATATTTCACTGGTCTATCTAGAAAAGAGCCCATAGAAAGTGTTTGGGGAAGGCTAAACCTTTCAGAGGCATATCTGTCAGGTGATTGGATGATCATGATGTAAATCAGCTTTTATTAAAGGCCATCAAGATAATTTCATAGGCGAGAATAATAATAAATTCTAATTATTATTATTCTAATAATAAATTCCTATAAAAATATTCCTATAATGAGTAAACAAATTCTAATTTACAATTATAATTTCCCTAAAAGAGTTTTCCAAAGGGATAAATAAAGTTCTATCTAATCTCATCTATGATAAACCCTGTACATGCAGTCACTTCCTGTTGTTGCCTCACTCGTAGCTCCAGGCAGAAACCTCCCGCTTTAATGTATTTTGATTGAGCCGTGCCTCTATTGGCTTCTTACAGTAAAAGTCTTCAAGTAAATTGAAGATGGATCTGCATGATTACAGATCAGGCAGGTCCAGCAGCTGTGCCAGGATGTGAGTATCACAATCAAGCAAAAAAGATCTTTGTTTTTATTTCAGTTTTAAGTTTATACTGTGTTAACCTTAAGAACTTCACCCTCTGTTTTGAGTATTTTATGATTTATTTTGAAGGAAATAAGGAACTTCTTGTTTATTTATTCAATTTAATAGTCCAGTAATGGGTGGTGGGCAGTGAAGGGATTTGACATTCAGGTGTTACTGTTGATTGTTCTGTGTGTTTGTATCCTTCATCTGTGTCACACTGTCTAAAATGTTTAAATGTCTGTTCTATATTTTAAGTTGGAGAAAAACATGTTGTGTAAAACAGCAAGTTTTACATGGCTTGTGAAGTTATGTACTTCAGTAAAGGCTGTACCTCTTTCTCCAGATCTTTGATTTTGTTGCTGTTTTGCTTGACTTTTATCTTCTCTCGCTCTAGCTCAGCAGTCAGCTCTCTATTCTTCCTGGAAAGCTCGACAATCTTGGTGGCTGCCTTATCTCCTGTCAAGCCTGATGAGCCTGAATGGACGAGTGGACAGGTCAAGAGGAGTGTATGATTGATCTTTGATATGACTATTGAGAAAAAATAACAGTGGGAGTTTTGACATTGTACCTGCAAAAGCCAGTCCTTCTTCTATTTTCTTCCTCAAGTGTTTAATTTCAAAATCCTTTTCACTTACAAGCTTGAAGAGGCGACCATTTTCGTCTTTTAATCCTCTGAGCTGGTTGAGCAAAATCTCATTCTCATTCTGTTGCAATCTATTAGGGGGGTTAATATTATATTAACAATGATTCATTCATTAATAATGTTTATATTTCAGTGTCTGTGAGTGCCAAAACAATTTAGATCGAGCTCACTTGTTCTCAAGATTGTGTGTCTGGACTCCTTGCTGTGATAAACCCAAATCATCCTGGTTAACACTTGCATCATGATCTGCCTGTTCTTTCCCCTTTTTCCTCTCCAGTTTTCGTTTCTCCTGTTGTTTTTGCAGCTCTTGGAACTGAAGCCGCAGGTCATTCATTTTATCGTCATTCTCCATGATCAATGATGCGAGGCCTAAGGAGAAAATGATCAAAGGGGCTCAGAAAGGTGAGGAAAAAACGGCAGAAAGAGTGAGGACTTGACTGACCACTGTAATATGGACATTTGATGATTGCAGCGCAGTAAAGTTCTACAGTTGTTCAGTAATGTTTTGCCAACATAAATTAGCAAAACAAGTGCCAAAGACACAAGTCACCGTCTTCATCATTTGTTTCCATCCCAACCTTGATGTGTTTGTTTTAGCACGTTAAGTTAGAGTTGGCCAAATTAATGCTTTTTATTAGAGTTACTTGAGACTAATCATTAGGGGGGTAACAACAGATATAAACTCAGTTTTTCTAAGCTTGAATGACAGTTTGCACTGGCTCAGTAGAACTACTCTATCAAAACTACAAAGAGTTATTTCATTCACTATGCCAGAGGTTTTAAATGAAAAATTCAGCCTTGGCTGTAAGTGCCTTTTAAACCTAGGGTGAATTTCCAAACAAAGCATAAAATATACCTATATTTTTTTTTGTTGCGTGTTGAGGTCTCAGTATAAAATTTAATCCAAGAGGGGATGAATACATCTTGCGAACTGGACAAGGTTGTCTACTACTCAAAACCATAGAACACAGGTGGAGGAGGTTTTCTGGGGTATATCATCCTACAACAAGAACTTGAGGACGTCTGTCCTGCTGGGCTCTTCTGTGGTTTAAAAGCACGTGAGGACAGCTCACCATCTTCCCACTGTCTTACAAATATCCCAAAGGAATATGGGATTTAACAGGTTTAAGATTAGCCAAAGGCTGCATGATAATCGAGATTTTCGTTCAGGTTGCATTCATTCAAAAAGAGAGTTCAACTCATTCTGGTTATTAGGCTCCAGTTTGAAACTGTGTCTCACAGAAACCAAAGATGTAAACATAAATTTAATTTCCCCGATGATGCTGCCACTATGTGATTATGATAAGCTACCTCCTGCATGTTTTAATTAACCCTTGTTTAATACTGAATGTGCTAATGAACATTTACAATCCTGCCTGAATGCCTGTCAGTGCTACCTGTGTGTCTTGCATGCTGAATGTATCCTTTCTATTAATGTTTGCCAAATGCTTGCCTGATATGCTTTATAACACATCTGCTTTGTACTGGCTCTACATGATAAGTGTATTTCCTACATTTTATCTTTTTCTGGAATGTTTCCCAACATTTTATTTATGTTTTCCCTGCACATAACTTGTACATTTAACATTTGCTTCATGTTGCTTTAAGCTTGTGCAATTCGACTCATGTACTTACATTTTGATTAATTCTACTTTTTGTCTGTACAATTTGTCTCATTCTTAAAACATTTGCTTACTCCTATTTTATATTTGTAAAATGTGTTTCATGTACTTTTTAACTCATTTCATGCTGCTGTATGATTATGATAGAGTGCAAGTCATTTTATCCAATTTAAGAAACATGATTACAAAACGATACATTCAAGGTTTGCTTAGAGAAATCTGACTGTTTGAATTTTAAATAACTGTCATCATGATGTGTTCAGGACTGCACTGTGACACAGCAGGTTAGTGCTTGTGACTCACAGCAAGCTTGTTTGTTTGACTCCTATGTTGATCAGGGTCCTTCTGTTTTCCTTTCAGTGTACCCAATGTCAGCTGGGATAGACTCCAGCCCCTGAGACCTTGTAAGCAGTTTAGATTATGGATGGATGATGTTACACAAAGAAAAGGAAAAATATATGTTCTGGTGAGTGATAGTGTTTTCAGTTAAAACACTTTGTGTGCACTTTTGAAATATTATAAGATAACAAACGTGTATGTAATGATCTGATGCTGCTGCTCATGTTAAAGAAGCGATTTTGCAATGGCATGGATGTGGTGTACCTTAAGATTTAGGCTTGACCTTTGATGTTCAAAGGTCAGAAAAGAGTTTGAAAATGACTGTATTAAACTATGGAAATGATATAGAACTTTATAGCTAGGTGCGCACATTTGCGTTTCTTAAATTAAATATAATTAATGTATTCCAAATAATCTTTTAAATGTGAAGGTAATGTGGAAGGGCTTGTGCAACAAAGCCCCCTCTCTCCCCTACTATCCCAGCGTCTGGCTTATTTATGATGAATCTAGTGATCATATAACACTATGTCCGCAGGCTTTGGCTACACACTACTTGTCTTGTAAAAAAAAAAAACATATATGCAGCTTATTTGAGGTCATGCCTGGTCTCATAACTTTTGTATATATGTCCTAAGTTAAAGCATAGAAATAAAGAGAAGCTCACCTTATTTTACTGAGTAGCTTCGCTGTACAAGAGCAAATGTAGTCGTGCCCTCGGAGGACTCTGAATCAGTGGGTGCTTTCGAGTTGACTGCGACGCTCCCGTATCCAGGGCAACGGTAGACAAGGTGCAAAGTCTCGCGGGAGCAGGAGACTGAAGTCACGGGAGCAGGGACCTCGCTCTGTCCACCGGAACAGCAGTTAGACTTATTTTTAATACTCTGGCAGAATTGTCATTATTAAGTTGTACAGAAGAAAAACCTGTATTGCTGGGGAATTATTTGGAAAATTAACGTAGGGACTGCATTTGGGGAAAGCGAGACCAAAGGGTTTACTTACAGGTGCTCCAAACCTCCCCGATTAGCTTAACATCACATTAGCATAACATGGCTGTTTCATTGCTGTTGTTCCGACCTTTATCTTCGTGGCTGATGAAATTCGTTTACAGCTGTCGAGTGAAACACCTGTCTTTGGAAGCGTGAAAGTTGAAGTTCTCTTCTCATCTTCTTGTAGTTTTAATAAAGGCCACAAGAGGAGGTCATAGTCCACAAAACAGACCGCCGTTTAGGATAGGTTGTTTTCCCCACTTAGCCTGTAGCCTATTCCAACACTGTTTACTACTCATTTATCTATATGATTTGTAGTAATGAAATCGAGAACCACGAATTTCATGCAGTGCATTTTATTTTAAAGGGTCTCAAGGGAAGATCATGAAGTTCTACAGTGGTTAATGAAGTCCAGTGAGGAGATGGGAGACCTTTAATTTGTCAACTTGGCACATTGGGAGCAGGGTCCTCTGTGGTAGATGAAGTTATTTTCAGCCCCATCTTTACTGTCCATCAACATATAAAGAGGTATACACAGTAAACACGCTGCTCTCGGTGGAAATATCCCTTTATTTTAAAGTTTCTCCTGAAAATGCGAGAAAAGTAACCTGAGTCCGTACATATAAACTTACTCAAAAAAGGGTTTGACAGAGAAAGTCCCTGTATTTGATTCTCCTGTGTCAACAAAATATGTTTGACCGATCTGATCAGGAGTGGTGATTAACTACATTTACACACATCTCTGTAATTTAGTGGATTTTGTTAACGTGTGTTTTATGAGCAGTAGACCTGTGCTAAAAATATCGTTACGGCAAAATATCGTATCGCACTCCTTTCGGATACGTGTATCGATACGGATTCTACAGAATCGATACGGCCTAAATATTTTGACAGTTGTTGTAAATACACTTTGGCTAATGTTAACAGTGGCACAGTTCAAGGTAGAAGACGAGCTACATAATGAAGCATATGTTCTAAATTTAAACTGAGGTCTACCATCTTTGAGGATCTGAATTTATGTCTCTCAAGTTGTAGAACCACTTAAAACTCATCCTGCTCTTTTTCTTCTTATAAGAAAAAATTAAACTTGTCAAGAATTTTGCTTAAAGCATAGTCGATGTTCACAATTTACGTGCATCAGGATACGTATCGTATCGTGGCCTTAGTATCGGGATAAGTATCGTATCGTGAAGTTGCTGGAAATACCCAGCCCTAATGAGCAGTGTTTAGAACTTATTGTAACTTCTGAGTATTTGCATTTATAATGGTTGTACTTACTACAGCTGACAGAATCTGAGCTTTGAGTTTACAAAAGACAGAGTAGTGGAAGATTTTTCTCAACTAGGGCTTTCAGGATATTGTCATTGCCACCTCAATACAAATATTGAGTAAAGTATCACATACTATAATTGTGTCATTATGTAAAGCAGACCAGACCATCAGGAAAATATCGATCATTTCTGTATGTATTTAATTGATTATCACCTCTACCATTAGATCAGTGATGGATGGAACATTTTTGACACAGCATTTAATCAGAAAGGAATCAGAGTGATTGATATCAATGATTCTAGAAAGTAAACAGGATGTGTTTCAGGATGTTTACTTCATTTCGAGGGCTCTGATTATACATAAGCAACTGGTAAATATAAGATAAATACAAAAAGACAAAAATGGAAGTTTCTGACAAGAGCTTTAAAGCTTGTGGATTTACGAGTCTACATTTTACAGATTCTTCTATTTTACAAAATTACATTCTGTCTTTGACTTTTTTTTTTTTTTTTTACATAGGCCGGATTTCCAGTCTTCTGTTAATCTTTCCGTCTTCCCAGAGCAGTTCCCATGCTTTGTGGTGCAAATGTCAGTCCCGCTACTTTGTTTTTATGTTGTCTTGCTGGGTCCCTTTCTGGGGTCAATAGACCCTACTTTGGGAAAGGCCCATTTAGCAGCTTGTGTTTTGAACTTCTGGGCATTTAACACATCATGCTCATGCTGATACTAACTCTCCTTTAGTGTCATTTAACACTCCTGCCCTCTGACACATAGTTTGTGAGGAAACATGCAGTGTCACAAGATGGTAATTTCAGTGTTTCATAAGGACTCATTGTTGTCTTTATTATGAGCAATAGGTCTGCAAACACAGGAGCTCAAAAGTCACAATCCTCTCGTGAATTATTTTGGCTGGGATGACATGCATTTCCTGTTTAAATAAGATCCTTGGGTTTGAATATAAACAGCAGGAGAGGCAGATTAGTCTAATCTTAAGGGAGTGGCAAGGAAATGTTTAAAATTGTGCAAGGACTTTGATACATTTTTAGTGTTTTTATTGTACAGCAAAAGTGTTCTTACGTCCAAAGTTCTCAAGCAGAGAGTTTGACTTCAGTTGAACAAGTACAGAATTTGGTCATTTCAGTGCCAAATAGTGAGACACATCTTACTAAACGCCTCATAGTCTTCAAAAAATCCATTGTGACTGTGTATTTATTGTCCGACTTTCTGGAACTGTTGAAATATGAAATAGAACTAAATGTTAGATTAAGAGCTGTACTTTGTGGTGATGTTATGTTGCTTCTTTTGTACTGGCAGTTTTCTCTACTGTCTAAATTCAGATTTTCTCTGAAGTACATTCATCAGGCAACACAATGAATTGAATTATTTTAAAGAATGAAGCTTCTTAATTACATTTCAGTGTAAATCACCATAATACACAACACCGTTTCAGAATGACAAGACAGGTATTTTGTTTATTTCAAAAGACAAATTAAAAACCTTCAAAAATATTCCTCTGTTTTAGCACGAACAATTCAACTCAACTTTGTGAATAACTTAACAAGGCATGTACTTAAGTGTACCACAGGTTAGGCTGCACAGTATGATATTTGTACCTCAGGTAGTTTAACTTCAACGTCTAATGAAGACCTAACAGTTCATTAATGAAACATTGGACCCTGTTGTATTATGAAAAACTTAATAGTCTTGTGAAGGTAACCTGGCCCAAAATACAATACATTATAACAGCCCAGGACCTACATGAAAAAATATTTAGAATGCTGTGTAAAATAAACACCAATTTTTATGCTTTCCGAAATAAAACCAGGATAAAATGAGCTTCAAAAATTGCTGTAATGTTTAAATTTGTATCCCTGTCAGAATAAGGCTTCAGGAGACATCATGGTAGATTCCTTATGTGTCTTTCCCTCAAATGATCTAGCGTGCTTTTTTTTCAAAATGTCAAAAAGGTGCAAAATCCTGTTGGTTTGTAGGGATGCACAATATTAGATTTTTGCTAACAGCTGATATGCCAGTATTTACTATGTAATGCTGATATATAAGCACATTTTTAAGTGAAGAACATTACGTCTGTATGAGACAGGACTTGAACCGTTTTATTTTAGAAACAGATGTGAAACAAGGACAAGATTTGATTCATTCTAAATCATAATGAGTTGTTGTAAAATGTAGACATTCTGTGATTGACAAAGATATAATTTCTTTGGCTTACATTTTAATTGTATGCAGAATGTAATTTTAACAGTTAACTACTAACATGAGATGAAGTAGTCAGGAAGGTCTGCCAATATTACAGCAAACATATGCAAGTAATAAGGCAAACATGTATAGCCGCTGCATATATTTGTATAACAATAACTATCTACTATTAATGATAATCACCTCAAGCTTTTATCTGTTAATACCAATGCTGTGCTGATAATATTGTGCATCTCTATAATTTGGCAAACAACACAGTCCTATAAACACACAAAAAAAGACTACCGTTGGTAAAAGACAAACAACTATGATGATGGAGAAAAGGATTCTGCCCACCTTTGCTGTTTCTATCTTAACTAAGCCTGCTCACACTGTTACTGTCATACTTCATTCACACATCATTCAAATTAAAGGCTGTAAAACTCAGCATGTCATATCATCTAACCACAATGGAAGCAGATCAGCTGGCATTACAGCTGCAAACACACAAAGGGCAACCACTGCAAAAAAAAAACAGAGGGGTCCAATAACTTTCCTTTTTCATTACAGACTGATGGCTTGACCATCTGGTACACTATCTAAAAGATAGGAGCTATTATCAATAAGTTATAAATATGTACAGTAGAGGTGGTGAGAGGCAAGGAGGAGGGACGTGTGCATACAAAAATGATGACACATCTCTAAAAATAAAAGGTTTTACACACCTTAATATGAGGTAATATTAAGGGACATAAAGAACCAGTGTCAGAGTTCATGTCTACTTGTGTTCAACTGCTTTCTGTGCTTCTCTGGGTTTGAGTACGTAGTCTCTGTACATCGTATATACGACCCCTGTAAAGAGAAGAGAAACGAGGTTACTTGCACAACAGCCATTGTGTCTGCTAAAAGGTTTGGGGAAAATACATACAGAGAGACTTCATTTCTTGTTTCTGTCTTTTGCTTTCTGACATCAAGCCTTATTGTTGTAATCTTTGTCTTCGCTATGAGTGAAGATTCAAGAGCTTAAACTGAACTTTCCATAAGGACCAACTTTATAGTTTCTTTATCAGTCTGTGTCTTCCTCTTTCTAGAGACACCTTTCTATAATAAGTTCTGAGGATGTAAAATGCACACATCAGAAGAAGGAGCATTTCTTATTTGCCTTACTTTATTTTCTATTGAATTTAAAATCTAATTCAATTAAATATAATAATTGTGAACGCTCATACTGTGAGAAAAACAAAATTGCAACTAGTCTTGAGCTCCTTGTACTACTTTAAAACATACCCTTAAAATTAAAAGCTCTAACCTGAACAAAAATGTGCTAAAAATAAGGGTTAAATAATGGGATACATGTAATGATAGGATATTTCACAAAGACTTGTGACTCTACAAGCAGGATGTGTCTTTTTTAACCAAATACTCTTATTTTTCCAAAACACTGTTTTAAGAACTTCCTATATTAAAATGATTCAGAGTCGTCTGTTCTCTGCATTTAATTATGTCTGTACTTTGGACAAAAAGGATCATAACTGTAACAGAGGGGCGGAGAGTCAAATGGCTGAGTGTCTGCCACCAACTAGGATCTTAAAGCTAAAGCACATCATATTGCAACATATTTTTGTATTTATATTTTCTTTCAATCAACTCCTACTTTTATGATGGTAAGAAAAAAACAGACCTACAGAAGAGTATCAGGAGCAGACAGGGGGAGAATTATCAATAATATATACTAAAAGGAGAAAGACCGGTTTTTATTCAATATTACAAGAGTAAAGTCAAAGTGTTGCAAGTTAAATATACATGAATACTTCTTTCTCAGAACTGTCTTACTACACAGTATCCTCTGTTGAATTTATTTAAACTTTATGCTTGATTTTATATATCAACATTAACCTTGCCTTTTCACATTTTTTCTTGTCATTTTGATTTTTTCTACGATTGGATTTTATTTAATCTCTTTCATAAACTTACTGTTTTAACTTTATGCTACATTTTGACATTTTTCTCAGAGTGTTATATAAAAACAATCCTCCCCTTGATCATTTCTTCTTGACTGCCCCCGACTCCTCTGACCATGTATACTTCTGTTTTTGATGTTACTCACCGAGAGTCATGGCTCCAACCACAAATCCTTGGGCAGCTACACGCATGTGAATCAGGTGAACTGACATCTTGGTGTCTCCTCGACTTTTCATTTTCAGAAGTCTGTACCCAACAATGGCAAAGAATCCAGCCATCCCTGTTCAGAATCAGAAATACTTATTATTCTTTAAGGAAAAATGAAATCAGTCAAGTTAGTGACAGCTGCAGCCCGGCACTGACACATATTGTGGATATAACTTTACTAAGACGTACATTTTTGTTTGTCTTTAAGTTAAATGTCTGTGTTGGCCAATAATGAAACTGTTCCTTACACAGACCAGAAAACTGAAATGGGTATTAGTACGGGATCAGTACAGAAGATCTGAAGGAGTAATGAGGCTACAGGTAAAAGCAAAAGGGACTGATGATCATTTAGAGCCATTCTCTCTAACATTTAGTGCTCATATACTCAGTTATAAGAGATTCTCATTTCACCAAAGTGCTGCTTTCCTCCATGATGTAATCATAGTACAGCACGTACTCACCCACTGGGACGAATGGATTCTCTTTTGCCTTTCGCATGAACTTGGATTCATTTTCTTCGTAGTCAGACATTTTGACTGTCAGAGAAATAAAGACATTGGGTTTGTTACCACAGCTTATTTGATGGTGGTATAACAACATAGCATGCTAGCATATTCATAGTAATGAGTGTTTCTTTACAATGATCAAGATCTGAATGACAGCATTACAGCAATAGACGAGCTCCCAATTAAAGCCTACTAAATACGATCGGATTGTGGTTTAATTCCTGCCCAAAGCTGGACTCTGTGTTCAGAGCTGCTGTTGGACCTCATGTCGATCTCAGAGGTTACGCATGAAGGACAGGGAGAAGTCACGCCCCCACATTAGCCGAATCACTATATTTAATTGACATTTACATGCATATATATGTGTATATATATGACATCTCTCAACTACGACATGTTGTTGTGCCAATGCCAATTGATTATTGACTGTACAACAGAAGCAGCCAGGAAAGTAATACAATAGAGAACAAGCGGTATCAGGAAGTCACACTTCTGTTGAAGCTTCAGAAACCTGAAGTTTGACTTACCTGTTTTTAGGGAGCGACCTGCTGTTTGATAACACCGGTAGATACTGTCCAGAGGAGGCCTTACGAGTCTTTAGAGCCACAGTTCACTCGCGACGGAAGGGCGAAATCACCGGCAACTACGTGATGTAACTGCCCCTGCACGCACGGCTGACGTCAGCAAGTCGTCACCCGAGCGCTGCGTTTAGGTTAAAGGAGAAAATGGGAAAGATGGGTTGTATGTCGAAAGCGCGGGGTTTATCTCTTCTTGGAAAGGTTTATCGTTTAAGTTTTAAGTGTGCACTATACGGCTAATAATTTTTGAGATATGATATGGTGATGTTAAGAGTACACAGATGGGTTCCTGAAGAAAAACACTCCCATTGAAAACACAACTGAAAAGAGTTTTCTTTAAAGTCTTAAAATTACTTTGCAATAACAGTCAAATGCAAATTGGATCTAAAAAACAATGAGTTCTGAATGTCTCTAATTAATACGCCAGAGACTGGTGACCCCTGCTGTTATCAGAGATGAATGAATGAATATTTATTTTGAAAATGTAAAAGAAAATAATTATGGAATATTTCTTGGGAAAAACAAAAAAGTATCAGTACAATGAAATTCAGCCGTTTCGCAAACAATCTAAAAACGAATACAAACAAAGCATGAAATTCACAGTTGAAGTCTTTTACATTCCAAAAAGGATGGTCAGAGATGTTGAACACAGCCACATGAACATGACAGTAACTCATTTAACTTCTTAGAAGATTACAAAGTCAGTGATTGTTGAGAGATAGAAATAGAAATTTACTGTGAAAATTGCCTTAAACATGTTATTGTAAATACTGTAGCAGTGAGTAGACTCATATGTGGCCATAGTGTGAGCTGCTCTAAGTTTTTTTCTCCTTCGTTTTGAAAAGTTAGTGAAATACTTAACATTGATTGGTGTTTTTTTTTTCTTTTTCTTTTAAATAACATTATGCCTTCACTGAAAAGGACCAAAAGAAGTCTTTGAACATGGAGAAAAGCAAATACTTAGGTGACTTGATTGCAGGTGCTGCCGTTGTAGTCCAATAAAATGAATGTTCTGGAAAATCCGAGGCGTCATGAACGCAGCATAAGATGCCCAAGCCCTTTTTTTATAATCGGAGATGGAGGAAGTGCGCGAGATCGTAAACCTGACTGAATGTGCTCATCGTTTGTTGCACAATGACGGAAGAACATGTTATTTTTTAACGATCATCGCACTTTATAAACCACCAGGTTGCAATTACAGCAGTAGTTGTCGCGCCATTTTGTGTGTGGATCAAAAATGAGAAACTATATTGTTTTTATTTGCCACTTAGTTGCTAGGACACTTTGTTTTTATCTTATTAAATACCCCTTAGACCTGCACATTTTCATAATAATCCCAAAAGTTCTAATCCCCGATCAAACTGGACAACTCCTTCACATGACTTCTGCATATTTGAACCATAGGCTGTAAAAAACAATTATATTATATTATTAATATATTATATTATATGATATTATATTATTATAATACATCCATGATTTGAACATAGTGGCGTAATGTGTACGGGAATCCTCTTGACCTGTGTTGGTCTCTGGTGACGTAACACTGGGCTCTGATCACGAGAGCTCGTGGTTGCACGTTTCTGCAACGTGCATCATCCGCCAGAGCAAAGCGTTCATAGATGTATCACAACTTTGTGATAGCCCAGGCCATGATTCTCTCTACTAATGTCCCTACACCCTTTTGATTTATTTAAGCCAAAGTTATTTCCAACAGCAACTTATTTTTTGTAACTGCATTTTGATAACAACTGAATAATAATACTGACATAAGGATTAAGAGTATACCACTGCTGATACTACGTCTTCTGCTGCTACTGCTGCTGTTTATCATTATAATATGATTATAATAAAATGCAAATAAAATTGAACACATATTTTTGTGATCACATTTTTAAATGGTAAATGATAATGGAGATCAAGGAATTATCACAACTCACATGTCAATACATACTTTGTCATTTCATTCTTCAGCAAGTTAATACTTTCGCCGCTTTATTACACATAGACTCAAAGTTAATGCTAGTGATAAAAGTAGCTAAATTAGATTAGGAAGATAGGCAGAAAACAACATGGCTGTACTGGATAAAACAGATTAAAGTTTGTACAAGGTAAAATAACCACACACACTTACTGATGCTAAGGGACCAAGTTGTTATGGGAACATTCATTCATAGTTCTTTTACCAGATAAGTCTCACAACACTTTTAAGATGTCTAACCATGAATTTAGACTTCCCCTTCCTCTCTCTCTGGGGAGGGCTGGCCCACTTCTATGATGATATAATATTGATTCTGAATAAACTTCCACTCTTGACATGTGAAAAACAGTGAAGGACAGCTTTGTGTCAAAACAAACCTTGTATATTTTTGTGAGTGCCTCTGTTTAATTTTCACAAGCCTGGCAAAAAACAACACAGCTTAAAAGACCTAACAAGCATGTGGTGTCTCATTTATGTAATTATGAAGTATCTGTTCCCTCTTGTCTTGTACCAGGCCATGCTGGACTGTAGATGAAAGGAAACAGATGAACGAGGAGTGCTGGGATCAGTAATTATACACCTTCCAGACAACCTTCTTCAGTAATAATTCAGGGTATGATTTATTTGGCTGTGTTATTTAGCATCATACTGTAGTGCTGTAGTCAAGAGGGGAGATTAGAGGCTTTCATTGTTGTGAAGGAAGATTTCTTGAAACCCTCACTCATTTTCTTTTATAGGTAAACACAAATGTCAGATTTCCAAACCTCTGACTCTTGAGGCAAAATCAAACACTCACACCAGAACAGTTTACATTGTGCTCAAGATAAAACTCTGTTCTCACACACTGTGCAGTCAGTAAACACAACTGAGCAGGAAGTTCTCAGAGGTCAGTGATCACCTTTAAATAGCATATGTATATTTGTTCAGCAGTAGTAAGAGTGAATAAGCAATGATCTGAAAGTAAAATTTAATACAATACAAGATAGTTTATGTCCATGGGGCTGGTTGCAGCCCTGATGCCTTAGTATGGCATACACGTCAGTTTCAGGTACCAGTGATTGCAAACATGTTGAATAGATTGTGTCCCATTCACCAAGAGCTGATCCTATACTGAAAGCCAGTGTGAGTTTTTGAAACTATATTATGTTCTTTGCTACATATCTTCCTACAATTTCTTGTGCCACTTTTAAATTCTATCTACTGTCTATCATCTAAAGATATGAAAAAGACTTCCCCTCTACAAAACAGAAAATCTGAAATTATCTACAATAAATTGTATTTTTCAAGTTATTTTCAAGAACCGGATTATATTTGACTGTGACTGTTTTTACAAACTCAAATGCACTGATGCATGCAAAGAGAAAAACAAGGTTTGTCAAAAACACCCAGACAACCAGCAGACTTTGTTCTTTTTCAGCGTATTGCTGATGCATAACTATTTGCAGTTAATTTTTTTTTTAAATATAAATGTTGGTGAAGTACATTCTTATTACAGCAGTTTTTTATTTTAAGTGAATTTGATTAGTGATCATCTTCGAGTGTCCTGAAGTTTGCAACAATTTGTCCCACTTGAATTGAGAATGAAATTACAGATGATAATGTGGCCCCCCAGTGGCCAATATAGCCCATCCCTGGGTCAGGTAATTTCAGCGTCTTCATCTTAATATTAACTAATTAGTATACTTGTCAAAGTATTCCAAGTTTTGAGAGTTAATTGCATGTAATTTTGTGAATATTTTTTTTTATGTGTAATAGAAATGACTGTAATCCCACAACTCTGCTGTTTAATCCACACACAGAGTGTTTAGCCTGTTTGTTTTGGTGGTTTTATAAGTCTCATGTCCCTAAAAACAAATTTTCTTTGCATTCAGGGTTGTTAGAACGGGCTTGGAGTGCAGATCAGGACACCTTTTTCTAAACTCTCAGCCCACAGAGAATGTGTTTTGCCTCTTTAATGAAAATGCCACTTATAAAATGCGCTGTTTTTTTTTTCTCAAGGTTTATTATGTCATACCTATGGCCTCCACCTGTAGGTGCCCATCTCTCCACCTCCACCTATCAGTCATTGTTTAGGGAGCCAATCAGGCTTTCCAAAGCCTCCTCACTCCCTCAGACCTGAGCATGGTGAATAGAGCTGCATCTAATAATCTACAGAGACTTAATTCCTTGTTACCTCCGCCAAGGAGGTTATGTTTTCGGGAGTTTGTCCGTCCGTCCGTCCGTCTGTCCATCCATCTGTGAACAAAATAACTCAAAAAGTTAAGGATGGATTTGGATGAAATTTTCAGGAAATGTTCAGCATGGGAAAAGGAAGAACTGATTTGATTTTGGTCTTGATCAGCGTCTGGCCGCCATGGCGAAAAATGTGATTTCTGTGAATAACTACTGAACTAAAATAGATATTATGAATCCATTTGCTAATGGTATTTTTTCATGGTCAAGGAATCTAAATATTTAGATTAAATAAAGGTAGGAGTAATATTTTTTTGTCAAAATGACAATATGGCTGAGGACCTTGGCGCTGGCGGAGGTCTGCGCTCTCCGAGTGCTTTCTAGTTTATTTACTTTAATCCAATCCTAATATTTCCTCAAGACAAAATGAGACCAGTTAACCAGGACATGGGTCCTTTAGGCACCATAGTTCCTGTCTCATGCTCTTAACTGGCCTTTGCTGTGAGCACCAGCTCTTGATATCTACTTTGATATTTTGCTTTAAACCTAACCACAAAGTCCCTATTAATGTAATTCAGTGTATTATTTGTAGCATCATAAACAACAAAGTTCTAAACTTCATCTGAAAGCAACATGTGTTCATGACCTGTTGATCCAGACGTTCAGTGCACAAATTTTTATGGCCAAGTCTGCATTATTATGTCATACACAACACTGTGTCAGAAACTGGACTTTGGAGTGGAGGAAATGTGGCGTCATAAATCATGCTAAGATTTGCAGGACTAATAAACAGATCTGTCTGGCAGAAGCCAGTACATTGCCACCTATTGGAGAGTCAAGTCTACTGATGAGGTGTTAGGAAAGCACTTGAACAATAATTAATAACTGATTCATGTATATAGAGCTTCTTAACTCTGGTAAGAAACGTCACATGCCATTTGACACTTTACAGCATCCAGTTATTTTCTACATACCAATAAGAAATCATTTTTACTGGAGCAGTGTTGAGAAACACACGTCTGCTGAGAGTTCCATTCATCTTTTGGTAGTTTAAAGTGTGGAAATATGTGGGTTTTTTTAAGATTACCTGTTCTACACAGCCATGATGGTACTGGTGCTGTTAGTGAGACAGTTTCCTGTTGCCTAGCTATTAATTCTCTTTACCTCAGTACCCTAGAAGGCCACTAAGGCAGAACATAATCAGTCAATGGCAAATACTGCTCATCATTAAATCAGCACATGTTTTGTTTTTTAAATGTGTTTTTTTGGGGGGCATTTTGTGCCTTTATTGATAGGAGAGAGACAGTGGATAGGCTTGTGAAAGGGGGTGAGAGAGTAGGGGAAGACACTCTGCAAACTGGTCACAGGCTGGATTCGAACCTCGACCGGCAGAAGCAAGTACATGGGGTGCCTGGTTGCTAACCACTCCACCAAACCAGCACCCCAGCACGTTTTAATAGCTGTGAAATGGGAGATCTTATATCTGACAGTTGAATAAAGCTGCAGAAAAATACATCAATCCTATGAATTTTCTTTTGTGAGCTAGATTAAAACATGCTGTGGTCCTCTCGTGTTTATTTGTTAAAACAAATAATTGATTATCCCAGTAGCAGCAAAACTTAAAAACATGAAAAACTTGTTGGACTTGGGCCTCACCATAATGGTGCTGTCTTATTTTCTCCTCTCTCCTTATTTGTTTTGATTACTCATCTCAATCAGAGTATGCCTCTAGTTTATGTACATCCAATTATGACTGCAACTTAAGGCACCAGGCAATTACTGCATCTTACCAAATAATAAAATCAGCCAAGCCTGCAGCCCCTTATTGCATGCACCCTTAAACTCCCTCAGATGGCCTACTTTTTCCATTGCCTTATCCAGATAAAGAAATGAAAGATTGTCATCAAACATGATCTTCCTCACATCAACTCATTCTGAATACCTGGAGTAGTTTCCGGGTTACTGCTTTCACTCCAGCAGGAGGTGCTATAGGCCCACCTGTGAAACTTTACAGAGCTAAGCGTATGATTCAGCACTGTGCAGAGTAGAAACTAGAAGGCGCCACAAAGTTTTAATGACGTTTTGTTTGTCATTTTTGTGTACAGAGGTGAGGTATTGTGTTAGGTTTCTGACAAACTGCTGATGGGAATAGAACTGAAATGTAATAGGAACCTCGATTTCAGGATATGAATAAGAAATAAAGGGAATGTAGTAAACAAGATTTATTGGCTTATACAAAACATTTTAAAACTGGACAGGAAGTCTGCACAGTTTAAGCAAAAGGTGCCTTAGTTTTTTGTTTAGGTCTTTAGGTCACTTAAATGACTTAAAGTTGGTGTTTGGTGTGTGCAGCTACCTTATATATAGCCCTGTTTAAACCTGCCCCAGTAACAGAGATCAAAACTCAGACTTAATGTGGGACAGTTGTGCCAAAAAAGGTCACTGTACCGGTTTCAGTTCAAGGTCGAGATTTCAAGGTCTGTTGCTTACTGATTTGACGATTAGCTTGAAAAAAATGGAGCTAAACTGGATCAACACAGTTTGTTTTAAGGGTCAGGGCTGTGCTCTCAGATGTTGCAACAGCTTCAAATGGGTTTGTTGAATTTTAACTCTAAATAGAGATTAAGGGGGATATTATTGTGGACATTAAGCTGTGCTTTTTTCTTGTTCTTTGTCTTCTGTATGCTCCTCTCTGTCACAGCACTTGAAAATACAAAAGCTAGGTTTTTGTTGTGCTATCTATATTTGTTTGTTTCTTATACAAAAGAGCAACAGGAAGATGTTACTTCTTTTGTAAAGGCATGCATATTTCAGCAAAGTGCTCTTTAGACTCTAAGTCATCTGTCATTAAAGCACATTGAAATACACCCGTAAAGATCAAAAAGGTAAAACGAAATAGAAACTTGTGAGGCATTTCATCATCTTCATAAGAGGGACTTTTACATGACTGTGTCTCAAAGAATGTTTCCTTCAAATAAAACTCATCATTTGTTTTCCTAAAAATGTTTTTTTGCTCTTCCTACAGGCGTCACTTCTGTCTGAGAGAAGTATTTTAACAATCTGTCTAATCAATATTTCATCATTCATAAATGTATCTATGTATAAACCTATTCTCTTTTTCATTGTCTTGTCGTCTCTGTCATTATACATAAAACAAAATACCTTCTCCACCAGTCTTCTTCATCTGTGTGTGTTGGCATGTGAGCTGTATGGATGTGGTGTATTCCTAAATCACCAGTTTTTACTATTTTCTTTCCTTTTGTTGCTTTAGTTAACATGACCCTCTGTGCTTTTTCATTTGACTCTCTTGATCTCTGTTGACCTGATTGTTGATTTTATTGTACCTTGAAATTCTGCCTTTTTTCTGTTAAAGCACTTTGTTCTGTTCTGTTTTTAAAGGCGCTATATAAATACCAATAATAAAAGTTATATAGCATGTTTATAGTCGTACAACATATCGCGGTAGAATTGGCAAGAGAAATGCATTTAACATCATCATCAGAGCCTGAGCACCAACCTCAATGGAAGGATTCTAATGAAAGTGATTTTTTTTCTATTTCTTTTTAAGATTATTTTTCCACAGAATAGAGCAGTTAGTGACGAGTTCTCAAAATAGGGAAGTGAGAGAATCTCAGCACTTCCATTTCCTTTTTATTTTAGTTATAAAAAAAAATAACTAAAATTAAACTACATTAAATGATAATATGAAAAGTTAACAAGGTCAATAACTCAGTATTTCATTGGTTTTCAGCATGCTGATACATTGATACATGTCCCAAAGTCTATTGATTTTAGCTTTTATTTTAACAATTAATTATTGCAAACAAACACCAACATCCATTCTCATAAGGGTGATTTATAGTCCCCAGTCAACCTAATGATCATATTTTGGTCTGTGGGAGGAAGCTGTAGTGCTAAGGGAGGACCCATGCTTGCACAGGAAGAATGAGCAAGCTTCACACAGGAAGGTCCTGCCTGGCCGGAGAATTGAACCGGCTACATTCATGCTGTGAGGCATATACCCTTGTACATGTATTGTGCAGAACTTTTTTAATGCAACACAAAATAAACCATAATTATATAAACAATATAGCCTCATCCTAACTCTTATCTGAAATTACAATAATATATCTTCAAAACTGAATACATCACCCATCCCTACTTACTTCACTGTTTAGCACTGTGAGACAATGCCACCTTCTCACACTGCATGTCATATGCTTTGAGATCGCAACCACTAACACAACAAGGGAATAATATTAAAGTTGTTGTCTTATTCTGGAAATTTTACATATAAGAGCAGTGCATTATCAAAACAAGTATATATAATTAACAGAAAAACTGTTTGCCCCAGCTCTTTCTTCCGACTTTGGAATGTGCATGACCAATACATGACAAATACAATTGCATGTGACTGTCGGTGTGCTCTTCTTATCGGAAACACTCACATGACAGTTACCTATAGACAAAAAAAAAAAAAACATTACTCTGCCAAATATGTTCTCTGTTAAAAAAAACAAACCATAACACCCCCTCCCTAATTGTGTTTACTGAAAACATGTCTAGATCCAGAGATGTAATTGAGCATGGCAGTGTTTTTAATCAAACAGTTTATGCAGGTCTCTGTGACTCGCTTTGGGGAGCAAGGGCTGAGCAATTCTTGGAATACTACAGGCAGGAAGAAAAGGGAGGAGCTAAACACTCTTTAAAGGGCTGGATTTTTACTTCCACTCCAAACTCCCGTGTGGCTCTTAGGGTAATCAGACATGGAGCTGCTACCAACAATACTTCTAGGCTTCCTTGCTGCTCTGATTGGAAGCCTTTATCTCCTTGGGGTGTTTCGACAGCGCAGACCAGGAGAACCTCCTCTTGACAAGGGCCTCATCCCATGGCTGGGTCATGTTTTGGAGTTTCGCAGGGACACGTTAAAGTTCATCAAGAGGATGATGAAGAAGCATGGGGATGTTTTCACTATCCAGCTGGGAGGATTTTACATCACTTTCTTTCAGGATCCTCTGTCGTTTGGGGCACTTGTGAAGGAGGGTCGAGAAAAACTGGACTTTTATGAATTTGCCGAGCATCTTGTGCACAGAGTGTTTGGTTACAGACCTGAGCAAAAAGACGGCCACATTCTTCAGTTTTTCAGCAACAAGCACCTAAAAGGAGATGGACTTGAGTTGATGACGCAGGCCATGATGAGCAATCTGCAGAATCTAATGTTGCATCCCATGGGATCAGCCACAGACCAAAAGGCCTGGATAGAAGAAGGACTGTTTATGTACAGCTACAATATTGTTTTCAGAGCTGGTTACTTGTCTCTGTATGGCAACTGGCCACACAAGTCAGAGGGAGGCGCAGAAAAAGCAAAAGAGAAAGACAGAACAGAATCAGATGCCTTATTTTACGAGTTTCGAAAATACGACCAGCTGTTCCCAAACCTAGCTTACGGGGTGCTAACACCAAGTGGGAGGATGGAAGCAGAGAGGCTTCTGGAGTACTTCTGGAAAACTCTGTCGGTGCAGAAAGTAAAGGTGAAAGACAACATCAGTGGCTGGGTATGGGACCTGCAGCAGTCTAAGCAGGAGCTGGGTGAGACGCAGATAATGGTAGACCGGTATATGTTTGTGCTCCTGTGGGCCTCACAGGGAAACACTGGGCCAGCTGCATTTTGGCTGCTCCTGTTTCTCATGAAGCACCCAGAGGCCATGACAGCAGTGAAAGGAGAGGTCGATAAGGTTGTGAGGGAGTCTGGGCAAGAGGTCAAACGTGATGGCCCTTTACTCAACCTGACACGTGAAATGCTGCTGAAAACACCAATCCTTGACAGCGCTGTGGAAGAAACCCTGCGACTCACAGCTGCACCTCTTCTGACCAGAGCAGCGCTCCAAGATATGACCATCAAGATGGCAGACGGACGACAATACTCTGTACGCAAGGGCGACAGAGTCGCTCTCTTCCCTTACATCTCTGTTCAGATTGACCCAGAGGTCCACCCTGACCCGCAGTCATTCAAATACAATCGCTTTCTGAACCCAGATGGATCAAAGAAAAACGATTTTTACAAAGCAGGGAAGAAGGTCAAGTACTACAACATGCCCTGGGGGGCCGGGGTTTCCATGTGCCCTGGGCGTTTCTTTGCCACCAACGAGCTGAAACAGTTTGTGTTCCTCATGTTGGTCTACTTTGAATTTGAGCTGAAGAATCCAGATGAGAAGATACCTGAAATTGATTTCAGGCGTTGGGGCTTTGGATCCATGCAGCCCGAAAGAGATGTTCTGTTTCGATACAGACTCAGATATTAAACCAGTCTTCGTGAAACGGCTCTGAAATGTTGATCATTTGTGCAAACGTTTAGCTGACTGTTTAGCTTTGTTGGTATTAATAAATATTTACACTTTTAGAAAGTCAGATTAACCACTGTATTTATCTGTATGTGCACTGAGCTTAATGTGATTTCAACTTTGCCAAGTAGCCAAACTTGTAAAAATTCAAACAAAAATTTGGTTAGAGCTGGAATAAAAGAGAAATGGTAATCAGATTTAGTACTGTGAGATTAGTGCTCTTTGTTTTACTTTTTGAAGGACAACATTTTCTTTTTTGTTCTTTTTAATTGTGTTTTTACTTGTGTGATCAATTGAATGTATTTCAGAGAAAGAAGTCCTTAAAAAAGGTTATTGCTTATGGGTTTTTGCACATATTTCTGTAATCAAATAAAAACACAACTCTGTACAATTTTCATGTCAGAGAAATCAAGCTAAATCTGTGATAGCTTCTGCCTCACACATGCATGGAATTTAATCTTTCAGTGCAGATGGTAATCACATTTTAAAGGCCACATGCATGAATGAAATGCAACAGTATTGGTTTCACTCTAAGTTAATAATCATGTTTTATATGGACATTGTTTGCCAAATTTAAAAGAATTGTAACCTACTATCCTACTGTTGATTGCGTTACAGTTTAGTTGGCCACTTCCTGAACTGTGTCAGAGCTGTATCTAGTAGCTGTATCGTGCTGCAACAATAAAGAGTTATTGCTGTCTTTTAACAACATAATAAGAGCTTCCATATTCACTTACTCCTTAACTTACATTTGTTGCACTGCAATGTGCATTGTTATCATAAATTTGATGTAGTAATTACCTTTTTATTTTGACAACAGCCACTGAAATATGAGCTGCGTTGTATTTTAAGCTGTACATTCAAATACCTGATTAAAACTATTTTTGCAGTCACAGTCCTTCTATACTGTTGTGATGTGAACTTTTACCTTACCAAACTTGATATTTATGAAATGGATTAATGGAGAAAGGAAGCTATTGAGCCTATTTTTATTGCAGTAAAATACAGTGCTTCTCAGTGAAAGTCTCTCATCTCTCACAGACATGCTCATTTCCCTCTTAAATTTCACATGCTCACATTTTAAAGATTGAAATGAAGACAAAATAACTGCTGTGTGATGACAGATTATATACGTCTTACTCCAGAACTGACAATTATCCTTTAGTAAACTAATTACAACAGATAACCTATAAGTTTTACATTTTGGAGAAAGTCTCTCACCACTCAGTCTCACTGTGTTTGTTTGCTGTGATTGTGACAGACCCACATCTGGGACTAATTCATGCCATATGAGACCTTTCACCAGACTCCTCTGGATGTCTTTTCCAGGATCTGACAAAACCAGCACAAAAGAAACTAAAAGCAAAAATGTTCTTAACTGGTCTTGTGTTTGGATAACTTGAAATTCATTGTGAAACTATGACCCAAATTCACGTGTATTTCAGGACACATTTTTAACTACATTAAATACTGCATATTGGACTTCAATTAAAAAAATAATACTGAGCAAAAAGACAGACTAGAAAATCATGCACAAAAAGTACATTAACATGGAGGCCCTGTAGGACATGTTTTCAAACATTTTGGTTTATTCTGCTTCTTGTGATAAGGTATATTTCTTCCTAGAAATGAAAAAAAAAAAAACGGATTATCACCAAATTAAATGCTGTTATCCAAAATTAATGAGACAGCTTAAGTTCAGAACTCAAGACAACAAGGAAAGTGTAATTATTATAGAAAAAAGGTTATTTAATATATGATCTTGTGTATCCATGCAGGGATTCTACACATCACTGACATCACAAACCCCTGTCCTAAATGGTCTTTTTAAGATTCACCAACTACTGTGAAATATTCTCTCTAAACTGTGATCCAGTGATCAATCTAAAAAAACAGTTGGAAATCAGGGTGGCTCTAAATATGACTGCATACTTATAATGATTACATTACATTGGATTATATATTTTCTTTGATAAAGTTGTTTGATTTGTTTTGTTGTATTTTGTTCATCTGTTTCATGCCTGGCCAAAACCCCCTCACAGAGGCTACGAGTACATCTTGCTGAATAAGCCCACAGTACAAGATGTGACAAGTAAAGACAACAAGAGGTCAAGTTAAGTGTAAAAAATCTGATCAAGTAATTTTTATCCATGGTGTGCACAGAAGAGAGAGCTGTCATGTCACTTTTCCATCACTTGATAAAGCCGACAAACGATTCTCTACAGACAGCCAAAGAAAAGCTTTTGACCTAAACAATTACATTTAAAGAGGACATATCATGCTGCTGCATGATTTAATACTTACATATAATATAATAAATTTGAAAACAAGACCTTACACCCCCTTAATTTAAAAAAAAAAATAGATATTGTATTTTTTCTGATATCCTAGAACGAGATTTGATGCCTCTGAAAATAGGTCATTGCGAGATGTCCGCGAGATTTCACGAGGTACCTTTCTTTTTATTGGAGTAATCTGATAAAACACTTCCTCCTCTGTGATGTCCGTTAGCCCCAAACCCTCACCGAGGAACACATCCACTGATAGACAGAGGGTATAAAGCTCCCTCACTGATTTCAACAGAATTTATTCCCTCATTACCAGCTCTGGCCTGTAGGGGACTCAATTTAGACCACATAATTACTTATTGAAGTCTACAGTTTAGAAGAAGAAGGACAGGCTGGCTCAGCCCCGATAGAACTGACCAATCAGAGGACAATGTTGAAGGAACTAAATGACTTGTACTGAGGGCAGAAATGCTTTACAGGCATCCTAGTCTGGCATAGTGAAAAGGAGAAACAAGCATATGTCCTCTTTAAAAAATTACAAAAAGGAAAAAAGTCTGCTAATTTTCTTTAAAATTCTTTAATTTTAAAGAAAAGGTTTAAACTTGTTACCCCTTCAATATCAACTAACACATCCCAAGAGGTTTCTAAATAAAGAAATTAAAATACATGTTAAATGATGAAAAATTGCATCCTGGAAGGCAGGGTGATTAAGATAATGAGGAGCTATCTTTCTCTTAGCTTTTAAACATTTTAAATAATGTTTTTATTGTGTTAAACTTCTTGCTAAATACATTTTATATCCATTATTATATTGGAATGCTGATATTTTCACTCATCTTAGCCATCTCTAATGTGTGATAAATGGCACTGATAGACTGTGAGATATATAGAGCCAAAATGATAATAATAAAAACTTTTGGCTTACTGATTTCAAGCAGAATTTATTCTCATGATTAAACAGTAAGTCTGTAGCTTTGATTTCTCAAATTTAGACCTTAAAACATAATTACTTATTGAATACCAAGTTTACAAAATAAGAATGGAAACATAAATAAATCCAAGTTAGTTGAAATGTTGATTCTGCTTTAAAGAACACAAATAGATTGTCAATTGTTCTGATATTTACAGAAAAATTCATATTTGCCAGCATTTATGATAAGTTTTTTGCTCTATTATTGGCCAATACTGATATCATGCTTGAAATACTGTACACCCCTGTTATTTTTCATGTCCAAGCAGATGTCGTGTTTTACAAGCCTGTTCAACTGCTGTTTGTTTTCCTTATTAGTATGCCTTTCTTTGTCTACATCTGGATTGTTGTTTTCACCAAAGTTGATGTATAATGTGTTGGATTCAGATTCAGAATATTTATTGTACCCTTGGGTAAATTCAGTTTACAGTGAGTGAGTCTCTCGTATTATAGACACACAAAACAAGACAAAGTGACGACATGCTTAGGCTAAAAGAACAAGGAGGACAGCCCTGAGATAAAAAGCAGATACGTTAAAACATCAGTCGGTAGAAAAGGCCTAAAAAAATGTCAAACCAAGCTAAAAGATAAATATGTGCCATTCATAAAAACAAGATGAAAGAAACAGGACAAGGAATAAATAAATTAGTGAGGTAATGTTGCAATTTCTCTTATTTGTTAATAGCACGAATGGCTGCTGGTACAAAGATGTTTTGTAGCGTCTGGTTTTACAAGCAGGTACCATGAACCTCCGACCTGATGGGAGCAGCTGAAACTCACTATTGAGAGGGTGGGAGCATGGATGTATTATGAGAACTTAAGATAATACATCCATGGGTGGGAGTCATCTCTTACAATAGAGTTACCAATCCTCTGTAGCTGTTTGGCATACAGGGATTCTGGGTAAAGCTGAGACTCTCCAATCAATTTACAAGACCATTTCACGGTTTGGTTTAAACGGTTTCTGTTTTTTAAGGACATGTTTCCAAACCATGAAACAAGACAGGAAGTTAAAACTGATTCGATAAAAGCACAATAAAAGAAGGTCAGCATGGTCCGGTCAATGTTAAAAGTGGACAGTTTTCTCAAACAGAAGAGGCGCTGCCGTCCTTGTTTTTTTTTTTTATAAATCTTTTTATTAATTTTCTTAGCAACAATACAAGCAAAATCATTATTTCTTTTCATTACAAGAGAGTTTCACTGCGATCACACAGTGAAAGAAGCAGAAATAACATGGTGAATATGACCTCATAGAACAAAACAATGTTTGTAAAGTGCATTTAACTATCTCCCACCCGTTTCCCGCCACCCCCCATCCCCTTTCCCACCCCACTCCCACCCTTACCCTGTGTTGGTCACAACACCACACTTACACAAACAAACAAAACAAAACAAAACACACACAAAAAATGCTTTTAAGCCAGTGCTAAGGACAAATAGTTAAATAATAAGAAAAACAAAAAGTTCCTCAAGTAATGGTATTATCATCCTCAGGAAGTAGATTGGGACTATCCACATACTCCATAAAAGGTTTCCAGATTTCATAAAAAGTCTTAAGGGACCCCTTTAACGAATATAGCATCTTCTCGAGTTTAAGGCAACTTAAAATCTCCTGTATACATTTATTGTGTGTTGGAGGAGAGGCATGTTTCCACTTGAGAATGTCTGGCTTGAAGTGTTGTAAAGGCAATGGCGCGCTGAATATTCAAAGGAATATTGGGGTTCTGGGGTAAACCGAATAGAGCTGTCAATGGATCTAAATTGATAGGTGTATGAAATATCTCACTAAGGGATTTAAAAATGTCGATGTAGACATGTAGATGTAGATGGTTAGCTGGGGCTAGGTGACATCTGTTACATTCACTATTTTTGTCTGGGAATATTTTGGCCAGTGTGGCATTAGTATAATGTGCTTTAAATAGGATCTTGGATTGCAGCAGGCGATGTCTTGCGCATATGGATGCGGAGTGCACCAGATGTAGTATGCCGTCCTTTTTTACACACAGCTTCACAGTTTTCCTCAAAGTTCAGTTTGTTGTCAATGATAGTGCCAAGATATTTGTATGTGTTGACATACTCCACTATCTGACCTTTTAAAATGGTGGCCTCTTGATTGGAATCCCTGTTTTTACAAAAGTCAATGATCATGTCTTTTGTTTTTGAAATGTTCATTTCAAGGAAAGAAAGATTGCATCTGATCATATCATAACTTTAATGTTCCATCTCAGTGTGCACAAGCACTACTGAGTCATCATCTTGCTCCATTTTTAAACTTGGGTTTTGAAGATTTACGGCTACATCACTCCAAATATCTGGGTGAATGAATGGCGTAGTAGTAGTCGTCATCTTGAATGAAATAAATGAACAATCAGTGGACGCAGCAAAGCAGGCAGACGGGCAGTGGAAACAATGAGGCCTTGTGCAGGATGCTGATCTCCTGAGCGTTCTGCCTGTACTTGGTGGCGAGAGGTTTTGAGAAAAAAAAAAAAGCGACCCATTGTCTCTCTTATCCTGTTTTTTAGTCAGAACAGTGAAACGATGCTTCTGGATGCTCGCCCAGGATCACTTGACATAAAGAAAAGAAGAACCTGTTTTATTTACATGGACAGGTAGGTGCAAATTTTAATTGCTTTGTATTTTTGAGATTGTGTGCGGATCATACCAGTGAATAGGACCTGCTTATTTTAAGTTATTATGCATGAAAAGGACCTTTTATTTAAACCGAAATCTGAGTCTACTTAGAATGTTAGAAATCCTGCAAAATTGCAATATACAAAGTCTTACTGCTTTTTAAACCAAATAACTGTTTTTTTGTCTTTTAAAAATGTTGGAGGAAATAGATAAGGAAAAAAATGTAAGTTCAGATGTTTTGTTTGATGAAAGTTATCATATGGCAGCCTATGTATCTTAATACTGTGTTCACAGTACAATTTATTCATTCGCTTTTTCTTACTTTCTGTAAAGCCAGTCCATGAATAACACTGAGTCTTATATTCCGACTATGAAACACAAGGAAACACATTGTCTCTGTATTTCTTCATTAATGTATGTCAGACTTTTTGATTTTTAAGTTTTTCAGTTACAAAGATAAAGCCACTGGTGTAGAAAATTAAAGTTGCAAAATCCCTGTTCGTGGATATGGTTTAAACTGACCATGTCTTGTTTTAGTTTTATTTCTGTGTATATTATAGGTTTTTGCAAATTGACAACTCACAATGGATCCTTTGTCGGCTCTCTGTGTTGTCTGATTATTCAGAGAGCCATCTTTCATAGCAAGAGTTGCAGGGTCACTTCCAGTTGGACAAACTTTTCCCGAGGTCAATTTAAATCAGTGCAACACAGCGATATTGTAACAAGGGATGTTTACAGGTGGACAATCTAAAACCTGGCTAAAGGCAAGGGGGAAACTCATTTACACAACCATTCTAAAATTAATTTAGTCTTAATTTTGAAAAGTGTCCAAAGCATGGTTTTAAGCTTTTGCCTCAAAATCCAATTAATGTTTATCCCTCTTGCGGCAATTTGTTTTGAGCAGCTTGTGCATAGAAGCGGAGACAAACTACAGTAACACTGTCACAGATTAAATGACAGGCTGCTCCCATGTGGCACGACACGCACCTTCCAGGCTCCATTTCCCTCTCTGAAATGGATTTGAAAATGCATATAAAGTCCTCTTTTTAACTCTTTAGAGCAGACTGCTTTGTGTAAATCCTCGTTAGCTGTGTTTGAATCAGCCTCTCACAAGAAGTAGATATGAATTCAGCTATCTAACTCTGTGCTCTGATGTTTACTTTGGCAACACAGATGCCTTGACAAGCCATGTGGGCTGAACAAACAGCTGGCTCAGGGAATGTCTCATATCTGCCAGAGTTGGCATATCTCCTTAAGGCATCATTATTTATTTACTTTTTTCTAGAAGGCTGTTGAGCACACATTATCTGACAATGGAATGAGCAACAGAGGGAAAGGACAGGTTTTTCTCAGGTTTGGAGAGGTGGCCTCTTTCTTTTTTACTTTCAAAAAGTTGACCTGGATTTGAACCACAAAATCTGCCTGAGCCATCCACCAAAACATCTGATCAGTACTCATAAGTGTTGTGTAATCTATTACAAAATTAAAATGTTTCAGCAGTGATATAACAATCAAAAACACAAAACTTTCAGCCCTATGAACCCCAACATAGTTTGCAGTAAAGGTTGTTCATGTGTCTAGTAAATCCTCAGAAAGTGTAAGGGGAAGGGCACATCTCTCCAAAGAGCCTTAAAAAAACAGTTACTCAGGTGATAATGAGTCATCTCTCTGTTTTTACTGTATCAGCTACATGTCTACTGTACCAGCCTGGTCGTTGCTCCCAGTATCAGAGCTGTGAATAGCTGACTCAGTCAAAACAGTCCAGACAGGTCATTCACCTCTAATAGTTCCAGTCACACTTTTAAAATGTTCCTCAGAGTTCATTAGGTTAGAGTAATCATCTATAGCATCGCTGCCATCTAGTGGATAAAAAACATCATCTGATAAATGGTAAGACATGCACCAAACCACTAATGTCCATATGTAAAGACCAGTTTGTTAAAGTGCCCCTAAAATAGTTAAAAGAATTTTCCTTGCCTCAAGATTGTTTAAACAGAAGCCTTTTTCATTATTTTATCTTGCAAGCCACATTTGAACAATAACCAAAAGGAAGAATAGGAATACACGTCAGGATGCAGAAGGAGTGCAGAAAAAGTTATTTTAGTGAGATAAAATTTGGGCCAAAACTGCTCATAAGAGGGGACAAAGGGTTGGCGAAAGCTGTCTGAGTCTCAGCTTTGGTGGAGGGCTCGTGGAGGCTAAAAAAAAATTGTGTGGATATCACTCAATCAGTGATAACCACATTAACTTTGAACTGAATAGTCACAATTCATATTTACATAACATTAAACATAATTAATGTCACTCTATTTTTGACTTTGTGATTTATCTTTCTTTGTCCACTTCTATCTATATAACCATCAGCCAATTTATCAAACAGCACCCAAGTAAAATGGAACTGCTTTAATACTAAATTTTCAATTTTTAATACTCCGGTCTTCCATGTACAAGCATAACAGGCTTTGTTCTTTTCAATACCCTTCTTATTATTGCTGATTAATTGTAAGTTAGAGACAAGCGGCACAATTGTGATCTTAGTGTGGTCTATCAGTTAGTTTTTTAATTACTCCCACTAAAAATGACATGATCTTAAACAAATGAAACGTATAATGTTTATTGTGCCTCTTTAACTCATAATTCAGTCTTTGATACTTATTGTATGCTCTCCAACTACAGTAGAATTCATGTCTAGATTAACTTTTATTACATAATCAAAACATGATAATCACCTTTGATACATTTAATCCAGCACACAACTAATGCAATCAATGTAAGATATAAAAAATTAATATAGAAATTTAAATCTATAGGGTGCACTGTTCCCACTATAAGTTATAATATCACCCTTTTAAATGTGTGAAAACAATCAAATCAGTAATGAACCAGATCTCACATTAATATTTTGTGTTACAAATAATAAATTAGGGTGGGACAGATGACGAGCATAACTGTCATACCGCCTGCTAAAAGTAATTGTACTGCTAGATCAAGTATACAACTACCTCTTCAAGGTGAAACTGTTGCATAGTAGTGCTTAAATGTATGACAACCTCCTAATATATCATTTATATGCAACAGTCAGATGGATGTGATGAGAAAGCAATTTTCTGTTGTGTATTACCTTTATATTACTGTCATGGAGAATCAGGTATCAATAATCTCTCAAAAAAAGCTAATAAGCAGCCAATCTACTATCAATTGTGTCTATAAGAAACTGGTTTGTGGTGATAATTGTGACCTTTAAAATAAGTGCTACATATTTTATCCTAATCTGTATGACAGTAAAACAGTTCATTGCTTAAGTGTTTATTGTTAATAGAAAAAATGTCAGTTTTATTAAATAAAAAAAGAGTGTTGTGTGCAACAAAGGGTGATAAAATGCATTTTGAAAAACCCTTTTGTGAGATGCACAAAAGACAGAGTTACATCCTAGGGACATAAACATCTTGAATACCCAGTAATAACCTTGAAATACAAGCCAGTTTTCCAAGAGCTGTGCACCTGTAATGGTCTGATCCTGAAATGGCCCCTGCTATTACCTACTTATATGTGTCTTTATCTTTGGGTATTGCATTAGTACTGTTTCTTCTGTATGTTTGTTCTTAATCTTTTGCCAGTCCCTTTATTTCTGAGGGCTTTTTCTTGGTAAGTTCTTTGGCTAAATGGTTTATTTTAAAAGTCTCTCATGTTAAATGATTCACTTTACAGTACACACTCATGTTCAGTTCTGATCTGAGCTGTAGTTGCATAAGCGCAGAGTGCACTATATTCCTGCTTTCAGAGAGGATCCTGCAGCCATGCTAACAGTGTCTGGAGTTCACTGAGTTGGAGAAGGGCAACAGCACAAAGGCGTCTGGAAGGAACGAGCTGCAGTAAACATATCTCTGCTAGTCCAAATGACCCTGACTAGGTCTGCTGCTCCTTTGGGCCTGCCCAAGATGCACCCATGACATAGCTGGTTAAGACAAGATAATGTCAAAGATTAAGGCCCCCAGCGCTGTAAGCAAAGCACTCCTATTTTGTTTATTTGGAGGATGGTTTGGTGTGGGATTATGCAGCTCTTTCAGTGTGAGTGTAGAAACTATTGCAGGGAATACGTGAGTACAAAAACATGTACTTCTTTTTTATTTAACACTCTTTACTTGCTAGACTTGAATGTGATGTCATTTTTGTATTAAGATCAAAAACAATAACTGATTTTTCATTACTGTATTATAGATTGAATTGCTACTCACTAGAGAACATTGAAGTGTCAGTCTGACAGCTCATATTTGTGCATTTATTACAGCAGCAGAATTTAGCTGAGTTGAGTGTTGATGCTGTAACCTCATCAGCCCTCACAGATGTATTTTACATGTAGAATTTGAGGAGTGATGTGATAGTATCCTGAACAACCTGTCAGATCTTTCAGGTGGATGCTTGGGTAGTGGATGTTAAAAGCAAGAGGGCAGTACTGAGGCTGGTAGAGCTGGCACAGATCAGAGAAAATAACTTGAAATCTTGATGCTGAAATAGGCCAGTGGGTAAAATTCTAGTCAGATGATTGAATGATGAACTTTGAGTGTGACTGGTGAAGCTTATGTTGTCTGCTCAAAATAGCTTGCAAATGTTGCCCTATTGATATGAAATAGAAAAAAAAAGACAATTCAAAGACATAACTTAAGTTTCAACTTCAAGGTTTAAGCTTACAAGGTTTAAGCATTGAAACTCAGAAAAATCTAGGGCTTTTTTTATCATATAAGTCTATTTTTAACACTTTGTGTTAACTTTGTATAAACAGTGAAGTTTTCTACTTTGAGGGGCCATAGTGACCCTCTGCATATGTTTGCCAATGCTGGCTAACAAGCTGTTTTTGACTGACTTTTGAAAAATGCTGAAGATCATACATGACCTTAAAATATAAAAGGTTTCCTACTCGGTCCCAGGCTTACTAGGGAAAAAATGCATAATAATGCATAATGCAGTTTACATATGGCTGTCCAAGCCCAGCTTGTTGAGTATTTTTGTTTTAAGTTTGCAGTTAAGTGAAAGAGATGTGGCAAATTAGCCACAAGCTACAAGGCTTGCAGGATTTTTACAGCACTGTGGCAAAAAATATGCTTAATAATGCCACAGTGATTTGTGAATTAGCAACCAAACTATGTTTGAACCTGGTTAGATAGAAATGCCAACCATTCAGTAGGAAAAGTAAAAAGCAGATGGTTATGTCTTGATTATGAACATGCTGACCAAGGAGTCAACTCTTGACAGTGACCAGTGGAAGCTGGCTTCTCTTTGAGATATAATCCACTTTTCCAATTTTCATGAATTCATAGACATGACAAAAAACCAGCGTTGAACCAAATGAAGAGCAATTTGAAACACAAAAGACTTACTCTAATTTCAGAGCTGATTTCTGTGTTAATGCATTATTATACAAATAGTTAGAGTCCTGTGCCGCCTGCTTGCTTTTGCATGTTAACCTCTTGTTTTGCTGTTTGAATTAATAATGCCCTCTAGTTTGATTTATCTGTCTCCTTTGCATATTGATAGAGTACCTCTATGCAAAATACAAAAAGTCCTCAGCATCAGGACTTCCCTCTCTTCCTTTTGTCGTGGTGCTTAAAGCTGCCTGAAACGTCTTGTTTCCCCAGCCGTTTGTCAGCAGTTTAAGCTCACTGACCCAAGCGGGCAAGCCTAGTGCAGAACAGAGATGGTAAACTAGATGCAGAGCTGGTGACAACATGGCACACAGCAGCACTGAACTGACCAATTACCACAAAGAAGGCAAGTCACCCTATCAGGGTGGACCAGAGCCTTAAAAGAGGCTGGACCTGCTCCGACATAACCTATTCCTTATCTACTCAGCCACAATTGCCTGATGTCTTCCATACCGAGTGGACAGTAAAGTAAAATAGATGTCAAGGATAAAAATAGTAATTTTACAGAACAGATCATTTTACTGCTCACATAGGCCAAAAACACTGTGACCACATACATCTAATCATCTAGCTTTCAGTCATCATAAACAAGGTCAGTCTATACGGTTTGACAAAATCACAATTTTTACCGGACAACTTTCATTGTGAATGACTGGCTCAGCAGTGGACACTGATAAAATTAAAGTAACTTTAATGTCCATAATTAACTGACAGACCGTTAACTGAGGTCATTTCGTCTCACCTGCATGTCTCCTTGCCTACCCTCCTATTTATACACGGCTGCTCCTCCCAAACATGGCGCTGATGAGCTGGGAAAAGTTGAAAAGTAATAAACTTTAACACAAGCCTATAAACCACTGGGAACAGTTAAACACATAAACTGAGAAAAACACCAAGCAGTTTTGCTGTTACAGTACATCGAAAAAAAATGGTTTTACTGGTGATGCTTTTATGTGACCACCCCCTTACAGTTGACTCTGTGTATTTTTTATTTGTAATCTTGTTTTGCAAAAGTGTTCCAGTGAGTTGCTTGTCCCAGTATGGAAAGCCAGTTATACACTGCACAATTTGAGGCCGACTTTTTATCAGTCGCGGTGAAGTGCTCGCTCACAGAATGCAAATGTCAGAATTAACATTTGAAAACTTCCACGGACAGATGTTTAAGTCATACCTGCCTGTAGGCCATTACCTTACTTTCTTTTTCCATGACTCAAATACACACAGAGCCAAAACAGCTCTCACTAGAACACACATGGCATCACTTGCGAACACAGTGGCTGAGTTGTGAAATGTGCTCTCTGTCAGCTGAAGCTTTGCGTATAGTCCGTGTTTGTTTATATAATTCCTAAAACAAATGGGGGACATATCAAGTACGCCCTCTGTTGCCTTGAGGATTTAAAATGCTCTGTGACAACAGAAAAGTTGGTGGTCAGGTAGATTACTGAAATGTTTGATATTTTGTTTGATATCCACTTTCACAGTGGAGTGGGAGTAGGGCAGCTGATCTGCCATTGATTCTCCTGTATGACATATGACACATGGATAGGGTAAAATCCTCACTAACTTCAATTCTTAGCCTGACATGCCATCCAGATCAAGTTCATCTGGGCAGGTAGCAGCCCACAGAAAGTCTGGAGAGGGCAGGACCTAACCAAAACATATCCTGGAGGTTGACTGGAGATTCATACAGTCAAACACACTCATTATGGGCCAGTCAGATAGTATAACAGGTGAACAAGTTTAGATCCTAATGCCAGCTAATGTGTATTGCCAAGAGCGGAGTAAAACTCTCTTTCCATGGAAAAATGAACCCACTCTTATTCCTTGTTTTTCATTTAATAAAAAATGTTGGCAATTCTGCTAAAACTACCAAA
Organism: Scarus forsteni; assembly: GCA_036419115.1. Classification (NCBI taxonomy): domain Eukaryota; kingdom Metazoa; phylum Chordata; class Actinopteri; order Labriformes; family Labridae; genus Scarus; species Scarus forsteni. The sequence goes on along the minus strand of JAZDUH010000157.1, from coordinate 26,426,520 downwards.
GCATGTAGCATCTATATCTCATCTCTGTACAAGCAGCCACTATTTAAAGGCTTGTTTCCTCTCTTGGTTTCACGCTGCCTGTTCCTCTGTCTCTTCAGGACACTGATTAAACAGTGCCTCTGCAGACTGAACTCATTCATTCCTGCTTGAAACTTTGCAGAACTGAACTGCCTGATTACAGACACTGAATCAGAAGGATCCAGATGAACTGCAAGGTTACTCAATTCCAGTTGTGTAACTTAAATATTTGGACAGAATCATCTTGAAACTGCTGAGTGTCGTAAGAGTCATATCAAAGTTTAGAGGTTTGGTACTGTGAGAAGTAAAATTGCTTTGTATTGGCATTAATCTAAAAATATCAATATGTGCTCTTTTGTCTATATTCCTCCCTAGTCTTCTGGTTAATTGTTTTCAACGGCTGACATGGGAACATTCTGATTATCTGACAGTTACATAAAAAGTAGTTTTGCATTGTTTTTGTGAGTGTTATCTCTAAACAATGTAACCCACACTGAACACAAGTTGCTCAGCTCAATTATGTGGGAGATGCGGAGCTGCGGCTGAGGGAAGTTGTTGGCATCCACCTCAAGGCTTTTCATCTGAGTGGCTTCAGCCGAGTCCAGCCTTAGTAAAACTGGCACGGGACGCATTCTGCCTGGGGGTAGGATAGGCTCAGCTGAGAAACTGGGAGAAAAAATGAGCAAATGAGATGGGACTGCCACCACTCTCAGGCTGCCTACGGGACAGACCCCCACAGCCTGGTGAGAGCAGCTTAATGATAGTAGAAGAAGAGGGAGAGATAGGAGAGCGAGGAGGAGTCTGAGAAGTGGCAAGTTGCATGTTTTTGCTTTGGTGCCTTGTGTCATTCTTTTCTTTTGGAGTGGGGGGGGACTTCTAAGTCACATGGTAGGAGCTTGATCTGTTACATAAATGCAGACCTCCACAGCCCCCAGTCTGCTCGCATCAACTTTGTCCAGTAAATACATGATGCTTAAACTCTCAGGATGACATTGGTGGCAGCCAAGGAGAGATGTTGAGATGTTCACTCCTCTGTGTTGCATCACGCCAAACCCTCCCAGCTTACAGTGACCTCTCAGAGGTGAAACTATTTGGGAATATGATGAAAATATTCGTTTTTGTTTATTTTAATTATTTACAATACAATTCTACCTGAACTCAATTAGTTTAAAAAACAATATGAACAAGAATTTTCTTTTTTTTTGGTCCTTTAATCACTTTGGCTTAATGTTTGCTGTCATGTTGTATTTTTTCAAAGGGCTGTTTCCATCCAACAGATGTGACCACAAAAAAAATGGGATCTGTGTTTACACGTAAGGTTAAATATAACGTTGACCTAATGAATATTAAACACTCCGATTTGGCTACCACATGATGCCAGTCCTTGTGACAACAGCAATGTCAAACAATGTCTCACAGGGGTATGCTGTTATATTTTTCTGGCTCTCGGCACTCCAATCAATATTTATCAGCATGAACTGCAGTTTCCCAAAGCTAGAAAAGTCTGAGATGTCCGAGGACACAGGGACATTTCCCAAACGAGAGACACTGACTCGGCACATTCCCACACTTCTGAGTCTTGCTATTCAAACATTTTTGACACTTTCAAAGACTAATAAACCATTTGAGGAATTGTTTTTCACCAGTTTTATCCTCCTTACCATTTACAAAATGAAGGCATTTTTTGTTGAAGAATGAAACGCATTGATGACCAATAAATAATCATTTAAAGATGTTTCTGTTAAAACAAACAAAAGAAATCCAGAAATGTAAAAATAAGACATTTTATTTAAGGTTCTTAACTGATACAGCTTATGGACCACCTTCAGAATCTTTATTAAAGATTTTAAGTTTACAATATGCAGAATGCACTTTTTTAATACAAAAACATGTCAGAGGACTCTGTGCCTACCACCTCCCTCATCAATATTTGAGCAGATCTCTCTCCTTTTTAGCCCAAATTAGCCATTTCTGTGTCAGACAACAGATTGAATGTATCTTTCGAGACAAATTTAACAATTCACATCATAGGGCTGAACGATTATGGTAAAAAAAAGAATCCCGATTATTTTAAGTGATATTAAAATCACGATTAATATACACAATTATCTATTTATTTAAAAACTGCAGTATTGATTTGAAGACAACTTTAAAGAACTGGCAAATGGTAAATACAGTATTATTGATCCACATAAGTCACACACACTTGCCGTGGCTGCACGTGGAACACAGAAGCACTATGAAGCACAGGAACTTGCATACACGGTACTCCACACTGTGTGGCATATTAATCATTGTTCTTCGATTATAATGTTTTTATGATTGTCAGATGGCAAAATTGAAATCATGATCAAAATCCAATTAATTGTCCAGCCCTATCACATCATATCAAGCTTTTACAGATTTTACATTACCTCTGTCAAATTCAGTCCTACCAGAGTGAAACATTAAGAGTGGGACATAAAGATGAATGTCATAAAACCTATAATGAAAAAGACACATTAAGATATTCTTCATAACTTTAAAAAGTGCAGCTACTTCCTGGTTTGTACATTTATTTGTTTTTGTGTTGTTGGATTGATTTTTGTTCAGTATGCATAAAGTCAAAAGCTTTCAGGGACACTCAGTTCATCTTGGAAAAGATAAACATTTTTGTCTCTGTATATCATTAGTTATCACAACAGTGGTTTGACTCAATCTATCATTAAGACGTTTTTCAATTTCGTGCTCATTTATTTTCAAAAGTCTTAAATTTTGCACTGAGGACATCTAAAAGAAAGAGTATGTGCAATGAAATTAAGAAATACTGTAGATTCAAACTTCCTCATGCATTTTTGTCTGCAATTTTACACCAAAGACTCTTATAAAAAAAAAGTTAAAGTGCTCCTTTTAAGTGACATACTAAGACTTATGTCCAGGAGACAAAAAAGTCACCAGTGACCAATAATGAACCATGGATCCCACTAACTTCCACCCACTGTCTAGGAACGTAAACTCTAATTGACTTATTGTAGAACATTCATTTATTAATGCTTAGCCCTGGACCATCTGCGTGTTTTGGAGGAAGAGAAAATTTTGGATGAAAAGGAATGCACTTGAACTTAAAAAACACGTGCATATCCGTCCCTAAGGGTTAGCACATGTCCAAACCTCAAATGCCCTAGTCACTCCAGCAGCATCCCCTGTCTCGTTCTCCTCAGTGCTGCACCAGGGGTGATCGCTACGCCACATCTCCTCCGTCAGACTGAGAGGGAAGCCTCGGAGGCAAGGCCTGCAGAGGACTGATTCTGCAGGGCCCAGATGGCTGGCTCTCTGAGCTTTCTTCAGACCTCAGACTAATCAGACTAAATAAGATCTAAATGACTTCTCATGTGCTTTTACAGTCGCTTCCTCCACACATCTCACAGCAGTTTCTTTGCCCTCTTCACCCCAGATTGTCTCATGTTCTTGTAAATTATTAAGAAACAAGAAATCAACTCGTGCATGGTACTTGATTATTTCCAGAGCAGATGGCAATACCAGTATACACACCTTCTATCATTGTTAGAAACACCAGATTGTTCTTGTACATTAAGTGACTTGTTACTCTTACTATGACAGTCTTCTTTTTTAAGAAAAGGAAAAACAATATTCTACATTAACTGGTCGATACATGTCTTTATTAAATATATATTCTAGATCACACTCTTCTTGAAGAGTGTTTCTTGAAAAAAAATAAGACTAATGAACAGCAGCAGGCTGGCTGACAGTGATGTGCTGATCCATGTTTATGCTTAATATAAAAATAGAGGCCTTTGCTGTCAGCTTGCTTGTGGTTACAGTTCATCTTTGACTCAAGTTATGTTTTTTTTGCTTCCAGTTAAAACTGTCATAGAGATGTGGATCAGAAAAGGCTCCATTTTGCATCCCTATAATTGACTAAACCTGATCGAATAAATAACGGCCTCCCTTCACTTTCTAACTGTATACAGGTCATAACTACAGGTTATTGAGGGCCCTGTGAAAGTGACATTAGGAAAATATGGTCTCTGTGACAATGAGCAGACACATTTTATTAATGAAAGCCAGACACTAACCCGTTTATCTGTCCTCTATTAAAAGCAGCTCGGATCACTTTCCAAACTTGACAGCAAGGTCTGGCACACAGAGGGAAATGAGGAAATTCCTTTCCGATTTTAATCCTGCATGAATCACCCCTCATCTGTACATTGTCCAGTTCTGATGCTTCAGTCCAGAGAGCCGAAAGCTTGTGTGCAAGAAAGCAACTTACAGTCTGATAAAGAATATCCATCACGTTGCTTTAAGTCACATCGTGTGCTACTGCGCTCTAAAGGCCTAAAGGTACAAGTATAAACATAAAATTGAAAAAAAGAGGTGTAAGGGGGAGAGTGTGACCCGTCCACTCTTCTGTTATCTGGCCTGGATGGAGGATCTAAATATTATGACACTTGATATGATGGAGCGTACCTGCTGGTCACACTCTGGCGGATCTGCACTGAGGCAAGGTGGCTAATGTCTCTGTGACATTTCTGTCCTCAGACTCCCTATATTTGTTTCCCTAAAGTTATTTTTTAGATCTGTCATGCATGGTACACTGTTATGCAATTGACAGACAATACAGAGATGACCAATCTACGTTCACTGTGGATTCTGTGAGTGGGAGAGGTGGGGGCTGTTATTTGCAAATATTATAGGTGCATCTCATCTCTTTATATTCTGAGTGTGAGCCTCTTCCTATTAGCAGGGCAGGGCACTTGTCCATCAATCTATCATTTGTTATAGATTTGAAGCGTTTTAACTGCAGTTGCTATTTTGAAAGCAGTGCCAAAACAATTCCACTTTTTGAAAGAAACAGTGTTCTTGTGCCATGTTGAAAGAATAAGCCATCAGTGAAGAGTACCTTAACCTCACTTATGTCCCAAATACAACTGGGAAGTATACCAAGATTTTTTTTTAAATATTGATGTTTTTGAACAAGATGTAAGTTTAGGCATTATCAATTATGTCAGTATAGTTGTTGTGCTAAACTAAGGCCAGATTGTAAAATGAAAAACAGTGGCTCTTTGTGTTGAAGATATCAGATGGGCAGCTGAGAATGCCATGAAAAAGTTGCAAAAAAGTTTGTGCATGACAAATCATTTCCACCTTTTACATTAGCAATGCAAAATACAAAATGATGCTGCACAATGGTGAGCTGCAGGCTTTGACATTGAGCCTTTACAGCAATCCTTGCTTTTAGCTTTATTATTGTCTTTTACAAACTCACTTATTTGGAAAAAATATTGAGATACATATTAATATATTGGTACTCATCTAACAAATATCAAAATATGAATTTTTGTAATTATCACCCAGTCCCAATACACATCGGAAGAGTTACAAAATCTACCTCATGGCCCATTGTTGCCACAGCATTGCCACCTTTACCTGACCCAGGATCCTTTAATCCAAGCTCCAGGTAGTGACAGTACTGATGCAATCTACCCCACCTCCACCTCAATTTCTTAACAGGTCCAACAAGTGGTCCCCCCTGTCATTGGTTTTACATTCAGTTGTCCCCCTCAACAATTCTATGGTGCTTTCCATTTGTGGTACTTGGTTTGACTACCTGCTCGGTTCACCAGCACAGTATTCTGTATTAGTACCTCTCTCGTACAAAGGTAGGCTCTTAGTCAAACCACCATAGTTTCATAGCAGCTTGGTAATAGCTTTTTACTCTTCCAGATACATTTTAAGCTTCAAAATATCATGAAAGTTAGATTTGTTTATCAAGATTATAAAAAAAGAGCAAAACGTGTAAGTGTAGTTATTTTGTTTGCTTCAGAGCTTATTATCAGCTGACCCTTATCAGCTGGCATGAGGTCTCTGAAAATGGGATGTCACATCTCAAGAGGCCTTTAATACATTTATACTTAATGGAGACAAATATGGTAGGGATGCACTTGTGATCTGGGCATCCATGAGTTCGTCACTACCATAAATTCTTATTTTCAGTAAGAACATCAATGATTATACTTCTATAAAATGATCACCACAACCATTCAGACATGAGGACCCTCCTGAAAACGAGATGTAGCATCTCAAGAGGCCAACCTCTAATAAATCAGACGACAGGTCTGTGGTTCATGGATCTGTCACTAACTTTAGTTCTTACTTTAGTCCACTTGTCTCCTCTTACCTCCCTTCCTTTGCCCTCACACCCAACACAGCATCGTGTGGATTTGCTGTTCATCATGAGACTGGGATCCACATTCAAGATTTCCTGCTGCTTAACAGAAGGTTTTTTCTTGCCACCATCATGGGGGGATTCATGATTGGCTATATGGATTCATGTTGGGTGTTGGATGTATATATTTGTATATATATGTATATGTGTGTCTTTATACGTATGTATGTATCTATGCATACATGTGTATCCATAAAATGAAGAGTTCTTGCTCTATTGTAAAGTGTCTTGAGATAACACTTGTTATGAATTGGCGCTATACAAATAAAGATTGATTGATTGATTGATTGATTGTGATTGACCCAAGAACATCATGAAAGTACATGGGCTTTTAGTTGAGAGAACCAGCACAATGCTAACTTCCTTAACAGCCCACAAAAATATGTCATCCCAGCACAACTAAAGAGTGCATTGAATAAAAAGACAAAAACAGTTTCCTCTTCATTTCTGTTTTTTTAAGCCCAAAACTGATCAAACCTGTTCTTGGTTTTGGCTCTTACACATGTAAGAAGGTTTGAAAAAGAAGGACCCTAACCCTGGAGGTCAGATGGATCACAGACAACCTGAGCAAGAGCATACCACCACCTGCACCGTAAAGATCTCAGAACAAAGTCTAGTTGCTGTAATGTAGTTTTTAAACAAATGTAGTCTTGGTTCACCCACATTATACTAGTGTACCTGAGAAAGAAGGATCCAGTCTCTGCTTTTGGGTGGTAAGATTTCTGAACAACCTGAGCAAGAGCATAGCAGCTTCATTAGACAGCTTACTGAATAAGATGACAAACTTTCATCCTCTGTGGATCTTTATGGACAGTTTGTGTTTTAAATCTCTTCCTGGATTTGGCTCATGGGAGCCTTTGTGATGCAGTGAGGGCCAAATGTTGGTCACCTCAACTATGAAGCACACAGAAAAACTTGAGTTTACTTTTTGATTAATTGTGTACACCTCTGGTAGATAGATGAGAGCTTACAGACTTAAATCCACAAGGAGCTGGGAGTCAAAGATGGATGGAGATGTGCAGAGAGAGAGAGAGGGAGGGAGACGAAGTGAGAAAATAGAGAGAGCAGAGAGAGAGACCCTCATCGTCTGTGTTACAAATGTTGCACATGAGTGTGCATTTGTGTGTGTGGAGATCGGCTGTGTTGCGATTAACATGCTCTCTCAGCCCGGTGTTCGTTTCAATCTGCACTGAGATATCCTCAAGTCTGAACCCTGGGATGAGGGTCACTTGCCAGAGGAGGATTTTCTTCTGCCTCCCTGTTTTCTGTACTTCCTTCTTGGGCAAAAGGCTGGTTTAATAGAAACCAGACACAAGTCAGAATGTAAGGCATTCACAGCAGCGAGAGATTACCTCTTCAGGATTAAAACAGTTGAAAATCCTAATTGACTTGTTTTTAGCCACTCTGGAGGTTGTGAATAATCAGAGGCTGGACTTGAGGATGAGAGAAGAGTTCAGTGGTTCAGACTGTGGAACGGAGATCTAGAGAGGGCAGAGAAGACCTTCAGGATGGGAAATGCGTGTGCAACTATTCCAGGTGGGTTTTTTCCCTTGAGTTTTTTCCTTCAAGAAACTGTTTGATAGGGTCTGTTTGGCTCCTCTGTGGATTTAATGTGGATGCAGTTGTGCCATAGTGAGACTATAACATCTTTAACTGGTCCTGTCTTAGTTCATCATGATGAGATGTTATTTATGCATCTGCAATTTTACTTTGAAGAAAGAAAAACACCACCAACAGTGCTTTTTAAATTTAATACATGCTTTTTGTATTCAGCATGTTGGACTTGTATCTGCAGCTACAATTAAGACATCTGAACTTTCAGGTAAACGATGTATATTCCCATACAGCATCTTCTGATTACCCTGTATTCCAATCTGGGAAATTAATAAAGTCTGAATCACAAATTACAATGACTGTTAACCAGAATTGTAAAAACTGAGTGTTAAAAGTTAAAAGAATACTTACCCAAGAAACCTCATTAAGATTTAGTATTTTATTGACAAGAGTGAAAGGCAGCAGTATATTTCTGTATAAAGTGAAAGTGTTAAGAGTGATTTAAATTTAATATTTGTTTGTTGTAAAACCAGTGAGTAAATGAGTGTCCTAATAATGGTGTGAATTTTAATCGGAATTATGATTTTTGCCAAAATTGACCAGCCCTTCTTTTATATCTACTCTAAAGTTTGATTAAATACTTTAAGCACTGTATGGAGTCAACAAGGTAAAAGGATGAAGGGCTTTTAAGGGTAAGAGAGAGGTTGAAATTTAAAAATAAATAAGTGTCTAGGTAATTATATTTAGCAGTTCTTATGTAGTTTATTTCTCAGGGATGAAAGTAATTGAGAAATTGTCACTCACCAATAATCTAGAGTACTCTGATGCAGCATAAGAATCATTTTTTTAATATGAATATTCACAATAAAATACTTGACATGACTGTTATATATCCATTCTAAAACACCTTACAGTGAAAGTGGCTGATTTGTGAATTTCAGTGTTTGCGATCATTTCTTTTCTACAATTCTTTTAAGCAGCAAACCTGTGTAGAAAATGTTTGATATATCCAGTATGCTAAAGCTTTAAATCCCAGTAAACATGTCTAAGGTTTTCAGGGTAATTTTTAAAACAAGCATTTTTATTAAAGGAAGAGTCAGTTAATCAGAGACATTAAGCTGCACCTGCAGAGAAGGCAAGGGAGAAATGTTGGCTGTCTTTGGAGAGAAATATACTTTCTGATATTATTCTATAATCAAGTGTTGTTGCCTATCATTAATTATCTAACAGTAAACTAGAGCTGAACAATATGTGGTTTTAACATTTGCAGTGCGCACATGTGCAGCAGTCACACACCTCAGGGTGTGCAATGTCAGCCACGTGACTCAAAGCATGTCATTCTGCTATTTGGGAGTTGTTTGATGGAAATCAGGTCTTTTCTCATTCCCTTACCATGCCTTATGATCAATTATGTGCAAAATCCTTTTTTTTTTTTTTTCAATTTTAGTAGATATTGTGTCATCATTATCAAAACAATTACTCACTGTTTTTAAAAAAATGCACGACATGCTTTCTTTGAGTATATGTGCTTTATACTTGTGAAAAAAAAATGACTTAAAGTAATGCCAATATTATTATTGGGGAAAAAAAGTTCAGCAAGTGATGTGGCACAGCAATCTTTTACTCTCAATTACACAGTTTTCCTAATTGTTGAATTCAGTGCTTGAAATTGAGTTTATAACTCGATTTATTGCCTAGCTCCACTTCGCACAGTAAAAATCTGTCAGATATCCCCTTCAGACGGTTAATTGAGAGACCACGGTGCAGTCAGCCATGTTACCAGCTCTTAAAAGAAACAGACACTAAAAGATACAGCACTTAACTGGAAATTGTCCTAAAATGTTTTCATATATTAGAGAGGAAAAAATGTTGTAGTATCATTTTTACTTAATGTCACTCAGCCATTCTGTGAGCTGATCCCAGCATCAGTAAAGTTGAATCCTTTTTAACAAATGAACAAATCCCAAGTAGATTTTGAATCACTACTGTAGAGAAACCTGCTTTCAACAACACCTGAAGAGAAAATTAGAGACAGAAAAATCTCCCTGAATACTTCAAGCTCATGTAGCTGATCAGCATAATTAAATGTTGATGTATACGGTTGATTCCATTAAAAGAGATTCATTGAAACTTTAGAGTAAATTCTGAGTAAAGCCTCCTCCTGTCATGCCATCCCGAGGCACACATGAGCTGCCCACCATAGGTGCCATCTGTCTCCATGAGGCCATCCCCCTCCCCAGCCTCGGCAGGGCTGGATCTTGAGGGGAGGCCTCATGGCAGAGCAACAAGCCTCTCCTGTTAACTCAGATGGCAAGGGAGATGGCACATCCCACGCCAGGGAACACGGTGCCGCAGTCATGAGATCAACACAAACTGTGCAGCTCTGAGAGGGGAGGACAGAAGCTCCATGCCGTCTCCTCCTCGCAGCTTCATTCACCTCACACTGTCTGCAGTGACACTGTGAGACTCCATGTCATCTGTTTCACTCTTTGACCGTGTGTGTGCTTGTTTGTGTGGAGTGTGACCCTTGGCATGATGTGCTGAAATGCAGAGTACAGTATGGTTCTGAAGTGGCACTTTGAGCAGAGCACAGTCTTTTCATACATTCAGAGCTCTGTCAGTTTTGCTTTGTGTTCTCACTCTGTCATGCTTGCGTAGTGCTTGGCGCGCTCTCGGGTCAAAGCTACAATCAAAGTGATTGTTGTTGCTGGTGGGGTTTCACGCGGCTGATAAAGTCCTCTTCTGTATTTGTTTGGATTGTCCCTTTGCCACTTTTGCCGTTCATGTCCCTGTTAGATTGTAATAACGGAATTTCTAAACTGGTTGACTGTAGAAAATCCAGACTTCTCCACATTTACACAACAGTCAGGTCACCAAGGTTTATTTACATCCTCCACTTCCTCCAACTAAAAAAACTAGGGCTGTCACTTTAGTGCATTAATTAGATTAATTAATAACAACGCAAATTAATGCATTATAAAAATTAATCGCAGGATTAAATATAGCACATGAACATTTTAATACTGTCCAGTTGAAGGACCCGCACATGGCAGTGGCACGTCACTTCACACATGCGTCTCTAGTCAAAGCAAACAAAGCTGAGGTGACAACAGGAACGGCCTATTTGAGACTCCACATTATTTTATTTTTGAATTAATTTATCTATATTTGTACTACATTCTTTAATAATGCACCAGGCCTAATTGGTTTGCTGGATGTCCTCCACCTTTTTCTTTTTCTTTAATTTGATTTATGAAACACACTTAAAGTGTAATTTGAGTTGCCTGATTGAGCTTAGAATTTTCTGGACAAGATGCCCTGATTTAGGTTTTATTCAATCACCAATAAAAATGTAGATTTACAATCTTCTCTTTTTAGTGTATTCATTTGATTAATCATCCACTATAATTTTGTAATGTCCTAGAATTCAAATTCTTTATATGGGGACTTTAAGCAGATATGAGATTAAAATGTGATTAATTAGATTAATTAATTACAAATCCTGTAATTAATTAGATTATTTTTTTAATTCCCTGACAGCACTCAAAAAAACCATTATATATATATATATATAGACATATTTTCCAGCCATCCACTTACCCAACCAGGCGTTTCCACACGTGGGCGAGTATTTTTGAAAATGCAGCTTTTATGTGCACTTTGTCTATCTGTCCACATGTACAGCAAACAGCATTTTAAACCACGGCCAATGGGTGTTTTGGAAAGCTACTGCCAAGGGGACTAAGGATTGGAATTGCTAAGATTTTATCAATACCAATGCTGTTTACGATCCTGCGAATCTATCCAATTCTTTGACAATTCCCTTTTTGATTCCTGCAGATTTTCCATGTGGGCAAATGTGATTTTCAGTGTCAACAATGTCAAACACATGTCACAGCATATACAGTATAACTGCCTTTGCAAATTGCTGGTGTGTCCACTCACATAAGGTTGTGAAGTAAGTGCAAGTAAAATTAAGTTACAATTCTGATGTTCCTGAACCCTGTCAATGGACAGAATTGATAAGGGAATTGATAAGCAAAAAAATTCATGATATCGATTCTTTGATGGAGCTGTTAATGATTCTCAACTGGAATCTGTTTTTGATTCCCATCCCTAAAGGTGACAACCTATCCTATGGATGATGTCACACTATGCAACATTATAACCGTTACAAACCATTTTAAAAGTACTACAGCTGACTTCGCTAAACTGTTGCTGTTTTAAGTGTTGCTGACAGAACCATTTACATGCCAAAGTGCTCCCTCACTATGATGCTGCTTAAAATGCTCTTATGATTGAAACGCTGCCTTTGTTTTGGGCTCCACCCAGTGTTAGTTCTTTCACATGTGACTGTGTTGGCCCTTGACACATGGCAGCTTGTGTCTGTTTGCTGTGTTTGCAAGCTTTGTTGAAAACAGCAAGAGCACCAACTTAACTTCTTTATTACAAGATTTAGATCAGATTAGATAGAACTTTATTAATCCCTTTGGGAAACTGCTTCAGGGAAATTAGGATTCCAGAAGAAGTTTGAAAAAATAGATAAACAGATAAAAAAAAAAAGATAGGTATAAACAAAAAGGTAAATAAATATAAAATAAATGTAGATAAGAAATAAAAAATATGGCTAATGGCAGCCTACTATCCAATACTGTTTGATTAAGATCATCAGATTTGTCTGGAATTGAAAAATAAAGTTTTTGTGCGAACAGGAGTCATAACTTCAACTGCTGTGTTTAAGAAAAGTATTTCAAAACACACTTACTGTTATTGAATGTCTTTATGAAATATACTGCAGGTAAATAATGTCAAAGGAGCAGAAACATGCAGAAATGACACATGATAAATGATGTGGAATGGGACAACCCTACCCCCCACTCACTCAAGTGCACTATTTTATTGTTGGAAACTTTAGAAATCACCTTACATACAGATTTATGTCCGAACAAGCTATAGTATAGTATTTGGTTGTGAAATCAATTGAAAAAGTCCCTTCTGCAACAGCAAGTCCGACTGTGCAGGCTGCTAGTGGAATGAAGGGTGAAAGACGACTACAAATCTTTGCAAAGCATAATAATAATAATAATAAAATTAGTTGCCTGAATATAGAAATGTTTAAATTTCACAGATTTCAAAATGGAAGACCCTTCCAGTTTTTGCATAGGCACATTTAAAGCTTGTTTTTAACAGCTCTCTCAACTCATTTACATAAAGTACAAATGTTTAATTGCTGTGTTATTTCAAGAAAGTTAGCATTCACACCTACGTCGTTTGGCAGAACTGCTTCAGTACAAGCTGCACTCCCTGTTCGGCATGGCTTCTCTGAATATATATTAACACATCAATTGAACCCTGTTTTTGTACAAACAACCACACTGAGTTAACCTGAAAGGGTTGCTTTTGGTTTATTACAATCTACCCCTAATGTAGTTTGTTAACCCAGCTACTGTCACAAGCAGGGTAGTAGTTAAAGAAGCAGCACAATAACTTCCAGGCAGCGTTGCTAGTTACTAAGTGCTGCTTAATGATAATGTTTTGGATGCCACAGAGTCACTTATTGTGAAAAACCACAACATGCTATAAATACAGCAATGGGATAACATTACTCGCCATCTCTATGGCAGATGATCACAGTACTTGACAACATGCACTGATTTAAAAACTTGTTTAGTTCCCAGGCTTTAGCCCCTTACAAAGATGTTTGGACCTATCATTTTGTAATCATTGAAAAATTTCAGTATTTCTATCTTCACACGATGCCACGAATTACAAATTGTTATGGTGTTGATGGTGTAAGGTCATCTGGGCTTGGGCTTTAACTCTGGGAGTCCAGGTCACAAAATAAGTAACAGTGTAAGCTCATCTGGGCTTGGGCTTTAACTCCGGGAGTCCAGGTCACAAAATAAGTAACAGTGTAAGTCAAGGAAAATATCGACATTTTAGTATTTAAATATGCTGCAACAAAAATTTAGGATTTAACAAATTTAATTGATTTATCAACAAGCCCTGCTTGAATAACAAGTACAAGAACAAGTGCATAGACTTTGCATTGACAGTGATACCCAATACTAGTAAAAGTATTGGAGCAACTCTGCCTTCAACATATCAACAGACATGGAGCTTGTATTCTGGAACAGGGATAGTAGTGCAGTTAAATGCACTTGTGAGCAATAACCATATCTTTATTTAATATATTGTGCAGATCTATTGATATTTGTAAGTGGAAGCTCATGATGGGATGGGAAAAAATGTTAAAGGTAGTGCAATATTCAAAAGCTCTTTTGTAAATAAGTTTGATGCAAAAATATGTGACCACATCCTGTCCTCATTCCTTCCCTAAAAACTGAGCAGATTCCTCCTTTCTCTTTGTTACCTGCTTTACCAGCTGCTCCAGTGGAAATAACATTTCTATGCATGCCTACACAGCCACAGTAAACATGAGAGCACAGAGAGGGAAAACAAAGCCATATCATTGTCCGAGCAAAGTGTGGTTGGATTTACACTAAAACAGACAATTCTGAACTAGACTGGAGCTGTTGATTGGTAGACAGGCCAAAATCAAACATCTGACAACAAAAACATGTTGTGTGGACTTCTGGAATCAGCATTAACTTTTTAAATATGCAAAATTCATCTGCTGCTCATACCTTAATGTGGTAAACACCAGATCTTTACTGACAGATCTCAATTCTTTTGTCTCTTTTCAGATTCTAGTTGAAAAGCTTGTCAGAGCAACATGAGCTGGAGCTTCCTCACTCGTCTCCTGGAAGAAATCCACCACCACTCCACCTTTGTGGGGAAGGTGTGGCTGACTGTACTCATCATCTTCCGCATCGTTCTGACAGCAGTTGGAGGAGAATCCATCTATTCAGACGAGCAGACAAAGTTCATATGCAACACCAAGCAACCAGGCTGCGACAATGTCTGCTATGATGCCTTTGCCCCTCTATCACATGTCCGCTTTTGGGTTTTTCAGATCATCATGATCTCCACCCCCTCCATCATGTACATGGGGTATGCCATCCACAAGATCGCCCGAACATCAGAGGAAGACAGAAAGAAGCACAACAGGCTGAGGAAAAAGCCCCCTCCCCACTCAAGGTGGAGAGAAAGCCACCATTTGGAAGATGTCTTAGAGGAGGACGAGGACGATGATGCTGAGCCCATGATCTATGAGGATACACTTGAAGTTCAGGAGGTCAAGCCTGAACCAGTGAGCAACATAAGCAGAGACCCACCAAAGCATGATGGCCGCCGAAGAATTATGCAAGAAGGACTGATGAGAATTTATGTTCTGCAGCTCATGTCAAGAGCTATTTTTGAAATAGCTTTCCTGGCAGGACAATATCTCCTCTATGGTTTTCGAGTTAGTCCCTCATATGTATGCAACAGGATCCCCTGTCCACATAGAGTGGACTGCTTCATCTCCAGGCCAACAGAGAAAACCATCTTTCTCCTGATCATGTATGTGGTTAGCTGCCTTTGTCTAGTTCTGAACGTGTGTGAGATGCTTCACCTGGGGATAGGCACCTTCCGGGACACCCTTCGCATGAAGAGGAACCGGGGCCGGCGAACATCTTATGCCTGCCCGTTCACTCGAAACATCCAAGGCTCCCCTCCAGGATACAACCTTGTGATGAAGACGGAGAAGCCAAGCAGGATCCCAAACAGCCTCATCACCCACGAGCAGAATGTGGCCAACGTAGCCCAGGAGCAGCAGTGCATCAGCCCTGACGAAAACATTCCTTCTGATTTGGCAAGTCTTCATCGGCACCTCCGGGTCGCACAGGAGCAACTGGACATGGCCTTTCAGACTTATCAAACTAAAAACAACCAACAAACCTCCAGAGCAAGTAGTCCTGTGTCTGGGGGGACTATGGCAGAGCAGAATCGAGTCAATACAGTTCAAGAGAAACAAGGAGCAAGGCCCAAATCAGCCACGGAGAAGGCGGCAACTATAGTGAAGAATGGGAAGACCTCTGTCTGGATATAGAGGCAAATCTCATTCAACTGTTTTTAAATTAAGAACTTTCAGGACTGCACCAGAACACAGCTGGAGGATCTGTGTGAGTGACATGCAGCTTTAGACAAAAACAACCGATCATTTCAATCACGCTTAATGGAGGACTACAGTACACCATCTTTAGGAATTAAATAGAAGACATACAATAAGGAACTATCAAATCCTGTACCATGAATCTTTTTTGTTACCATAATGTGTTACCCAAGGCTTTTGGGCGCATACTTACCAGGTTTAACAACACTAATTTCAACTAAAAGGTCATAGTTTAAACGGACTGCTTGAAACTTTTTATCTGATCTACCCTTGACTGACACTGAACTGGATTAATATGAAATTTAACTTTTGTAAGTGTGTGATTGTACCCACAATCCAAATCTGAAAATGCAGAGAAAAGCACTGAACAAATGCACAAGGCGTCTTTTCTGAGAAATGATTGTTAGAGGGATGCGTGTTGGAATTTTGGAGGTTCTTTGGATGTAGTATGGATAAGTGCTGATGTAAGCAGATTAAATGTGAAATATTTTGATACAGATAGTAAAACAGGGCTATTTTGGTTAACATCAGCAGAGTCTGTTGGTTTTAGGTCATAATGAGCAAAGCTTGTATCTTCTTTTTCCAAACCTTAAAGAGTCTTATGTATGAAGGGAAGGGGTAAACAGAAAATCTGATTATTTTTAGATGAAACCTGATTTTCTGCAA